>JAYKKT010000090.1:25292500-25605000 GCA_036023115.1 Brasenia schreberi
TATATATATATATATATATATATATATATATATATATATATATATATATATATATATATATATATATATATATGGAAAATGGATCATGCCCACATTGACACTTGTTTACTCATGCACACCGGTTGTTTTTGGGTATTATGAATGTAATTTTGTAATTTTTAAAGACTTTTGAGAAAATAACTCGCTGATATATATAGAGAGAGAAGGTAGACGATACAAACTCATGGATGCATACTGGATGGAAACCCTGTGCAGCCATCGATTTTCCCTCTTCCACATCTGCAGATGAATCCTATAATAGTATGGGTTTGATTTTGGACCCAAACCCGGATGCACCCAAGGAAAGAACAACAATGCTTGATCAAGAGAATTGTTGCTCTTGCTTTGGAAAGCAAGGGTGGCAGTAACTGCCACCACCATGATTTTTGAATGAATTGACATCATAGTGAAGGTGCTTGAGCTTTTACGACTTCGGTTCATTCCAAACAAGGCGAAACAATGAAAATCGGTAAGAAAAAAAGGTATGTTTCATGTATTTTTCTATTTTTTCGGTTGTTTCATTTTTTCAGCAAAAAGGGTGATTTCTTAATCGATCCTGATTTGGGTTAGAGGAGTTTTGGTTTACACCACTAGGTAGGTTGATTTTAGGTGGTTTGGTGGCTGGATGGTGCGAGAAAATACATCGAATGGGTGGATGTCTTCCTAAATCGAGTTGCTAGGGTTTCTCTTATTTTCTTTGGATTTTCTTACCATATCACTTACGACGGGCGATGTTGGACTAGGCCGGAAGAGGGGAGGCAGTCAGTCAGATGGAAACTACCATTGGCCTTGGCCATCACTGGAAAATAGCGAAAAAGACACTAAAAAATAAGTGAAGTTGGCTCTTTTGGGCATGTCCTGATTCTCATGTCGTGTCCAATACACTGTGTCATATCCAACACACTATGAATGACAATGGATCGTGTTGTGTCACACTAACAATTTTGTATGAGATAGGTGGTATCATGTCTAAAAACGGGTCATAATCAGGTTCTGAATTGTGTTTATGTCATAAACAGGTCCAGGTTGGGTCTTGAAACAAGTTTTGGGTCAAAAATAGAATATGTTTAAGGTTTAGTTCAGGTTATGTGTTGACCCAAGAATACATAATACTTGTTATGCTGTCTAGTTTGGATTGAATATGGATCTAAGCGAGCTTGAATTTAGGGCAACTTAATTGGATCTAGATTGAGTTTTGGGTCATTTTAGGGTTGTTTGGGATCCAATTTAAATACGGTTTATTGCGTTAGACTCGTAGTTAAATAAATTTTAATATTAATACTATTTATAATTATTGGATTTGATAGTGATAAGAGAGGTCCAATGGTTTGGGGATTGGATCTTGGTGCTTTTAAGTAGGGGTGTACATTCTTTTATAGAACCATGGTAGAAGTTATTTTCTTGTCTTTTGATGATTGTTAAGTGATGTTTGAAATTATAAGTTATTTAAAATACTTTTAAAGTAAACTTGTTTATGACTTGCTTAATAAAGAGCATGTTTTGATATGCACGTATTGGTAGAAAAATGGTATTTGAATATTATATGGATACGGATTTGGATATATGTAGATCTGAATATGAATTTGTGAATGTGATAAATTGGAATTAATTTTGAAACATAAGAGTGTGAATCTATGTGTTATACTTGTGTGGTTTGTGTGTGGTCTCTAGAGACTTGGGTCTCTTCAGTGTTCTGGCATGGGGCGTTTATAGAGTGTGTTCCCGAGCACTCTATTGTGAGAATCAATGTGGTTTGACCGTCTTGGATGAGTGACCAAGGTCGTGTGAAGGGATGGTTAGACGACTCCAACAACTTGGTTTAGACACAATATGGGTTATAATTATCATAACTGGTTGATGTGTGTGAGTATGAATTTGAAATTATGGGTTAAAAATGAAAATGTGATTTGTTATTGAATGATTGTGAAAACATAAATGCTTTTAGTATGAATTATGTTTAAAGATGTTTAACCTTTATACTAAGCTATAGGTTGGAGTTTATCCTGAAATTAGCATTCACAGAGCACACGGACCAGAGTAGCAGTTGATCAAGTTACACATTTTGAGATGGTATGATTTAGATGAACGGTAGATTATCTAAATAAATATTTTATTATTCGAGGTTATATTCAGTGGGGCCTGCACCATTTTGCCTAGATTATTTAGGCCTATGGGTATTGATATATTTAAGTTGTTATTTAATTAAAGTTAGAAATCAATCATACTTGTCTTTAATCACCGTTCACGATCATGTTCACGCGAGAAGCGGCCACATAGCATTGGTTTGAATTAGATCGTGGTCGTGACTCATGCTGGTGTGGCAAACCCTCTCTCCCTCTTTCCCCTCTCCCTCTCCCACAACTATAGACAAGCCTCTCTCTCGCTCTCCCTCCCTCTCTCACAGCCATAGACGAGTCTCTCTCTCATGGACGAAGTAATCCATAGTAGAAACCCTATTCTTAGTTTCCCTACTATCATTTCTCAGTTGCGTAGAAACCCTACACTCTCAACCATAAACGCTCCCTTTGTCATTCCAATAAACAAAGAAATCCTACCCTTCAGATATTTTTCATTGTTTTATAGTGGAGTTAGAGCAATTTAGGAGATCATGTTATTACAAATCTTGAACAATTACCGGTTGTATTTGCTATGGTTTTAAATAAATTTGTATTTGGTGTATTTAAGAGCAGTTTTGACTGAAATGATCTCATGTTTGATTGTGTTATGTTGCTACCATTTCATGGTTATGATTTAGGTCAGTTTGGGTAGAAAAAGTTCATGCTTGAACCTATGTTGCTATCATTTAATGATCTCTTAGTTACTATTAAACAAACCTAAATGTTGCATGTTTTATTCTATTTCAAAATATATTATATTTACACCTACTTGATAGTTTTCTTTATATTATTGTACAGTGAACTATGGATGCAAATCAATGTTCTGAGATCAATAATATCGCAAGGAGATTGGATGTGGAATTGGATAATATTTTTTTTGAAAAGCATGAACATGATAATTAATGTCAATTGGATGAAAAGATCAAGAATCCAAATTTGAATAGAGCATAAGAGTTTAGGATCCAAATTTGAATAGTGAATAAGAGTTTGAGTGTGATATGTTTAGTGATAAAGTATAATCAATTAGTAGTAAAGGGAAGGGAGTTACGGATCAAAGTCTTACTCCTAGCATCCCAAGAGTATATTCCTATTGTATGTATAGAGTTTGATGCGTACAATGCACATACTTTTTACAATATGTATACTAAATTTGGGGGCTTTAATGTAAGAAAATATACTTAAAAAACACAAAAGAGAACGGTGTTTGTGGTTGTTTGTATGCAGCAAAGAAGGATTTAAGAAGCCAAAAGGTGGTGAGAAAACATCAAAAATAAATACCAAATGTGGGTGCAAAGCAAGAATGATTGTTACGTTTTGTCAAAATATCAAAAAATAGAAAGCTCAAGTAGACCATATAGAATACAATGATATTTTGCATTAACCATCGAAAATGCACATGAATAAATCATCAAAGGGGTTTGATAATGCACACAAGGAGTTGGTACCTATGGAACATATATGAGGTAAAGACATACCAAACAATGAATATCATGTCCTTTGAAGCAAATGGAATTCATATGTTCAAATTAATGAGGATGATGTTTATTCTTATCTTTGAAAAGAAAGAGAGTTATTTTGGAAAGGATTCTCAATTTGCATTAAGGTTCTTCCAAGAAAAAAGCATTGACAAAACTGACTTCTATTACGCCATTCAAATAAATGAAAAGAGTGAAGTGGTTAATTGATTTTGGATAGATGTTATTGCACATGAAGACTACTACTACTTTGGTGATATTATTTCTTTTGATACTATCTATAAGAAGAATATATACTTAATGTTGTTTGCTCTATTTATTGGTATTAATAATCATAATCAATCAATTATTTTTTAATGTGTTTTGCTGGGTAATAAAATAAAAGATTCATTTATTTGGTTGTTTAGTAAATGGTTGAAAGTAATGGGTAATAAGCCTCCTGTTGTAATAATTATCGATCAAGATCCTATAATGAAAGCATCAATTTGAGAACTATTTCCAAATATAGTACATCATTATCGTAAATGGCATATATAACAAAATGTTTCAAAGCATGCAAGCAACTTGTATAAACTAAATCTAGACTTCAACAACAAATTTGTTGTATGGTTTAATTTTAAGAAAATAAGAATGAGTTTGAAGAAAGATGGCTATAGATGACTAAATTATTTCCTAAAATTGTTGAAAACAATGGCTAAATGATCTTTGAGAAGATCGTGCTTCTTAGACTTGTCATTATTTACCTCAAACGTTCTATGACAGGGATGCCCATGACCCAGTATAGTGAGGGTATAAATAAAATGTTTAAAAAGTGGGTTATTGCAAGAACTCCTTAACAAGTCATTTAAAATATTATTATTTGTATCATATCGTATCGTGCGATACAACACGATACAAGGCGTATCTCTTGTATCATACGATACGGGCGATATGCCTTAAGCCTTTATAAAAGACTTTCTTACTAAACAAAACCCCATATTTCTACGGGGGGTTTGGCTTCCAACTGTTCCAAAGTGACTTCCAACTAAGATGAGGCATCTCCAATAATTTTCAAGGATTTTCAACACTACCATTACTCCGATAATGACAACACTAGTAATCTGATGGTTGTACATTTTTTTATTTTTTTTTGTGTATTTGGTATTTTCTTGTATTATTTGCTTTTTTTAATGATAATATATGAAGTGTGTAATATCGTTTCATTGTATTTGTGAAGTGGGAGACACTTTATTAGTCTATTTGAGTATTTTGGTAGTTTATGAAGTGTTTTTATTTTCAGATTTATTAAGATTGAATCATTAAATTAAGATGGCAAGAAGGGGTGTTAGAGACTCGTAATCTCAGTGTAATAATCTGACATGACAGTGGGGTACTGCAATTGAGTGAAATAGATTGAAAATCAATTGTATTTTTATAAGGTAATTAGTGGTGGAATTTCTCGTTTAAAACATCATATAATAGAGACTAGAAAAGTGGTTGCTCCTAATACGGGCAAAGTTAGGAGAGTATTAGAAGTCATTAAGTGGTAATGTCTAAGATGATTGAGAGTATAGTTGAGAAGAGACAACAAAAGGAAGATACAAAGATGTTTGAGGAAGAGGATGATGTTGTTGGACTTTGTGATATCATTCCTTCTGATGTTATGAAAGAGGTTGGTAGTAGTTCTCGACCATCAATAAGAGGAATAGAATTGTTGAAAAGGTTAGATGTGGTAGAAGAGAGATCTTATTCTGGCATACAATTATTTTTTGTTCCTAGTACTACACCTAGTGCTAAACCTAGAATTTATATTGTTGTGGCTTTAGAGCAATTATATAGGCTGACAAACTTTGCAGTAGGGAGATGATTTTATGATACATGCATTACATTTAATGCAACAAATTCTTTTCATTTCAAAGAATGATAGATGTCATTGCTAACATTGGTACATGGTATAAGATATCATCTTATCAAAAGTTGAGAGAGAAACTACTAGATAAGATGGTCCTTAAAGTCCAAGAGTATTCTTCAACTTTGAAAGAGTTATAAAAGGAGATGAGATGCACTATCATGGTAGATGAATGGACAAATAGGCGAGAATGAACTTTGTTAAATTTTCTTGTCTATTGTTATAAAAGACTTATATTTTTTATATCACGAGACATGTTAGAGGAGTATCATATTGCATAGGTTCTAAGACAAGAATTTGATAAAGTGATATTGGGGGTTGTGCTTGAAAATATAGTTCAATTAATTACACATAATACAACTAATTATAAAGCAGTGGCAAAAGAGTTAATTGATAATTATGGGACTTTTTCTTAAACACCATGTGTATCTCGTTGTCTAGATCTCATCCTTGAGGATATTTAAGAGATGGATGAGGTAAAGGCAACAACTGAATGTTATCAAGATATCACAAAATTTATTTATAATCATGTTTTTGTATTATGTATGATTATGAGATATACATATGGTACACAACTCTTTCGTACAGATGTTACTCGATTTACAAATAATTTCTTATCAGTAGAAAGCATTATTAAATGAAAGCAAGCCTTGAAAAAAATATTTTTCTGAGATGAGTGACAGTAGTCTGCATAGTTGTCTCAAAATAGAAGGAATAGAAAATTGAATAAAGGATAAAAAATAACAATTTATAAAGTTGTCTTATCAATACATATGAATCATTTATCTTTTAAGTTTATTAAATCTTATATTTATTATGGAATAAATATTTATATTTGTCTTTTTCTATTAGATGTTTGGTAGAATATGTTTGAAATTGATTGTCAAAGCTTGAAAAAATTTGCAATAAGAGTTCTTAGCTAAACTTGTGGTCCAACTGGTTGTGAAAGGAATTGGAGTGTCTTTAAACATATTCACACAAAAAAGCACAACAGGTTGGAACATAAACAACTCAATGACCTAGTTTCCATCCGTTGCAATATGCGGCTCCAACAAAGGTAATAAAATATTAGTTATTAATTAAGTATTAAATTCAATACTTCTATTTATTTAATTGTAATGTTATTCTTGAACTTTTTAGATTTATTAATTGTTAATATTATTTACTTATCATTTTTGTAGGCAATTAAAAAAGTTAAATAGGGAGAACCAATTTTATCCAATAAGTTTGGACAATTTTGATATCTTAGATGAGTATATTATAGAAGATAATGAAGCAAATTCACTCCTAACCAAATAAGACATCTAATGGATTAATTTGGAAGGAGCGCAACAATATCATTAAGAGAATGATGATTTTTATTTTGAAGTTGAAGGTGGTGATGATCTTGAACAAGAAGATGAAGATTATTTAGTTGATCTTGATTAAAATATATAATTTGTTTTTCAATTACAAAAGTTATAATTTTGCTAAGGATATACTGCTTAAATACTTTATACATTGAAAATTGAATGGTGATTGATGAATATTGACTCAACTTATGAATTATGTGGATTGTTTAGAATTATCGTGTTTTTAAAAAAAAATTATAATTTTTCTATTTTTTATTATTAAAAAATGATCCGTTGTGATACGATATGATATGATATCATGGACCAAAATGATATATGATATGATACAATATGAACAACATTGGTTTAAAAGGCAATTGAGCTATAAAGAGGAGTGAAGCTAACAAAAACAGTTTAGCTTTTGTAGTATTTTAGGTTTTAAAATGAGATTGCTCAATCTCTTTCTCCTGCCAATAAACGAACCAAAGAGAGTTCTAGCAATGTTACTTCTTTCATTCTTATGATTTTTTATTTCCTTTTTATGTAAGTTTACATTCCAGCTTAGTGGCTATTCATTTCTACTTTATTCTCTATTGCAGGTGAATCGGAGAAATGTAGAAGATTGTACCAACATTTCCTTGGTGAAGCAGAGAGAGTTAGATTAGTGAAGCAGTTGATTCTTACAGCTTCGAACATATTATTTTCATACTTCATTTTATATGCGTAATTTTATTGTTGGCACTCGAACATAGATGATGCATGTTAACAAGTGGAATCCTTATGAACATAGATGATGGTTGCTATGTGCATGTGCTTATGTTTTCATAAGTGTGCAAGTAATTTCTACGGATGTCATTTGTCCATATCTAACGGCTTGAAGATGCACTTGGGGCATATGTTAGCCCAACTAGGACCCTCAACTCGCATGGATGCTGGGCATGATCGAGTTAGATTCTCGGAGCATGCGTCCTTGTCTTTGGCCTCCCATTGTAAAACAGAAGATCACAATAAAGTGAATCATATATCTTCTTCATACCCATCGACACAGCTGGAATTCTTGCTGAATAATAGATGGATAACAGACATCAAGTATGATGTTGTAATTGTTGATATAATTGCTCACATGGTTGTTTGCATCATCAATTACCCTTTTACAAGAAGATGAGTATTACTATTTGTATAGTTGATGAAATCAGATTTCTTGAGGATCAAACCAATCTCATTTGAAATTAGCCCATGCAACCAACCTACAAAGTATACTCGAATATGAAGCTGATGGCAGGCCCTGTAGGTTAATGAGTAGGTTAACTTTTTGTCATGCCCTTCGTATTGAACTTGAACCCAGTCAACCGTCTATTGTGGTCTAGCAGAACAATGGCCAACTGAGGCAGTGTTGTCCGTATCGCATCGTGGGCCACCACGATACGATACGGGGCCCCGTATCACAGGTGCGGGTGTATCGCACCATATCGTGCGATACGGGCCGTATCGCACGATACAGTGCGTATCTCCCGCGCCCTGGGACCCTTATAAAGGGTCCCGGCCCGAGAGAAACCCGTGATTTTTCGTGGGTTTCCTCTCTCCTTTTGGGTTCTTCAAGCTCCCTAAGAGTCGGTTTTCGCCTCCTTGGTGTTCAAAGCTCTAAAATCGTGCCCTACGGTGTCCATCCAAGCCTCCAAACTCGGATTTAGGTATATTTTTAATGTTTTTTCCCTTTTTTTCCTTTATATTTATTGTTTTTTGTGTTATTTCGGTTTTTTTTTTGAATGACAAAATATGAAGTTATTAAGTGTGTGTATACGATTTTTATTGCATTCATGAAGTGGGAGACACTCGATTTGAGTGTTATTTAAAGATTGGGGGATTTACGAAGTACTTTTATTTTCAGGTTTTTGTTTGAATTAAAGTACTCCATTGAGATGGCAGGAAAGGGTGGTAGAGACTCTCATTCAAAGTCTGATGATCCGACATGGCAGTGGGGTATACCAGTTGAGGGTTCAAGGCTAAAAATCAGATGTTTATTTTGTGAAAAGGTGGTTAGTGGTGGAATTTCAAGGTTGAAACACCACCTAGCAGGAACCAGGAAAGAAGTTGCTCCATGCACAGGCAGAGTTAGAAGTGTGCCAGAAGGTATTAAATGGCAATGCTTGCAGATGATTGAGAGCATACAGGAAAGGAGATAACAAAAGGATGATTTTCAGATGTGTGAAGAAGCTGATGATGTTACTGCCACTAGAGTTGGATTCACTGATAGTTTTCCTTCAAATGCTAGAACAGATATTGGTAGTAGCAGTTCGCGAGCACCTAGCAGAGGAAAGAGGGTTGCAGTTGAAGACTTTGGAGGTAGCAGAAGAGGAAGTTTAGGAAGGAGTAGAGGAAGAGCTTCTTCTTCTAGCATACATTCGTTCTTTCCTTCTTCCACTACACCTGGTGCTCAGCCAGGAATTCGTGCAAGCAGACCTTACAGTGGACAGATGGTTTTATGATGCATGCATTCCATTTAATGCAGCAAACAGTTTTCATTTTCAAGCAATGGCAGATGCAATTACTAACATTGGTCTAGGATACAGGATGCCCTCTTATCAGAAGTTGAGAGGGAAGATATTAGATCAGACCGTGATTAAAGTGCAGCAATACTGTTCGACTTTGAGACAATCGTGGAAGGAAACAGGATGCACTATCATGGCAGATGGATTGACCGATAGGCGAGGAAGGACATTGCTAAACTTTCTTGTATATTGTCCTAAAGGACTCATGTTTTTGAGATCTCTAGATATGTCAGAGGAGAAGCACACTGTAGAGATCCTACGACAGGAATTTGATAAGGTTATACAAGAAGTTGGGCTAGAAAATGTAGTCCAATTGATTACAGATAATGCAGCTAACTACAAAGCAGTTGGAAAGGAGTTAGCTGATATTTATGGGACTTTCTACTGGACACCATGTGCAGCCCATTGTTTAGATCTCATCCTCGAGGACATTGGTGAGATGGATGAAATAAAGGCAGCAACTGAGTGTTGCCAAGATATTACAAAATTTATTTACAACCATGCATTTGTTTTATTTATGATGAGGAGATACACAAAAGGTGCAGAGCTTATTCGCACAGTTGCAACTCGGTTCGCAACAAACTTCTTATCTGTACAGAGTATTGTGAGACAAAAGCAAGCTTTAAAGAGAATGTTCTCCTCATATGAGTGGCAACAATTTGTAGAGTTGTCTTAAAACAGAAGGAACAGAAAGTTGAATGAGATTGTAGAAACGGTTTTTAGAAGTTCATTTTGGAATGCATGTATCAGATTATTGAAAATTACTTATCCTTTAGTGAAAGTTTTGAGATTGGCTGACAGCGAGGAGAAACCATTTATGGGCTACCTTTATGAAGCCATGAATAGGGCAAAAGAAGCAATGAGAAATAACTTTGATAGAAAAAAAAGAGATTATGTGCCCGTGTGGAAAATAATTGATAGTAGATGGAATAAACAATTGCATCAGCCTATTCATGCAGCAGCCTATTATCTAAACCCATCATTGAGGTACTCAGCAACCTTCAAAAAGGACGGTGAGGTTAATCGAGGAATCATTGAATGCATCGACAGATTAGTCCATGATGAGAGCATAGTAGATGCGATACATCGAGAGATGGAGATATATGATAATGCTCTTCACTTGATGGGTTTGCCTGTTGCAATTCGCAACCGCTCTACGATGCGTCCAGGTACATTGATTATTTTCATATTTAAGTTGCATCTTACATTACTGTGGATTATTATGTCTCTAATGTTTATATTTTTTTTACAGATGTTTGGTGGAACAGGTTTGGAAGTGATTGTCCAAACCTTAGAGATTTTGCAGTTAGAGTCTTAAGCCAAACCTGTAGTGCAACAGGTTGTGAAAGAAATTGGAGTGTTTTTGAACACATCCATACAAGAAAGCGCAACAGGTTGGAACACAAAAGGCTTAATGATTTGGTTTATATTCGTTGTAACATGCGCCTTCGTGAAAGGTAATGTTGTATTACTTTCAAATTTTCAATTCGATATTATTTAACTTCAGTTTTCAATTGTTAATATTACTTACTAATTGTTTATCTTTGTTTGTGTCGTAGGCAATTAAAAAAAGTAAATAGAGAAGAAAGTCATTTCGATCCAATAAGTTTGGATAATTTTGATATATTAGAAGATTGGGTTATGGAAGACACTTGCCTGGATTAATTTGGAAGGAGCGCAACAACATTATGGAGATGAAGAATTTGATTTTGAAGAAGAAGGTGCGGGCGTGGCTGATGATGATGAGGATCTGCAACAAGGAGAAGATGAACATTATTTAGTTGATGATCCTGATTACAATTTGTAAAATGTAACATTATATGTAACTATAGTGTACTGTAAAGTGTAAACTATGTCTGTATTTTATTTTTTGGATTCAAAATATGTAAATTTGGATGCAATTGTTCAATGTTGAATGCTCAATCTATACTAAACTTACATTATATGAATTTAAAGCAATTATCAGATTTTTTCTGATTTTTTTTATTTTTTACTATTTTTTATTAATTTTTAATTATTTTTTGTATTATTTTAATATTAAAGTACGATACGATACGATACAATACGATACGCCCGTATTGTGGAGCCCAGCGATACACAATACGATACGTGTCAGACAACACTAAACTGAGGTATGTACTGCCCTATAAGTAATAGTGATAAATGTCATTTGATACCGCCAATCACATAATTCTAGAGTATAAGGGTGTAGTTTTAGTACCTGCATAGCTTTCTCTTGTCAGAAATAACTCTCTTGTTTTGTACTCCAGAAATTTTTCAAACCACTCCAACAAGAACTTCAAACTATAAAAGGCTGCAATTTTTTGAATATTACAGAATTCTAATTTGACAATGTGTTTATGAATTTAACTACAAAAAGTTGCAATGCGTTTACAAATTTAACATATCGGAAACAAAAGGTTGCAACTTTACATCACCATTTACAAATATAACACAATGTATCTCAAGAAACGTACACAAGTTCAGCGCAACAGCATTTGTTATGTAACATTTGTCTGTTCACTAATCTATCTAGTGTAGGCTAACAAAAGGAACTGAAGTTATTTCCACTCTCTCTCCCCTGATTTGTGATTGACCTGCAATAGAGAACAAAGGGGAAATAAATAATCGCCAAGCTAACAAAAGGAACTTCAATCTTAAAACTTATCACCTATATGAGTAAAGTCCAACGAAAGGAATTTAGTATTGCAAACTTTGAAGAACCTTTTCAAGGCATAATAGATTGATCAGTTTCTGCGTTTTTATCAATCTTAAGCATGAGAGATCGATCACATAGAGAGAGAGAGAGAGAGAGAGAGAGAGAGAGAGAGATTATAGAGCAAGGAAACAGAAAAAATGAAATCGAAAAATTCACAACTGATGATATCTTTATTTACAATGCAACAAAACATATAAGATATCTAAGAGGATTGTCACTTGTATTTATAGCATTGATTCCTTGAACAAGTCAATCATTGCCTCCTTGTATCTTTTATTCTTTGCCTTCTCTAGTCGTAACCCTGTTTTGGTAGCCTCCATATCACGGCACCTACTGGATATGTTAGATGGAGAGTGTGATACAATGGTAATGTTTCCTTTGTTTTGAACGTGCATTTAGTTGTTTTTAATATCCTTAGTCCAATTCATATACTTAGAAGACTGGAATACAAGAAAAAATTAATAAGTCATGCCCCAACAAGAACTGGATAAAAGTTAATAAGTTATAATATATTTATATCAATCCTATTGAGACACTGATAAAAATGTGGGCCGATGTTTGACAAGAACTGGGTATTCAGATATCTATCATACCCGACAAGTTGGGCATACTCGAGCAATCTCCTATAACAAATAATGCAATATATGATGCTTCATATAGTTAAAAGCAATATATTTAAAACAATGTTTCTATTTACCTTTTGATACCAGGAGCTCTCTTCAACACACTTGAGATAAGCATCTTGTGCATGAAAATAACATCAGGATACTTGTGGACTTTTACATTCTTCTCAAGACTTATAGAAGCCTCGAGCTCATCTGATGGGGAGAGAGATACAGGAATAGCACAAGCTACAAACAATAGGAACTATCTGAATATAGATTTCTTCGTCCACGAGAAAGAGAGAGATATAAAAATAGCAAAAGCTACAAACAAGGTAAATTACCTGGATTTCTTCGTCCACCGGAAGGAGAGAGATACAAAAATAGCAACAGCTACAAACAAAAGGAACTATCGGAAATATGTCTTCCTTCGTCAACGAGAAAGATACGAGAGAAACCCAGAGTGGGGTTTCCACACGGGGAGAGAGATGGTAGTAGAGAAACCAAGAGTAGGGTTTCTGTTATGGATTTCTTCGTTCACGAGCGAGAGAGAGAGGCTCGTCTACTATTGCAGGAGAGACAAAGCGACAGAGGGAGCGTATATGGTTGAGAGTGGGGTTTCGCTGTTAAAGAACTGGGCCAGAGTTGCCCGGCCCTGGCCCACTGGGCCATCAGGGCCAGGGCCACTAGCAGTTGGGGGCTAGCTACAGCCGGTCTCCCCCTTTGTCTCTTCTTGTCTCTTCTCTCTCCCTCTCATATACAACCTATTCTACTCTATAAATACCACTTATAATCCATTGTAAATAAAGAGCCTTTGATAGCTAATGAATAAAGATTATTTATTTAAGCTTGTGTTGTGTTTATTTCTAAGGCTTTGTGATTGTTACTTTGTGGTGTTGTTTACTCATTGATCTTCCACAATTATATTGAAGCATAGTATTCATTACATGGTATCAGAACCATTTTTTGATCGTGAAAGTATTGTTCATCGCCTCGAAAAGCATGTTGATCGTATTTTGTATTGTTCATTGTCTTGAAAAGTGTATCAATCGTATTTTATAAGTTTACCACTTTAGTTTCTTTGTCCTTCAAATATAAATGATAAAGGGGGTTTCAATTTTTGTTTAACATCTTCAAACTATAAAACATGGGCCCAATCTATGAAAAACTACTTATATTTCAAAAAATTATAGGACTATGCAAGTGGTTCGAAGGTAGAACCCTCGATTAATACCACACTTGAACAAAAAGAGGAATATGAAGGAGGTCATAGAACAATCCTATGGGTGCTCATGAATAATGTAAACGAGCACACTAAGGACACTTTGGCTGATTTCACTAACACTAAAGAAGCATAGAAATATTTAAAAAAATCTCATGTTCAAAACGATGTAGCTCATAGGATGACATTAAGAGACAAATTGGTCTCACTTAAACAAGGAGATAAAAGGGTAAACGAATTTTTTGAAGAATTTTCTAATATTTAGAATCAATCGTATGGTTATAAAAAGAAATGTATACAATGTCGTGAGAGACAATGTGAAGACAATGAAGATTTTGTATATCAATTTTTAAGAAGTCTACGAAAAGAATTTGAAGGGGTAAGATCATCGCTCATTCATAGAAAACCTTTTCTTACAAAAGAAGAGATCCTTATCAATCTTTAAATGGCGGAAACAAGAATGAATGAAGCAAGACTTAAAAAGACACCGCCTTGACCGCATCAAAACTCGGAGCAAATATGAAGGCTTATCGACCTCCTCATTTCAAAAGTAAAGAAGGAAGAAAAGACATCATTTGACATCATTGTAGAGAAGCCGGGCATATAAGGCCAAATTGCCCAAAATTAAAAAAGAAGGTGGTCGTAATAGAAGAACATGCTTCATCTTCCGAACAAAAATTGAAGCAACTTGAAGCCCAAATGAAGGAAAAAGCAACGGTTGGTGTGGCTTGCTCCTCTTCAACAAAAGAAACTCAATGTATGATCTTTTTTATTCTTGATTCGGGTGCTTCATTTAATATGACTTGTAATGAACATATCTTAAAAATCATGTATTCAAAAATCCTTATCATGTGTTTATATAGTGGATGGTACACAATTAGATGTTAATAAAGTTGGTGACTTACAAAATAAGAATTTTGAAGTTTCCAAAATTAGTGTTGTTTTAAAATTAAATTTAAACTTACTTTTCGTATCCCAAATTTCGAATAAAAATTGTGCTATCATCTTTTTATCAACAAGATGTATTGTACAGGACCGCTTCTCGAAGAAGGTGATTGGGCGTGGCCATAGAGAGGGTAGACTTTACATTATGGACTATTTGCATAGTATAGAATATGTTAATGTTTTGACAAATGATGCCCTTTTATGGTACAAGAGACTTTGACATCTTAATGCTCAAAAATTGAATCAATGTTCTCTTAGAATAAAATTTAAGGAATATTTTTCTTGCAAAGATTGTGTTCTTGATAAAATGCAACATCTCTCATTTTCAAACAAAATACATATTACAACAAGACCCTTCGAAATAATTCATTCGGATATATGGGGTCCGGCACCTGTTTTGTCTAAAGGAGGCATTTCCTATTATATTATTTTTGTAGATGACTTTACTAGATATACATGGGTATATCTTTTAAAAGCAAAATCCGATGTCTTTCAAAATTTTGTTATTTTTCATAACCTTGTAAAGAATCAATTTGATTCCGAAATCAAAATTTTTAGATCGGATTCAAGAGGAGAGTTTATGTCAAAGGATTTTGAAAACCATCTCAATAAGTTTGAGATTATACATCAAACTTCTTATTTTAAGACTCCTCAACAAAATGATGTTTCCGAGCGAAAGCATAGACATATTTTGAAAACCATAAGAACTTTACTTTTATCAAGCGGTATTCCTAAACTTTTTTGGGCAAAAGCTATTATGACTGCAGTCTATTTAATTAATCGGATGCCCTCTTCGGTTTTACAAAATATGTCTCCATAGAAAAACTTTTTAAAGTTTCTCCTAACTATTCAAGATTGCATGTTTTCAGATGTAAATGCTTTGTTTATACTGACAAAGATGATAAATTATCATCTCGGGCCATAAAATGTGTCTTTCTAGGATATGAAATAACCAAAAAGGGATATAGGTGTTATGATTGTAAAAATGATAAGCTTTATTTATCTCAAGATGTTAAATTTTTTGAAAATGAATATGTTTTTAAAAACATGGATAATGATAGCTCTATTAATGACTCTTCCTACTCCTTCTTGAATGATATTTTAGGTGAAGAGGTAATTCATGAAGAAAATGAGCTTGATGAATCTATGATTACTAGACATTCTATTACTCCCTTTGATCAACATTACAATAGGAGATCTATGCCTACTCTTAGAAGGTCAAATCGTTATTCTAGACCTCTTGAAAGATTTGACTCATATGATAGTTTTTCACCAAGACATAGAGCTTTAGTAACAAATATTTCAGCTATAAAGGAACCTAGAACCTTTAAAGAATCTCAATTATCACAAGAATGGACTTATGCAATGAATGAAGAGTTGAATGCTTTATTTAGAGCTCAAACTTGGGATATAGTCTCTAGATCATCAAACAAAAAGACTATAGGTTATAGGTGGGTTTATAAAATCAAGACTAATGGTGATGGCTCATTAGATCGTTATAAAGCTATATAAAGCTAGATTGGTTGCCAAGGGTTATTCACAAGAATATGGAATTGATTATGAAGAAACCTTTGCTCCCGATTGCAGGCGGAAGCTCTTAGCATCGTACTTGCTTGTCTTGATCATGGAAGAATGTCTTTCTTATTTTCTAAATGGGACTTAGAAGTTAGAGAACCTCAGTCACATGTGACCACTATTACCCGCATTGCTGCCGTGTCACATCCAACTTAAAGATATGTCTTCTTCGCAACGCCTTGTATAAGCTTAAACAAGCTCCCTCGAGCCTAGTTTGCTAAGTTCGGTTCCACATGGGCCTACCACGGCCCATTTGAAAATACCTCTAGTTCTCAGTTGATTCTGACCATTTTCATCCCATAAAATTGATAGTAGTACTTAGTGTTATTGTTTCTTTATGTTGACGATATAATTATTATAGGTGATGATACTTTTGGTATTCTTTGATCTTAAAGCATCTTGCATAGTCGCGATTTTGAGATGAAGGATCTTGGTCCTCTCGGCTATTTTCTAGGTCTTTGAGGTTGCTTTCCTTTGATAATGGTATTTATTTATCAAGCTAAATATGCTTTAGATTTTATTGCTTGAGAAGCGAAATGGTACCTCTTAAACATGATATCGCTAGACCGGTCCACTTACAGAACCTAATGTTAGGTTTATACCTGGATGGTACTACACTTGATGATCACTTTCTATCAACGGTTGATTGATAGCTCGATTTATCTTATGGTTACTAAAATCCTGGTAGAGATTTCAGTATGTTGTGTTGCATCCCAGTCGGTCGACCATTTATGTTAGCTCAGGTGTGCTTTATTCATTATAAGTCTTTATTAAACCACGTATTATTCATGTAATATAAAAGGAAATCTATTTGGCATAGGCTTCATTTCTCAGCCTAACCTCCTCCTTGGTTCTCCAACTAATAGCTTATTACGATACTAATGGGCTAGTAGATCACTGATCATCGATAGAAACCACTAGCTACTATATCTATCTTGATGTTAATTTATTTTTATGTGGTGAAGTAAAAATAGACTTTGTAATCGCATTTCCAATACTTGGTTAAATGTGCAAGTAATATCGAGCATTATCGACACACCATTATCCCGAAATACTTTGATTACGTTGGCTTCTTGACTTGAGTGTTTCTCGATCCTCTCTAGCTACTACTTCATTGTGATAATATGAGTGTTATTCAGACATACTTTCTATGAATGATGCTTCTTTTATGAGTCACACTAAGCATATTAAGATCGACTGTCATTTAAATCCTCACACAATTACATTCTTCATGGTGCTTTCTTAAATCTCTTTTTTATTGGCTTCGCTCTTAATCAATCGACCCTATCTCGTTTCACCAAAACTCATCATCCTAGTAGATTCCGTGATCTATTTCCAAACTCAAGCTGATTTCTTCTACACCCACTTGAGTTTGAGGGAGGATGTTAGCGTGATGGCCTGGCCCATTAGGCCATCAGGGCTAGGGCCACTAGCCGTTGGGGGCCCTGATCCCCAACGGTTAGTTTCATAGCCGTTGGGGGCCGGGGCCTGGTCGAGCACCTCTAAGCAGACCTGGCCCATTCTAGGTATCCTAGCACTAGCAGTTCTGGTTCAATCAAACTTGGAACTCCCCTCTCTAGGTCTGGATTCTCTTCTCGTTCCAATTTCATTTGAAAATTGGTGAACCGGGCATGGATTTTTAAATCCGAAACCAAAAAGGTAACTTGGAACTTCCGCTTTTACATTGCCAAATCTTGTTCCAGTCCAGTTCCCCAACACGTGGAACACAAACGAGCCCAATTCTAAGGGCTCTTCGGATCCGGTTGCGCCCACCAAGCCAGATCTAAACCGGCCACCTCTACCTACGAAATACGCATCCCGTTACAAAACGTTTTTTTGTTTATAAATGCTTTTGCTTTTGTCAAGGTGCAAATCTACGGTTGATGAAGATAAGGCAACAAAGGTGAAAGAAAGGGTTGGTGGTGATAGCGATTGTGCCAACAACAAACTGGATCTGATCCGGTGTGGCGATTCGGATCCAACTGAAAGTAAAGAAAACAATAAGCTGCGAAAGGTTCACTTCATGAAGTACCATTTATTTTCCTCATCAAATTCATTAAAAGGAGGGGTGGATGAGAGAGAACTTGGGGAGCTAATTATATAAATTTCCATTAGCACAATGAGCTACGGACCTCCTCGCTAAAGGGTCCAGTTAGAAAAACTTTTTGTGTAGGCCCACCTCCATGTTTGTGTCCGGCTTTTCCGGTTCTGGGTCTAGTTTTTGTTTCAGTTCCATTTTAAATAAAGAGAGGTTTCAAGAAAATGACTTGGAAAAGGTCCGGTTTGGTTCCGCAATAAGTAAAATCCAAACCGAACTGTTGAGTCTCGGGTTAGGTCCCTCCAATTCCAGTTCCGGAGTCAGTTCGGGTCCAAACCGATCACCTTTACCCAGCTTGGCGATAAAGAAAATTAGAAAACGAAACTTCACATTAGTTGTCAGAGAAACGAAGGGCACATCACATATATTGAATGTATAATCATTGTATGTGGAACTAAGAGTGCCATTGTGGAGTGAAGTTATGAAAAAGTGAAACTCGGCGTTGCCATAATGACTGAAAAGGATTTGCTGATCTTCCAGATATGTGTTTATTGGAATTAGTTTTCAGCACATAAATGATGATGAATCTCGGAAATATCATACGTAGCTGTAAAACATCCGTCAGAACTCAGTCTAAGCACCATATATATATTATGCCTTTATCTCATTTTTATATATATTATATAGAAAATCTAAAATCGATGCACATAGTGTGAGCAGTGCGCCAAGAAACACAAATTATTTTTTAAATAAGAAAAACA
Source organism: Brasenia schreberi (assembly GCA_036023115.1). NCBI lineage: Eukaryota > Viridiplantae > Streptophyta > Magnoliopsida > Nymphaeales > Cabombaceae > Brasenia > Brasenia schreberi. Next base: position 25,311,762 of record JAYKKT010000090.1, read on the forward strand.
CTTTTTGAATTTTTAAAAAATAAAAAGTAGATGTGTATTTTTTTAAATTAAAAATATAAACTTTTTTATTATTTGAATTAAAAATAAACTTTTATGAGTTACCTTAATGTATCATCAAATGCTTTCTCGTTTATGACTTTAATATATTCTATCAAACATCAAGTTGTTGTGATGGAATTTTATGGTTCTCTAAATTTACTCTTTTTATCCCTCTCTCTCTCTCTCTCTCTCTCTCTCTATATATATATATATATATATATATATATATATATAGAGAGAGAGAGAGAGAGAGAGAGAGGAGAGGGTGTTTGTATATATCCTGATACCCATAAATCAATATATACACACGCACACACAAACATGAATGATTGTGTCTGTGTGTGGGCATCGATGCCGGGGGAGCACTTGAGCTCATGTAAGTTTCTCAAGAATATAGAAGTTTAGTTGGGCTAAGCTCCTACAAGTTTGTTTAGTTAAAAATATAAAGTTGCCTACACAGACACACACATATGTATAAAGAGAGATGTGTGTGTCTGTGTGTGTGCTAGAAAACCAAGTTAACCCAACTAATTGTCTTACTATGACGTAATTAAATTATCAAAACTTATAATTTTACATTTATAGTATAAAAGATCAAATTTTGACTTTATATATGTGTGTGTGCGTGCACACACTTGCATGCAAAGAGTTTACAAGCAGTTCATATTCGGCTGATTTTTTGTTTAATTGTGCCAAAACAGGATAGCAAGAACAAACAAGATTCTGAGTTGATGAAACAGCCATGGGTAGCTCCTGCTTGTTTCGTTTAGCTTGTTTAACAGTCTAATGTCTCACTAAATAACTAATCTTAATGAGCATCATATGCATATAACATCAATGTTACTTTCGTATTCGATACTTGCTCCTAGTTTCTCACAGTTGAGACGATGACGACGGGTTTTCTTATCCTGCGGGACTGAAGCAGCCCAAGCTTGAGCTCTCACTTAACATATTTAAGCTTAATTTTTCACTAAACATGCTTCCCCTAAGTTTAGTAAGTACACTTCGCAACGTACATACATTGTATTTATTATAATTCAGGAAGCCATCCAATAATATATGGTGGGTCAAAAGCTCTTAGAAATTATTGACATTGAAAATCGAGGGGACCTATAAGTTAAGCTCTTGTTAGACTTGAAATGAGACATCTTAAGAGGGATATTAGTTTAGGCTCATGATGTAGAAGAGTCTTCAAGTACGAAATAATGGTGACATCTGATGAATCATACCTAACATTACAACATAAAGGTAGCATAAACATGGTAAGTGAGAAGTTATTGGAAGTCGTGTGCATGAGGATGAATGATGAATTCAACTGTTTTGGTCTCGAAAGAAATAGCAATTGTAGTAATCAAACAAAGGATGGAATCAATCACATTACAACTCTTTTTGTTCTTTGTCTCTCACTTTAACGACGTTTCCTTCAACACTTCAACACTATAGTGTTTCCCATGCTTGTCTCGTTTTATCGTCAACAGTCATTCTCGAGAACTCGTGTTTGTCACCTAAAGCTTTATACATGTTCCTCTTTGAGGATAAGAGTTAGAGTTCTCCGGTATGCCTCGCATCATGTCTAGCTCAATCAACAGGTTCATGCAAGTATCATTAGAATTGTGTAACAACTTCTGAACGACAACAAAAATAGACTCATGGTGATTCATAATACCACAGCCATTGGTGAGGAAAAGGATAAAAGGAGAACTTAATTAGTTGAAAGTATATTGAGAAAAGATAAAAATAAATAGAAAGTTAAACTTTACTTACTAAGTTTTTAAAGTAAATATTGTGTCAATCTTCCTTTTAGTTGTTTTATAATGCATATCTTTGAAGATGTAGTGGGGTAGTCTAAGTTAAGGATGCTTCTCTATACATCACATAAAGGAGATCTCCTGATCTTCAAAAAGCACCCACTTTAATTTTTGAGTCCGACTGAGTTTGTGCTGTCTAACGGCTGCCTAACACAATCTTACTCCTTTACGACCGGCTTCGCAAGTGAACCGTAGTCTTGCTCTTTTGAAATTAAATATTGATATGATAAGAGAGTGCACGAAAACATCAGCACCCTCTTTGCGACCTTGAAACAGTGACACACTCAAATGGGTTCAAAGAGAATCAGTACCTTTTAAATTATATGAATAAAAATATTTTGATAGAAAGATAAAATGAGAGAAATACAAATCTTGTTGGGATCCATGGACTAATATATATAATTAAATATATATATAGAGAGAGAGGGCATAATCCATGCACACACTTATCCATGCTTAAATCCGCTTAAACATATACTCTACCGTTGATTATGTATGAAAATCTTTGAGTAGATTTGAGCATGAATGAGGGTACACATATATCAATTTCTCTTTCTCTTTCTCTTTATATATATGTGTGTGTGTGTGTGTGTGACAGGCTAGCCAAGTGAGTTATAGCTGGTTGCCTGAACTAACTTTGGATTTTAGAGGTTGAACATTTCATTCTCAATTTAGTGGTCTCTTACCTACCAAAGGAAAAGATGTACACACATACATATATATATATATATATATACACACACATAAAAGGAAAAGGCGTACACACACACACACACATATATATATACATATATATATATATATATGTGTGTGTGTGTGTGTGTACGTCTTTTCCTTTGGTAGGTAAGGGACTACTCAATTTGAGAATGAAATGTTCTACCTCTAAAATCCAAAGTTAGTTCAAGCAACCAGCTAACTCACTTGGCTAGCATGTCAACTCCCAAGCTGAAGACCATGTATTCAAAACCCGGGGTGTGCATTCGGCTTCGGGCTCCCATTGTAACGAAAATGAAATCCAATGTAGTTTCCCTGCATGCAGGGCCTTCTTGTTTTACCGAAATCGGCTTAGCCTGCAAGAATTTGGATTGTATTTGCATTCGTTAAAAGAATTTTATAGATCATTAAGAGATGGTTTTCCTTGTATAAGAGAATTTTATAGATCATTTATCTTCCCTTGCTTCATCTTTTGAGTGTTCAGAAATTAAAACGGTCAATGAGCTGGTGAAGGCACTAATTTCACTATAATGAAGTTCAAACATAATAGAAACTTGGTTAAACTGGTAACTATATAGAGAGAGATAACTTTGTATATGCTAACAATATTATATTAAATATTTAAACAAAGCTTAATTATGTAATTTTTAAAAAATGAATGATTAAAATGTGAATTTTCAAAGCAAAAAATATATTGATTAGATGGTTGAGAATTGTATGAATATGTTACATGTATATATATATATACGGAAAAGGAAAAGGTATTACACAATGCCACTTCAATGGATTACATTTAACCACTGTAAAGGAGAGAATTTGAAAACCCATCTAAATCAATAAAAAGAAATTAGCAAATTTATCGTTTTAACAAAATTTAACCTAAACATAAAATAAAAATACCAAAATAAACTGTCCGTCTAGTTCCTGTTGACTAGTTCAACCAGCGGTCTACCCGTCGGAAGCTGGTTCTTTACCAAGCCGGTCCAACACCAGGACCGAACCGGACTACAGTCTGGTTCTCGGCTCAACCGGTCCGGTGCGGTTTCACGAACTATCATCTTTCCACAAGAAAAAGAACTTTTGTTGCCATTCGTCGTCCTTCAAAAAAAATTCCGAGTTTCGCGTTTTGTAAAACATTCTTTTCAAACCAACGAAAGTTTCCAAAGAATTCTTTATGCAACATAGCTTGATTTGTTGACGTATGCTTTTTCATAGAGGCCTGCACTGTCATGTCATTTCGTTTTGAATAACCTAATCAAAGTCTCGCTCACCTACAGATAGCCCCTTGACTGGGCTCTCTTGATCTGGATCCACGATCCAGTTTTAAAACCAAAATCAAGTTTTCTCCCTATTAGCTAAGTGAACTTAAGAACCCTTTTCCTTTTTTCCTAATTAAATTGGTTCGGTGTCACCATTTCTCAAAGTTAGTAGAAGACCTACTTTAGGGTGAGGTGAAGCATGCGTCTCATTCGAAATATTAAAAATTTTTGAATAAGCAAAAAAAAATTCAAATGCTTTGTGGATGTGAGATATAAGTGTTCCTAATATGAAATACTAAGTGTGTCTCACTCCAAAAAAAAAAAGATTCTCAATCCCCCTGTGCTCATAGTCATGAAATTTGGTATTTATTAATTACCAAATCCATTTTCGTCTCGTCCATCAAGTTTACATGAAAAGAACTAATGGATCAATTCTTTCGCCATCATCAAGACCCGAATTCTCAATGTGCCTTACTTTGTCTCCATCCACCAAGACCCAATTTGCAACCCGATCCAAATCAAATCTCTAATTTGGATACGAGAGACCCATGAAAAGTGAAAACGGATCTGGGTCTAAGTTGGGTCCCACCGTTTCAATAGACATTCCAATTCCCTAAGCTGCGTGTACACAAGAAGTCTCGAAAACATTCCGGGGGGCCCCACAGAAGCATGTAATGAATGAACAAGTCCTGAGAGAGACAAAGAGGACTGTAAAGTAAATACATCCAAAATTTCGGGTACTGAGACGTAATTCCCTGCAAAAAGCACGCTATAAAAAGGAGAGAATGAAACCACACAAGCTCCAAAAACAGAATCCCCCCAACCTCCTCTTCTTCCCACCGAGATTTCGCCGGAAAATTCTCACAGGCCTTCGGGAAACACCACCAACCACCCTTTCGTCGACTGTCTCGACTTGTCTCTGTCTTCCCACCATTCTCTCTCTAACAGTCACTCTGTTTCTAGTCATCTCTCTCTCTACAATGGGGTTCTTCACCATGCAACATGACCAGCAATCGCTTGCGTCGGCCGGAATTGGACAGCTTCCGCCGGTGTCTGCGTGCACTTTTCGTTCTTCGTACGAGGAGAACCCGAGAATTCCGTTGAGTGACGTCGTCTTTCCTTCGGTACCGGCGTTCTCCGTTGCCGGAGGAGGAGGGCCATACCTTCAAGGAATCCCGTTCGAGTGTGGTAGGCCGCCGCTTCCAGGCCGGTTTCTTGGCTTTGACGGCCGTTCTTTTCGGGACGTCACGGTACCGCCGTCGGAGAATCTCGACGTCAAGGCAACAACGGCGTCGAAGAGCCACAGCGAGGCCGAGAGGCGCCGGAGGGAGAGGATCAACTCTCATCTCGCCACCCTTCGGACTCTCCTTCCTAGCACTACCAAAGTCTCTCTCTCTCTCATGATTAAGAATCTTTCCTTTTTCTTTCTTCGAACTTGAAAAGAGAAGGATGGAAGGCTTTCTGGGGTTAGAGGTTTCCTTTTGTTGGGGACAGAAAGCTGGAGGCCTTTTGCGTCTCTCTGAAATTTCACCCCCCGCAAAGGAAACACCTTGTACGATTACACCTTTGATTTCCCGAGAAATTGTGAGACGTTCATCATTCTTCTCACAGTCTCCTGAGAAACCATCATCACTCTTTTAACTGTTTGCGAAGAAAAATCTTCAAACTGGAGTCGCCAACAAAAAGCATGCCTGCTTGGCGCTTTGAAAACAAGAATCTTTCTGTTGTATGTCTTTTTTGACTCGCTAGACTGCCTCTTTCTTGTTTCCTCGTTACGAGTTCAAGCTGATTCCATATCGAGTAGTTTTGTTTTCCTTGCGTTTAAGTTTCATCTTGCACCAAACAAAACAACAAAACGGCAATTAGGAACACACAGGTTCTAGTTTTGCTGGTGTATGAGTTCTCTCTTTCATTCTAAATTCAATGGTTAATGATTCAAATTTTGTTTCTGTGATCAATAATTTAACATTCATCTCTGCATGCTAAACATGCTATTGTGTTTTTATTTGCATACAACCATTAAACCATACAATCGTTTGTCTCTAAATGAAATCGTCTGTCCCTACACTAAAAAAGAAGTGCGAGAATGATTTCCACTGCTCTAGATTTAGATTAGTGGGTGTATCCACAATAACAAGTAAGAAATCAATCCCATCAGTCTAGATAGTGTGCATACAGATGAACCATGAGAACTGAGTTAATTAATCTCATGGAGCTAGATAAATACGTTTCTCGATCTTCATTAGTACGAAAATGTAGTCCCACAGCACTCAAAGCGTTAGCTCAACTGGCATCTCTGACGCCCTTGCCGCTTGTGGGGAGTTCAACTCCTAGGGGGTGCATGTGTGTGTTTAAGTGTTAGGCTTCATTCTCCCATCTGTAACCAAAAGAAAAAATATAGCGTTCGACGAAGAATTACGAAGTAGCTTATTGTTTCCCTGGTTTTGGATTAATGGCAGACGGACAAGGCATCACTTCTAGCGGAAGTCATCCGGCACGTGAAAGAGCTGAAGCGCCGGACAACAGAGCTTTCGGAGTTCAGCCTCGTTCCGACGGAAGCCGATGAGGTGAGTGTGCTCTCCGGCGAGCCATCCATTGACGGGAGGTCGGTCATCCGGGCGTCTTTCTGCTGCGACGACCGCACTGACATCCTGCCGGAACTCATCAAGACCCTGAAGATGTTGCGTCTCCGCACCCTCAAGGCTGAGATCGCAACGCTCGGTGGGAGGATGGTCAATGTCCTATTCGTCACCGGCGAGGAGGATTCCACTGGCGACTCGGCCGTCGGGTGTATACAGGAGGCCATTAGGGCGGTCGTGGAACGCCCTGGAGGCGACAATACTGGCGGGAAACGGCAAAGGATGGAGAGGAGGATGGGTTAGGATGAATAATTGAGTAGCTTGGAATTAGCCTCTTCTTCTTTGTAGAGTTCCAAGAATGTTGTTGCTGTTCTCTTTTCATTCTCCGGACGATATCAAGAGAATTGAAGTATGTTGGTTAATTTTCTGTCGCAATGTAGATGCTTCCACCAATGAAGGATGTATGTGAACCTTTGTTTTTCCTTATGCAAATCTGGGAGTTCTTCTGGGGAGCTTTGATCCTTAAACTAACTGTTGTTTGGATTGATGTTACGGAAATCTTTTCCACGAAGAACGAGCAAAATTGGATTTTTTGGCCAGTGTTTTTTATCTGAAAAACATAACCGTGTATAGAGATTCTCCACCATCATCTTTTAAGAATCGCTCGTCGAGTATTTTAAGGATTCTACACGTTCGATTATTCAATCCTTGCTTGTCAAGGATTTCATGATGGAAGTCGTGGATTTCACTTCAAACGTTGTAAATTGGCATTTAGCATCAGACTTTGTTAATTTTTAACCATACAAATTGGGATAGTAGATTATTGATTAAAGAACAGCATATGATCCGAATTATAGATGAAAAACGTCGAGTTTCATGGCAAATTTAAGAGCTTGCCTGGTCAAGAAATGAATGAAACGATTTTGCTTTTGATTCAATCGAAGAAACTTGAGCAAGTCCAGCTATCTAACTTCTTCTTTTGGTTCAAGTCCAGTTATCTGTCTTATTGAGTTTGTTGAATTAAATGCTTTTAATGCTAAAAAAGCAGTGCGTGTTCGATGCTACCTCTAATTAGTAAAATCGGCCTTCGAGTATAAAACCTCGTTTTTTGAATCGCCAAGACTGTACTTTCAACTCCAGATCGCTGAGGACTCACGTTCAACCAGGTCAGTTGAGAGCCAATAATTTTCCTACGATTTACCTTTCGACGACAAGGAAAGAGATTCGAAACATAAACGTCGACAATTCGATAGAAGCAAGTAATGGTACATTCTTCTAGCATGTATTGCGGAGGATGGTCGACGTGAGTTTTCCATCGCCGATCAAACCACCGGAATGACCGGCATACGTGTAAACAATCCTGATGCTTTCTTAGCGTTGTTTACCATTTTCACGGAATTTCTTGTTGCATTGCATGACAGAGGGTCTCGCTCCCGGGATTAATAAGAGCGTCGATCTTTGTAACTCCAATGAAAATCCCTGTGTTGGTGAATTCTAGTGAAAATAAACCATCAAGAACATGATTGAATTCAACGTCTCACCGTAGGATCATAAACACTCGAATGTAACTTATCAGAACGACCTGAAAACTCCCCGGGAAACTTGTACGTCGGTTTTTCCGGCTTCCGGTGTGTAGCTGCCCTAGCCTTGCGTCGCACGAAAACATCACGCACGGCAGCAGTTTTGTGTCAGCCCGTGTTCACACGTGCGGTATGGTTTCTCTCTTTTTCCCTTCGCATCATGAGATGAGGTGCTCTGCTTGTACTTTGACTACTTAATGACGATAACACCCCTTTTCGTCTGACCATTCACTGCCCCCTTCCAAGTGTGTGTGTGTGTGACTCTGCACTGACTCAAATGGCAGAAGGATCAGGGTGAGCCAACGTAGGGTCATTTCTTGTTACGTGTCTCAGGTCGTGTTTGTATTGCGTATGAGGGAGAAACATTTGAACATAAAATACGACCCAATTAGTCCTCTGAGTGAAACCCAAGCTATCCTGATTGTCTTCGTGTCGGATTTTTTGACAAATCCTTTATGAACAGCCTGGTTCTAACCCAGAGGTTACTCAGAGACTCGAAGATGAGGACCTCAACGACTCGATACTTGGAACACAGAGCGACAGTTGAGCTCGTCGAGCTTGAGAAAGAGACAACAACGGTCTGGTCTGTTCGAGCCCAAGTTCCCAACGCCTGGGTTCGGTCATATTGGCGAAAGGGGAGGGCACTTTAGTCATGGTGCTTCACATGGTCCCTCACGGTGCACTTGCGAGGACGACACGGACACGCAAAACCGCTTCAAAAGGGGAAGACGTGTGAGAATAATGTAACTAATGGGACTTCGCCACGTGGAAAGGATGACGCATGAGCTGGTAGGAGGCAATCATCAGGGAGGGCGGGGCTTCGGCCGACAAGTGCGGCACGTGTCAGAGGCGGTCGGCACGTGCTCCCCGGGTGCGTGCAGAGAAGCCGATACGGCCTCTGACTCCCTGGCGCTGGCGTGCAGCAGACACGCAATCATGAGCTTCACCTATTATTTTATACTTTTTTAACCCTTTTCTATCATATTTCATATTTAAATAATTTTAAGCATACGACCGAAAAAAATATTTCAAACAAAAGAAAAAAGTTTTGGTTTGATGGTGGTGGGTTCGGTTTCCAGATGGCTTGGTCTGTGATTCTATGATGTTCAAATGGACGAATAGTTACATAAAGAAAGACCCAAAGTTATTAGTAATAAATTTGAAGTTATATAAATTGAAAAATAGTTTCGTTTAAGATGATTTGAACACCTTAAAAAAGATGATAAAAGAAAGCTTTAAACTAGATGGTAAAAATATTAAATAAAAAGTAATATAACTTATATTGAATTAATTGTTAGCATAGCATGACATATGATTGGATTTTATGAAAACAAAAATTCATATAGTCGGATTCATAAATAAAAAAGGTTTGTACTATATCAATTTGAAACAGATGAAGTAAAATTGTTGTTGATGCACACCAACACTTATTCCCTATTAATGTAATATTTTTATCATTTCCTCTTGAAGGGTGCTCGTACAAACTTATTTGAAAGTATTGAAAGGTAGACGGTGAACATTAAAAATAACACAAGAAAGGCTTACATAAGTCGAAAAGAAGAATCCAACAAAAGAGCGTTACCTCAATTGGCAGGGGTCTCTTATGCCCTTGCTGCTGATGAGGAGTTCAAATCATGGGGGAGGTGTATGTTGTGTACAATAGCGTACCTATTCATTGGTATTTCACGTGAGGTACATTTGTATTTCGTGTTATTTTTATTTTCTTACATATAAAGTGACGGATTCAAGATTTTTTTAGATTTTGAGTGAGGTGCATGTTTTATCTTACTGCAAAGTGTATGTGTGTGTTGGGTTTTGGCTTCTTAGGGTGATCCCGACTTGCTTATAAAAGAAAGTTGGAGTGAGAGCATGAATCTTTTACTTTTTTAAGTTGAATATAAGTATGATTCAATTGACAATTGAAGGTTTAACTGGAAATATTGAATATTATCTGTTGGAAACAATGTATTTAAGCCCAAAGTAAAATCCTTGACCAAAAGGAAGGGGTGAAGCGGACTTCATCCGTTTACAATCAACAAAATCACTTGCTCTATGAGTAAAACTTGTGTACTCACTTTGTTGTGATCGAGAATGACTCAAGTGACAGTGTGTTCTTGTGGTTTAAAACTAATGTGGGACGTGTCAGAAAACATTGACCTCCATTCTCATAAGGTTAGAATCCGAGATATACGTCTTAATTGTTCATAAAGCCTCCAAAGCAATACCAAAAGTGAGATAGAACTAAAAGGAAGAAGAGAAGGAAAGTCTACTTACTCAAAAACATATTATTACAAAGAACTAGTAACTAAGAGAAAGATCTAGCTAGAACCAAGGAAAGATTCTAAAAAGGATAGGCTGATTAATCTTTGTTCTCGTTCTTTCGTTTATATGACTTCTCTCTTATAGAGTGGTTGAGATGGTTTTAGAGGAACCTTTTTGCTTTTCATCAAATGTTTTTATGCTTTTATTTTCATGTCGCCCACTTCTTATTATTTTAATAATATAAGAAAATACAAGTGCTTTGTGGATGTGAATTACATGTGTTAATCACCTGAAATACTAAGTGTCTCACCCCAAAAGAGTTCCTGGGTCCACCATGCAGCATTCATTCATGGCCGGTGGAGGACAATGACTTTCAAGCTTTGTTGCTTTATCAACCAAAGTCAAGTTATCATCATTTAAGCAGACAATGAAAATTGGGTGGAATTAGCATTGGCCCATCATTTCAAGTTTCATGTATCCCTCATACATAACATATATGACTTCCATTAGGGCTGTGCTTACTTTGCCGAAAGACTGAATTGGGGGCTCCACTTAGTGGAGCATCTCTTGTAGGGTTTTGGGGTCCAACAAGTGTGATATGGTTCACTAACTAGGGATGGTACTGGGGCAGAGAGGGGTCGGTCAGGTTTTCCACCCCACCAGCCAGTACCCGTCCCGGTAAACCCCCACTACACCCATCTCACCCTGCCCCACCTTTTGCGAGATTCAAAACAGCCACATTCTCCGCCTGCTACAACCCTCCCCATACTAAACAAATAGTTGCAAAATAAACCCCCGCAAGTTAAATAGAATGGTAAAAGAAAATAGTGACTGCACTGAGAGCGTTATCACAATGGCATAGCTTGGTGGGAGTTCGACTCTCAGAGAGTGCTTGTGTGTGGTTGTTAGGCTTCAACCTGGTCTAAATTATAAGAGAAAATAAATAAAAGAAAGTAATACCTCTTTTTGAATTTGTAAACTCATCGTCATTCCTCACATTTCACCTATAATAATATATTTCAATGCAGATGCATTTTACATAAATTAAGTTTCATTCCATACGTAGAAATGAGCTTGACATAATCTATGTTTGAACATCCCTCTTTTCCTCAACGGATCCTCAAAAGAGAAATGAGAGATCCCCGATGTGGGATGAGGGCGAGGACTTTGATCCCTGGTCCCACATCACTCCGTTTCACTCCATGAACATCCCTATTTTTAACTCAGAGTCCACCATGCTTAAGTGGGCGAGGCACCCCTACCCCCCTAACCCTAAAAATCCTTTAATAAAGAAAAGATATATGCCCCAAACTATCAAGGAAACAACAAGGACTCCATGTAGCCAACCCACTCAGTGTCAAACAACCTTGGAAAACTTTTAATAATAATATAAAAATTATGCCTCAAACTATTAAGGAAGCAGCAAGATTTCACGCAGCCAACCCCACTTAGACAAGACTCATTTTGTCACCTGACTCGTCAATGAGACACGAGATATGCAAAATCTACATATTTTCCTCTGATAAACTGACACGAGGAGACAAGACGATGGTAACAGTTCAATTTTTTTATGTAGAGAGTGGATGGTGTCACAATGATTTGTGAAGGCACTCGATTTTCGACTTTGCTGTCCTTGGTGTTCGTGGAGAGGAGTTCCCTATTTTCATTTAGCAGCAAAACCGACCTTGTCAACAATGAACATTCGTGAAGAAGAGATTGATAATGCCTATGCTTTAGTCCGAAGAATCTTAAATTTCTTGCTTTTCAAAAAAACACACAAAATGTGTTTTCGATTGATACTATGACAATGTAAAGCGTAAGCAGTTCTGAATTTAAAGACATTTCGTCAATCGTGATCTTTAAATAGACCATTGTGAGCCCTTGGGAGATTCAAGATTCCCTCATACAAAATCGAAATGGTGAAAATATGCAAGGACCAGTTGACTTTAGGTCTGCTGATGGGGAGTTGGACCTGAGACCTATTGAAGCAACGAGTGTATTTTAACAGTTCTACACTCAAGACTTGAAAGATTAACAGAAAATCGAACAATATGGATCAAGTATACAGAAAAACTTGACATGGGGAGAAACAATACTCCCATTCAACACCTGAGACAAACTGAATGCAATTGAAACATGAATGATGGAATAATCTGTTGAGAAAGATATTCAATTCTCAAGTGTAACATTCTGGCAAAGTTCAGGAAAAGATGGACATCCAACTTAATGTGAGTAATGCTCGCAGCTTGTTCGATATAGCAGACGTTGGCGCATATCAGCAGCGACAGGTACATGGAATGAAGGCCGTATGCCTATTTTAAAGAATCTGAAATGTAAAGGGTCTTCTGTTTTATTTCAGACAAATGATTATGTATGTACCATGTATCGTAGACAGCCTTGCATCTATGCAGATAGTTATTGTGGTTTCTGTTTCCAATTTCGTGTGCTCTATGTCAATACAGTGGAATACCTAAGCAAAACTTGTTTTTGCAGTAGTCAATATTTAAATGCTAATAGATCACAAAACAAAACAAACAGGTAATACAAAATTAACACGAAACTGAATCATATCAAAATTGGCAAATAATAAAACATACCCCTGCAGCTAAAATTCTATTCACCTAATTTATGGTCGCTGCAGGGAAAAAAGAAAGAAAAGGATGAGCAACTTCCTCAGACAAGATTTAGTTCCTCCAGTATGCAGCTACTGTTATCTCGTTCTCTCTTCAGGCCCTTACCATATGCAGCAATTAGTAAAGCCTCTGCTCGACCTGATGAATAGAATAGTCCTACGATATTCAGCAACATGGAGGACAAAACATACACGGGGAGGCAACAGTGGAGAATATAACTCGTATCAAACCATTGGTGGCATCTATACTCTTGCAAGTGGACCGAAACAATATTTTTCTATGCTTGAGTGCATAACAGTGGAGAATATAACTACATTGCTGCCCGAATGTAGTGAAAAATTTTCAGAGAGGATACATTGCTTGAGTGCATAACAGTGGAATATCGGAACATTATCCGGAAAGCTAATGGAGGTGGTAGATACTATGATCCGGAGAAAGATTCATATTCTATGTTTACAAGAGATAAAATGGGTGAGAAAAAGCAAAGGAGATAGAGGATACATGTTTTAAATTATGGTACTCAGGTAAAGAAAAGGCTCGAAACGGAGTTGGTATTATCATAAATAAAGATTTAAAGGATAGTGTAGTAGACATACAACGATATGGTGACCAAATCATGACGTTGAAATTAGTGTTAAGGAGAAGAGGTTTTGAATATAGTTTGTGCTTACGCACCCCAAGTAGGACTAGAAGATAGTATAAAGACAGCTTTTTGGGAAGAGTTAAATAAGGTGATTCAAAAGATTCCGCAAAGGGAGATGATTTGTTTAGGAGGAGACTTAAATGAACATGTCGGTAAAGAGGCATTAGGATATCAAGGGATTCATGGACACTTTGGTTTTGGGGATATAAATGAGGAAGATAGGGAGATTTTAAATTTTGTTACGGCATTTGATCTCTTTATAGTCAATACAATCTTCAAAAAATGAGATGAACATTTAATTACTTATAACAGTGGCTTATCACAAACGCAAATTGATTACTTTATTTGTAGAAAAAAGATAGAGTGTGTTGTAAAGATTGCAAGGTAATTCCAGGAGAAAGCTTAACCACCCAACATTGACTTTTAGTTATGGATTTACAAATAAAAAATTTGACAAAGAAGAAAAGAGTGCATCGAGCTATTCGGACTAAATGGTGGAACCTCAAAAGTGAGAAAGAAGATATATTTAACCAGAAAGTACTTAAAGGAGATGTTTGGAATTATGTTGGTACACCCTGTGATATGTGGAACAATATGGCTATACATATTAAGAAAGTGGCAAAAGATGTGTTAGGGGTATCTAAGGGAGGTGTACCGAAACAAAAAGAAGCTTGGTGGTGGAGTGATGTAGTACAAAATAAAATCAAGACAAAGAGGGCATGTTACAAATTACATTATGCTAAGAAAACTAGTGAAACTTTAGAGGCTTATAAGAAAGCAAAGAAGAAAGCGAAAAAGGTCGTGAGTAAAGCAAAAGCTAAAATTTGGGAGGACTTATATAAAAAACTCAACTCAAAAGAGGGTGAAAGAGATATTTTTAGGATAGCTAGGGCTAGAGATAAGAAAACTAAAGATCTTAATTATGTTAGATGCATCAAAGACGAGGATGAAAAAATTCTAGTGGCAAATGATGATATAAGAAATAAATGAAAAAACTATTTTTATAATCTTTTTAATGAAAATAAAGATGTTAGTATTAGCTTAGGAGAGTTAGCCAAATTAGAAAAGTATATAAACCACAATTTCTACTGACGTATTCAAAAGAATGAAGTCAAAGAGGCTCTTAAACATATGAGGGTGGTAAATCGGTAGGACCAGATAATATTCCTATAGAAGTTTGGAAAATACTAGGAAAAATAGGAATCACTTGGCTCACAAGACTATTTAATGAAATATGGAAAAACCAAAAGATGCCCGAGGAATGGAGAGCAAGTACACTTATACCCATATATAAGAACAAGGGAGACATTCAAAATTGTGCGAATTATCGAGGTATCAAGTTAATGAGCCATACTATGAAATTATGGGAAAGAATTATCGAACGTAGGTTAAGACAAGTATCAAGTATAACAGAGAACCAATTTGAATTCATGCCAGGCATATCTACTATTGAAGCGATTCACCTTTTGAGACGTCATATGGAACATTTTAGAGCAAAAAAGAAAGACATGATATTTATTGATCTAGAAAAAGCTTATGATAGGGTACCAAGGGAGGTTCTTTGGAGAACTTTGGAAAAAAGAGGTATCCCATTGACATATATTAACCTTATAAGAGACATGTATGATGGAGCAAAAACATGTGTGAGGACTCATGAAGGAACGACAGACTTCTTTGAAGTTAATATTGGGTTACATCAAGGATCAACTTTAAGTCTATACTTATTTAGAATTGTGATGGATGAGTTAACAAAACATATTCAAGATGAAGTACCTTGGTGTATGTTATTTGCAGATGACATTGTTTTAGTGGAGGAGTCTAAGGAAAAAGTTAATAGAAAATTGGAACTATGGAGAGAAACATTAGAAAGCAAAGGCCTCAGAATTAGTAGAACAAAGACAGAATATATGGAATGTAAGTTTGATCATTTGGTTACCTCTGAGAACATAGAAATTAAAATTGGCACACATTGCATCCCTAAAAGGAAAGTTTTAAATACCTAGGGTCAAGAATTGATGGAGATGTTACGCATAGAATTAATGTTGGTTGGTTAAAATAGAGAGGAGCATCAGGTATTCTTTATGATAAGAAGATACCATTAAAGTTAAAAGGTAAATATTATCGAGCAGCAATTAGGCCTGCCATGTTTTATGGTTATGAGTGTTGGGCAGTTAATCATCAACATGTACAAAAGATGTCTGTGATAGAAATGAAGATGTTGAGAGGGATGAGTGGTCATAAAAGAAAAGACCGTATACATAATGAGGTTATTAGAAACAAATTAGGAGTGGCACCAATAGAGGATAAAATGAGAGAATATCGTTTAAGATGGTTTGGACATATAGAAAGAAGATCAAAAGAAGAACCTGTAAGAAGGTTAGAAAAACTAATTTTGGAAAGTATTAAAAGAGGTAGAGGATGGCCACAAAAGTGTTGGAAAGAAACAATAAAGAATGATATAGCTTATTGTGAGTTAACTGCTAACATCGTACACGATAGGGATCTGTGGAAACAAAGAATCCATGTAGCCGACCCCATCTAGTATGGGAAAAGGCTTAGTTGTTGTTGTTGTTGTTGTTATTGTTGTTGTTGTTGCTGCTGCTTGAGTGCATAACAAAGGAGACTATGACAATAACAAGCTGACACTTACCATGATCCATTTTTCTCTTAAACATGGGACTCAGGGCAGGGAATAGCTCACAAGCAGCTTCCCTGCTGTCATCCTGCAAGAAATCAGCTTAATTCAGTCATAGAATGCAAAATATTCACTGCAATGTTCTAGTTTATTGAAGGCCATTTTTGCAATGGAAATTATGGACCATATTACACGTAGTTATACATTTGGAACAATTTATCACAACGACCAAAAATTGCTTGCATTACATCCAGCATCAAGCAGTTAACATGAAATGGAAATATACACTTATGAAGATCACAACCTTAAATGAAAAAAGAAACTCTCTTCTAAATGCATTATCAGTGGAATTACTTCTGTTCTGAGTTTACAAATCATAATTTTGCAACCAGACTGTCCTTTATTACTGGAGATATGAAGGACCATCTATGCTACTGGATGATGTCTCCTGTAATCGTTTGCTTTCTTGTATGGAGTTTATGATAGTTCTCCAAGATGTATTAGTGGCAATATCTTAATTGTCTGTTCTTCACAGCTTTCCATATTACATCAGGGATGAAACAGACAGACAAATATATTTCACACGCACATATAGTGAAAGAAGTTCTGGAGTCCCCTCTTAAGTCTCTAGCTTTCCCTGTCTCTCCATTGTTTGCATTTCATCAGTTTAATGTCAACAGTATCCTAATAAGGCAAATTTGACCAACTTCTGATTCACGATATGAATTTTGATGAGAATTTATTGTACCAAAAGAGCAGGAGCACAGTTGAAAATTGTTGCAATTTCCAGAAGTACTCTAAATGGTCGTTTAAACTTATTGCCCTGCCTAATGGATCTGACTCCTCAAGTAACGTTCAGTCAGGGTATTGATGTCATAGAGACATTGACATATGGGAGTTCCACATTCAGTCAGGTATTGACATCATAATAGACATTGAAACACAAGATTTCCTAGAAGATATGATTTTCATGTCTGAGGGATTTAACCCGCATTTACTTCCCTCTACATGCCTGAGTTCAAACTCTTATAGTTACACAGATATATATATATATATATATATATATATGCAAGTTAATATTAAACAAAGCCAATCCAATAGAAACATCAAATTCATGAATATTGACTGTTTAAACCTATCATGGAAATTTCTCTTCTGTAAAAAAAAAAGTGGGGAGCTCAATGAAGTAGGTAGAGGGCTCAACATTGCCTGTACAAAGCTGTGCCAATCTAGCCCGGGTTGTCTTGAACCAAATCCATCTTGTTTGCCTTGTCCATTCCCCTGATCTATTCTTTATCTTACCTGCTTGTTAGTTATTCGGGCACCAGATTGAATTTCACACAGTGGTAACTCTACTACACTTCAATTATGTGTGTGTGGGTGGGTGGGTGGGTGCAAGTGTACGTTCCTGTTCGGCCCAAAAGGCCGAATCTGTACTCGGGTTGGCTGCGGGATCCGAAATCAGATTGTACAGGACCTTTTATATGCTCAGAATTTATGTATATTTCTTAACAGGGCTAAGTTCAGTTCAAATGTATCTACCCCATTTTACTCTGCTCTGATATGAAAGGAACATATAATCTGGATTTACTTAAGCGGGGCAGGTTGGGCCTAAACCTTATCGTGTAGGTCTTCTTCTCAGTCCCATTTTGATTGAGTGCCCTAAAACCCGTCCGGCACCTGGCCCTAGACCTTGCTAGTTCCTAATCGGCCTGGCAGTTTCAACTGGTGCCAAACCGGGCCATTTACCGGTTGAACTTGGAACTGGTGAAACCGAGTCTTGAAACAGAGATCGTCCGATTCGGTTCCAGTTTCACCTTTTACAAAACTGGAACCGGCAGTTTGAGTGCTTCCGAACTCAATCTTGAACAACTGGTTGTTTTGGAATTGAAACCGGAATTGGCCCGATTATGATTCCAAATTCTGAGCTAACTGGAATCAGACATGTCTACCTGACCTGATCCCAAACTTTTGTGTGCGTGTGCATGCAGGCATGTATGCTTTTGGTGTCTTGGTAGCAATGCTTCTCATATTGATATAAAAGATACTAATAGACAAACCTTACTGAAGGATTTCCCCGAGAGCCCAAAATGAGTCTTCCAAATGACTGATGGGACAGGAATAACTGACAATCCAGAAGCAACAAGCACACCAATCCATAATCCATAACCAAAACCTCCACTCCACCAGCCCTATTCAACAAAAAGGAATTACAACATCTGAAAGAGGGGACTTGTCTGTGCAGTTCCATAAATTTTGCATATGAGTGGGTGCTACATGCAACAATAGAGAATGCCATTCATGATTGATTGAACGGTATGATAAAGACTAAGATTTGATCAATAAAACTATACTGCAAAACTTTTATCAGCAGGGGAACCATTTCAATCAAAATGATCAAGGAAATAAATTTTGGAAGTTGCACAGATGATATTTTCAACGTTCAGAAGCACATAATAGATTCCTTGCTTTCTCCTAATTGCACTCGAGCACATATCTTTTAAGCCCAATATGTTCATGAAGGCTCTTAGTTGTCTCATCATTCTATCTTTCACATACATGTCATTATTAGTACATACAAGCCATAAATCAAAAGTAGGTGGCAGAAATAAAGATCTGGAGATTGACATGAATTTGGCAACATAACTCTGAAAGAATAGGGATGAAAATGTGGGTTTCAGGTCTCAAATCCAAGTGCGAGTCCTTTTTTCAACAGCGGAAATTCCAAGCAGGTATAATGGAGTCAACGATGGTGGTTGTGAGAGCTGACTCCATCCTACCTCTGGCTCCCATGCATATCCTAAATGAAAAGATAAATCATGATTCAACAACAAATTGACCAATACTTCGTAAAAGCATGAAGGCCATCCCTGTTATGCAACTAAATATAACGATCTTGTCCATAATTACTAAAGTCTGACAGATGAAATCTGTAAATTTGACTTTCCAGATGTTCGGTTGAATGTTAGCATTTCCCAATGATTGAAAAAAGCATGTTTTACTCTTTGATGCGACATGATGTTTACAACACCAACAGGAAACTGATTAACAATGTTTTCCTTTTCCAAGTCCTAGCATGGAAGACTCTCGTTTACTAAATGAAGACACGGATAACAGTAACAACTGAAACAGTGTCTTGCAGCGTTTGAATAGTTTTCATAAACAAGCAAACGAGGAACTTGTAAACAGAAGAGAACAACACAACCAAGACACGTTGTGGAAGCAAAGTGTGTGAGAAGTACCTGTTTACCATCTTTTGGAAAAGGAGTTGATTGCTCAATATAAGCAGTTGTTCCTGAAATATGAATAAGTGAAGGAGAAATTAACTTGAAGATCTTCCCTAAGGTCCAACTTTTCAACATTCTAGCGCTGGGGATGTTGCGCTTAAGATGGAGCAAGTCAAACTTTGCTGGGAAAAGAATTAGAAACATCAACGGCTTAGCACCTATCTTCTAGAAACAGTAGCGTTCCAAAACATAGTGTTAAGGACTGTAATCTAATATTGACTGCCAAAGTACGCCGATCTCAAATTCTACTTAGCACGCTGATATTCTTCCACACTCTTCAACTTCTTGTGCATTCCGTTAAGTATACATGGGGTATATACATGCCTGGAGAGGTGCTCATATTTTAACATCAAATCAATATTGAAAGGAAGCAACGGTACAGTATTCGACCATCCTCAGATCCATCAGTTATGCTCTAGTTACAAGTCTTCAAAAGGATGCACCCATCACATTCACAAAGTACATCAACGTTTTATGCTCAGTCGCCACTATCCTTCCAAACACCACAGCAGATTAGACTTGCTATCTCCCCTAATCTGCATCTGATGGGGTACTGATTCATACTTGACCAGAAACGTTTGAGCTTGCAAGTTCACTACAAGAAGTGGTGGTGCTTAACTACAAACCACCGGAGCTTACAATTGCTGCTTTGCTTGGAACGGCGATCATGGCTTTACCAGCACATTGGCCTCTAAAATAAACCAAACAACTAGCAAGATACGACCAAGGGAAGAATGGCGACTGATAATGATTTGTGTTAGATTAGACATGCTAATCAAGGGTCGCACTGAAAACACCACTGTAGTTATAAAATTGTTAATCTAAGGAAACATCAAAATCTGGGCCAAGCATTTCAATTGAAGATCTTGAGACACCAACATACCTACTGGGACATTCAAGCTGCGAATAAGCTGAACCATGGACTTTGGATTGAGCCGCTTCCGCATTCGCTTCCCAACCGATACTTGCAAATGAGGACTATCAAAAACCTAACAACAATAAGATCTTTAACATCATCAATCCATGATACTAAAATAAGCATCAATCACTTCAGTGTTCATGCTGCAATTCTGACTAACCAATCTAACGGTGACACTTTTATTCAACAACGAACATGCTTACATATTAACTTCCTTTCTGAGGTTTCACTAGCCGTTACGTTTACGTTAGAAGAAACCAACGAACCAGATATTCCGTAATTCCGCATCGGGATATCTGATATCAGATTGGACACCAAAACGATTATCCATATCTGAATCCGAAATGGAATAGATTCAGATTCGGATATAGATTTTGCATATTCGAAATTATCAAACCAATGTCATATTCCTAGTCACCTAACATCCAAATGCGTCATATATTTCTGGATCTAGTTCTGGTCTTTCATACCCGAATTCTCATTGGTTTTGTAAACCAAACCACTATCCGAAACCGAATTTCAACATTTTTGCATCCACACCAGCAGGAAGACACTGTAACGTAAAATTACCCGCCATTTTGGCAATCAAAAATTTCAAAAGAAGACGCAAATACCCTTAAAAGCAAAGCATGTTTGCAAAGCTATCCCCAGAAAATTACCTCAGCAAAGCATCCCGTGCCGCTCCCTTTCACGACTGCCAAGGCGCCGGAGGCGTCTGGGTCGACTCCGACCACCCAATCGAGGCCGTCGTCACCTCTCCTCTTTGCTTCTTCGCCGCAAGCTAACACCGATTCTTTTCCGACGGTTCCAATCGAATCTCCTGCGAGGGATGCCAGCCATAGATCCCGAAGCTGCGCGCATACTTCGGCGGAATCCTTCTTCCGGCAACTCCACCTCCGATCCACCGTCAATCTAGCCGGCCGCGGTTGGGATAATCCTTGGAGTGTATGAGAGAAGAAGGGGATAACGTTGGCTGCCCTCCATGGGCAAAGAAAAGAGATCGTGCCCATCTTCTGCAGGGTTGAAGATGAAGAAATTGGGGAAATCAAGAGTGATTGCTGGCGGATGAAACCCTGAGTATGAAGAAAGGATTTTCTAGGGTTTGTGCAAGATTCGCCATTGTTGGTCGACTAGCGAATGGTTTCTGAGGTTCTCTGGCACGAAGAAGGAAGAAAAGGGGAAATGGAGGCCATGAACTTCACATATCCAATTTGAGGATTCTAAAATCGCAACATATTGAGGACTTCATGCTCCAGCCAATTCTAACATTCCGCCACGTAGAGGATGAAACTTTAGTTTCCCCGCTTTCTACGTTTTCTCGACGATATTTTCTCTTAAGGCCCTGTTTGTATGAAGATCCACCGGCTGGTTGATTTAGGCGTTACACTGGTGGTGACCATTTGGTAAGAACTTTCATTCTTTGGCGGGAGAGGAGTTTGAGAACCGAAGGTAAGCGCCAATCTGACGCACAATAGTTTAGAAAAGTTAAATTGGCGATATTTTGGTGCAATTTACACTTTTTTTAACTGGGGTAAGTTAGCAATTCTTGATTCATGATTTGTAATAAATGTGGCTCGAGCTGCCATGGTCCGCTGTAACCAGCCTGTCCTTTCGAACCCGAACAGCACCAACCCGGGAAAAATCTCTAACAAGAACCACTTACCTTACTCAAAAGTGCAACCAAATCTATTTCATTTTCAAGGTTTTTAAAGTATTTTTATATCTTTATTTTCAAACTGGGACTGACGGTTCCGAACCACAATCATAACCACGTGAAGGGACCAAAGTGTTTCCCATCCCGTCTCCCACATCTCTTAGAATCCCCGCCCCATAAACGTCCCTAGTTTTGAGCAAACCGAGAAGGTGTAGTTTCGAACTATCAGTTTTGATTTACCAATAACCGAGCACCTCTAGTTGGTCTAGGGGCCAATTCAAGAGGAGGAGGAGGAGGAGGCCTAAAAAAGTCACTTAGCATAATGAGCCAGGATCTTCCAGCATGAGGAGTTTGTGTTTTGAGTCAAGATGAACTAACGTTAAAGAGGATGCGGTGTATGCTTGAAGATAGCATTTTTGGAAGATCAAACAAGAGGAGTTAACATAATTTTTCAGTAATTAGAAAGAGAAACTTTACAAGAAAAAGGTCTTTAGATTTAGTAGAATAAAAGTTAAGCATATGAACTGCAAGTTCTTTAATTTGGTCAAACAAATAATATAGTATTCAAAAGTGCATACCGAAAAGAATATTTTTAATTCTTTACGCAAGCGGTCCAACTAAATGAAAGAACTAATAAAGTCGGTAACACAGATTTAGTACACATCAGCTACATGGAGAACTTCTTTAAATGATTAGTGGCCTTTGTCATTCAAATTCAAACACAAATATAACAAAGCAATTCATGCATACACACATATATAGATATATATATATATATATATAAAGAAAGAGAGAGAGATTGGATCATGCATATTCATGTTCTCACTCGCGTACGACCATTGTCTTTCGAGGATACAAGTATAATAATATTGTTTTATTTTTTTATCAAAATACAGTAATTGAACATGAGTGAATATGTTAGAAATGGGCAGATCCATCTTTGAGAGAGAGATTGAATCTTGTCCACCATTACTTTTGGGTGACTTACTGTAATAAAAATGATATTCATACTTTTCAACAACTCCCTTAAAAGTAGAAACGTCAATATGGATAATGAGCCTCTAAAGTGTTGACCCTGGTCATATATATATATATATATATATATATATATATATATATATATATATATATATATATATATATATATATATATATATATATATAGTTTTTTCATTACATGTATATATAGCTTTTTATTATATGTGTATGCGTATATGACTTGTTGAATCCTACAAGGTTGTGGTTGGATTTCAAGTATATTTGGATTACGTCTTATAGATCCGATCTAATATCCAACGGGCCTGTGAGCCAATCCGCCCTGGCCTGCATCAATGTCCAGTGCCATATAGGCCGGTTCATTTGATCCTATTTAAATTATGGACCAGAATTCTCTGACCTGACCTTGCATTTTTTTCAAATCGCACTGGTCCTTTGGGTAAGGCCCATTTTAATATCTCTACTTAAAAGTTTTGAAATTACACTCATCCCACCTAAAAACAATGAATTAGCATGAGTGGACAAATGTCAGGGTGGGCAGTTCTAGTTTCTCTCTCTCTCTCTCTCTCTCTCTCTCTCTCTCTCTCTCTCTCTATATATATATATATATATATATATATATATATATATATATATATATATATATATATATATATATATATAGATTATGACCCCACTTAGTGTAGGATAAGACTAGGTTCTGGACTTTATTTTGCTTATTATTTCTTACAGTTTAGAACTAAAGTCTCATTATACTATGGCTTATACCCGTTTGTGAATACATTAAAACAGGTTTCACGTATAACCAAACAACAACAACAACAACAACAACAACTAAGCCTTTTCCCATACTAGACGGGGTCGGCTACATGGATTCTTTGTTTCCACGGATCCCTATTGTGTGCCATGTTAGCAGTTAACTCCCAATAACCTAGATCATTCTTTATTGTTTCTTTCCAACACTTTTGTGATCGTCCTCTACCTCTTTTAATACTTTCCAAATTTAGTTTTTCTACGCTTCTTACAAGTTCTTCTTCTGATCTTCGTTCTATATGTCCAAACCATCTTAAACGATGTTCTCTCATTTTATCCTCTATTGGTGTCACTCCTAATTTGTTTCTAATAACCTCATTATGTATACGGTCTTTTCTTGTATGACCACTCATCTATCTCAACATCTTCATTTCTGTCACAGACATCTTGTGTATATGTTGATGATTAACTGCCCAACACTCAGAACCATAAAACATGGCAGGCCTAATTGCTGCTCTATAATATTTAGCTTTTAATTTTAATGGTATCTTCTTATCACAAAGAATACCTGATGCTCCTCTCCATTTTAACCAACCAACATTAATTCTATGTGTAACATCTCCATCAATTCTTTCATCACTTTGAAAAATTGACCTTAGGTATTTAAAACTTTCCTTTTGGGGAATGCAATGTGTGCCAATTTTAATTTCTATGTCCTCTGAAGTAACCAAATGATCAAACTTACATTCCATATATTCTGTCTTTGTTCTACTAAGTTGGAGGCCTTTGCTTTCTAATGTTTCTCTCCATAGTTCTAATTTTCTATTAACTTTTTCCTTAGACTCCTCCACTAATACAATGTCATCTGCAAATAACATACACCAAGGTACTTCATCTTGAATATGTTTTGTTAACTCATCCATCACCATTATAAATAAGTATGGACTTAAAGTTGATCCTTGATGTAACCCAATATTAACTTCAAAGAAGTCTGTCGTTCCTTCATGAGTCCTCACACATGTTTTTGCACCATCATACATGTCTCTTATAAGGTTAATATATGTCAATGGGATACCTCTTTTTTCCAAAGTTCTCCAAAGAACCTCCCTCGGTACCCTATCATAAGCTTTTTCTTGATCAATAAATATCATGTGAAGGTCTTTCTTTTTTGCTCTAAAATGTTCCATAAGACGTCTCAAAAGGTGAATCGCTTCAATAGTAGATCTGCCTGGCATAAATCCAAATTGGTTCTCTGTTGTACTTGATACTTGTCTTAACCTACGTTCGATAATTCTTTACCATAATTTCATAGTATGACTCATTAACTTGATACCTCGATAATTCGCACAATTTTGAATGTCTCCCTTGTTCTTATATATGGGTATAAGATTAAGTATAACCAGATTAAGTAATTAATGGCGTCTGCTAAAGACAAGTAGCACAGAAAAATTCACAAGGCAATCTAATGGATGTTAAGAAATAGAAATACCCTGTTGGCAAAGACTTTAACAAATAAATGCTGATATGATCTTTCCTTGGAGTGAACCACACCTTGCTTACTGAAAACTGATCAAACGTAGATCAAGCACGTAAATATAAGTGGATATCAGTTCCTGCACACCGCCATGTGCTGCCCTCTTCCGGCCATCAGATCTCATTCCAGCATCTTCGTCCTCCCCCACCCCACCCACAATATTTCGACCCTTGTTATATATATATATATATATATAATTTGGGCCTTTTCTGCCTAGCTTAGGTGGAGGGGGGACCGAGCAAGAGTTAGAATTCTAACATTGCTAGTATCTAAGTGTAGTAGCATATACCGGTTTCTATATATATAAACTTCCTCATTAAGGGTGCCCTGCATAAACACATTTTTTACATCCAATTGCCAGACTATTCAATCCTTGTGAGCTGTAAGACTTAGAATAATCTTAGTAGAAGTGAGGTTAGCCACTGGAGTAAATGTTTTGTTATAATGAATTCCAATAAGATTGGTTGTAGCACTTAGAAACAAGTCATGCTTTATATCTCTCAGGATTCTCGTCTCAATGAGCTCAATCAATGGTTGGGATGTGTAGAAGAAGTAATATACTTGATTTTTCTTCACATTTTCAAACCATTGGTGAAGTACGATTCAGCGGTCAAGATCCAGTAGTGGGTACACACAGAGTATCGTATCATTTTATATATATATATATATATGTATATATATTATATATATGTATATATATATATATATATGTATATATATATATATATATATATATATATATATATATATATGTATATATATATATATATATATGTATATATATATATATATATATATATGTATATGTATATATATAGGAAGCTTGGGATAAACAAAGTTGGATGATTAAGATTTGAATTTCAAAAAATAAAATTTACATTTGTATTTTTTAAGTATAATTAATTTAAAAAACAACTTTAGATTTTAATTCAAATCTCGAACTATCCAATTTTCAAATTTAATGATCGAGATTTGTTTATATGTGCTCTTAGGCAAAGTTTCTAGCATATACCATACATTTGTATATACATATACATATAATATGCATATGTATATACATATACATGTATATATGTAATGGTCAAAGGATCGAACCGGAAATCAAGCACAATACGCTGTAAGATTCCTATTATTCTGCAATGAGCATTTGTTTTCTACCGTTGCTCTTCTTTTGTCTCTTCATTAACTTCACTCACATGATCACTGTTCTGTTTCCCGATTCTGTGCAGAAGTCTGCGTTATGATTGCTACCAAGGCAAAAGAGAAGATGCGTGAAATCTAAACAATAGAAACAAAATAATCTTCAAAGATGTATTTTATACGTACTTGTCGATATTCGATCCATATAAACAAGTATGACCACCTTCAGAAAAGTTTCCAAAATATTCGGATTTTGCTGATTTTCTTCTGGTTTCTAACACATTATATCAATGGTAACGCTTATTTTGACAGATTTTACTTTGGTATACGTGCAGAAGTCTGCGTTATGGTTTCCAACTATAAGCATTGCTTGCTTGTTTGTTAAACAAGTCTCTGTTCGCATCCATTATAAGAAGTTTGAAGCCCTCCTTTTGAATGGCTAGCATGGAGTTTCAAGTGCAGACCCTGTTTTGCCGATCATGTAGGAGTCTCTCTTCCTTACCAACACATGGTAGCTGTGTTAGTGACGAGTCCTATATTTGCAGTGCCCCTGCTAGTCCCACAATTGGCTTGACAGATGCTGAACTTGTCTGTCAACTCGACAGTAGGACACAAGAATGCAATTCGGAGGCAGAACCAGGAATCGACGAGTTTGAATTCGAGACGAGCCAGAGATTCAACATCTCTTTTCAGGAAGTTGAAGAACAAGATGAGCTGCAACAGCAGGACCGGAAGGTTGATGCTCTCCCTCCCATGGCGTTTGCAGATGAGCTCTTCCACGACGGCCTAGTGTTGCCTCTCGAATGCCGTCCTCACCGACGTTTTGGAGATGATGTTAAAGCAAGCGATTTGAGCTCTAATTCCTCTTCTCCCATGTCTTCTTTTTCAGTTTTGAGAGGCTCTCTGCCATATTTAAGCACCCAAAGCAAAGAGCTTGATCCTCTAATGGCTACAATGGATAATGTGAGGAAGGAGAACACAAGAGAGCAAGTGGCTCTCCAAAGAAGGGCAAGGTGCTTATCTCCTCCCATGATGACCAACAAGAGGGTTGGTCCCACACGAGTCCTACGAGATCATGGATTGGTTGCACCCATCAAGCCTATGGTGTTCATGGGTCCCACAAATGGATCTCCCAATGGTATTCTCCTTGGACCCAAAGGGCACACAAATTTGATAAAAAAATCAATCCCATCAAAACCCTTTTGGACTAGCATGGATCCAAACTCTGCAAGCAAACCAATTGGATCCACCAAGTCTGTAAGCAAGTCCAGTGATGAAATGTTGGGGAGAAGAATTGGGAGTTCCATAGGTGGATCAAACAGATGCAAATTTAAGGGCTTCGCTTTCATGAGTGCCTCCTCAAAGGGGAAGGATGAAACCGAGGAAAACTTGAGCCATTACAGTTTGACTAAGAAGGATGAGAGATTCAAGTTTGAACGTGACGTCCAATATAGTACAAAGCATTGTGATGATAAAAAGCTGGCACACTTGCATTACAGTGGACTGCTTGGTTGCTTTAAGAGTTGAGTTACAAGATTAACTAACCAAAATCATGAAAGTCTCTCTCTCTCTCTCTCTCTCTCTCTCTCTCTCTCTCTCTCTCTCTCTCTCTCTCGCTCGCTCTCTCCAGAACTTGTATACTTTTTCTCTTTCTTTAATAATAATATTTACCTTCAGTTTTCTTTACAGTAATATTTACCTTTCTTTCAAAAGGCAAGTGGAGTTGGACCATTTGTATTGCTAAAGAAATTATGCAGTCTATACAACAGTTGGGTACCAGTGGGGAGGACGACTATGATCTTCTCATTACTGGTTAAATTTCACTAAGTATATGACTATAAAATCTTATTTATATTTAAAGTTCCCAATTTTAAAGAAACGAAAGTAAAAATAAATGACATGACAACCTTTGGGAGTCGTTTTCTGCAACTTCTTTTCAGTAGAGCAGGTACGTGACAGTAATATTTACCTTCACCTTGGAAAAAGATGTAATCAAAATCAGAATACCAGCAGCAAGAAGCGGAGAGAGAGAGAGAGACGCCATATCCGGAGCCAGACACGGTTACCGTGATTCATCATTCCAACTCCAAATTAGAATCCGCGGCTTCATCAGAGAGAGAGAGAGAGGAGAGAGAGAGAGAGAGGTGGGATCTGAAATTCTGATGGCGATCCACAGACTGTCGAAGAGTAGACCGAGACCCAACTCCCTTCTTCTCCTCATCTCACTCTTTTCGGCCGTTATCGTTGTTTTGTTCGTTCTCTCGTCACCGAGTTCGACGCCTAGGTCGTACCTGAACTCCCTTGGCTCCCCAAGGAATACGGAAGAATGGGATCGTTATTTGTATTGGGGAGACAGGATAGATTGCCCAGGGAAGCATTGCTACAGGTGTGAAGGATTGGGTCACCAAGAATCGAGTCTCAGATGCGCTCTCGAGGAAGCAATGGTTCTCGGAAGGTGTAGTTTTCATTGCTTTCTTTCCTTTTCGGAAAATCAAGAAGTTCTTTATATGGATTCTTAGTTCCTGGTTGCTACTTTACCTTTTCTCTGGATTCTTAAATTGGCGGTCACATGATTTTTAGTAGTAATTTCAGTTCTTAGTGTGGCTTCTTTTTCTTGCTGAAAAATCATGAAGGATAATGCACTTTGTTAATAATTCTCAGTTGCTAATTTATTACTTTCTTTTTAGTTTTTTCCATCGTGAAATTCATCGGTGGTTGTTTTGTTTCTTCAGGCATGTTGTGTAATAAGCCGTCTTTGGAGTTCCTTTTGTTTGTTGGTGTTGAATTAATTAATTTTATCTTCTGAAGACGATTGCTTCTTTATAGAGTGCTTTTAAAGAATTTCATTTATTTGTTTTTGCATTGCTTCCAAAATAATGACGTAGTTGCTTTCATTTTTCTCTGTGTTTCATGTTAAGAGTGAGATGGGCTTCTTGTTCCTGTCAAATTAGTGACGTGGTAGGTTTTGTTTCATGTTAAGAGTGATACTCCTGATATTGTTCTTTTGCCGTATAAATAAATGAAGGCCCTGATTTATTGTGAAAAGTGAAATGCTGACTCTGTATCCGGTTGATGATTCAAATTTTGCATTCTTGGTGATCTCAGGGTCTTTGTTATGCCCTCTAGAATGTGCATTAGTGCGGCACACAACACGAAGGGTATTCTTCACAAAACTGCTAATGCAAGTTCAGAAGACAGGTAATAACAATTTAGCTTCCGTTGAAAATGCAATGAATGCACAGGTTCTGTCCGCTGTTGATTTTATTGGCATAGGCAGAGCTTAGTCCCCCAATAAATGTTTTTTTCCCATTAACTGGCTTTTGGAATGGGTTGCTCTTCATTTTTAACTCGTGTGGTACCTTACTTAACAAAAGTATGAATATAGGAGTCATGAACAATGCACAGGATACAGAAAATGTTTTCTTATCGACAAACTAGTTGTGAGAGTACATGATTTGGTTTAATATTTGTTTTTCCTTGTTCTCACACTGATCCAACTACGATAGCTGGATCAATAGTTTCCAATTGTCTTAGGCAGGTTTTCCATATCAAACTTGCTGGCTAATTGTGGGATTTCCTAGCATAACAACAAAGAAAGCAGGTAGTTTGATACTAATGCTTTCATAAGGCCTTTTGCCTATTCGAGGAGCGTTCTTTCCATGGAAGATCCACCAAAGGAACTTGTTCAATGATCTTTTTATACTATTCTTTTAGTTCGTTTTCTAGTAATAATTTACCAATTCATTTCTAGTGATTTTCATTCACCCTCGCTCACAAGAACTGAAGATTGTTCAAGGATTCATCTTTGCTTATTTTCCCTTTTACATCTATCTAGATAGTCTGTCTTGTACATGAAACGTTCTCAACTTTTAATTGTTATCTAGGTTGGAAGTTGTATACCTTTTAACGTATTTCTTTTAATGTAGATGGCCAGGGGATTACTGTTTGATGGAGTCGTTATATGATTTGGAGCTTATGTCGAAGACTGTTCCTGTCATCCTAGATAATTCTAAAAAGTGGTACCATGTTTTAACTACAAGTATGAAGCTAGGTGAGAGGGGAGTTATTCATGTTGAAGGTGTTAACCGAACAGAGCTGAGAGATGATAAAAGATATGCAAGTGTCCTACTAATTAATCATACCGCCAGTCTTCTCTCATGGTAAATATACTTCCAGATATTCTTAAGTTCTTTCCTAGAACGGGATGAAATAAAGGATCCACTATGGAAGGATAGAACCATCCACATGAATCCAATTAAGAAAAGGGATTAATTATGTTTTTGATGAACGTTTACCATCCAATTATGTTTAGGTTTTCTGAGTGCAGAGACAGATACAACCGTAGTGCAGTAATGCTTCCCTATTCGTTTCTTCCTTCAATGGCAGCAAAGAAATTAAGAGATGCAGCTGAACAGGCATGTCATATTTGATATCATTTTGTTTAAGATACAAACTTGTACTCTTTGGTTAGTACGTGTAATATATTCATGTTCTCATGCTATAGTTCTTTGGTCCACTATCATTTTCATGGTTCCTCTACTATTCATTATACTCATGTCTTCATTTGTTTCTGTGGAGAAATTTGGTGATTTATATGTAGGGTCATTGTGATAAAGTCTCATGTCTGTGTTGATGTCTGCAAGCTTCAACTAACCATTCACATCATTCTAGTTTTTTGAGTTGTGAGATCTATCAAATTTAAAGATTCTTCAGACAGATTATGACTGGTTATATCTATCCTGAGGTGGAACTTGAGTTGGACACCATGATCGTAGGTTACCTTTTTGCAGGTTTTGGCACCTAGAGACCTCTGTAGGTTGGAGACAAAACCAAATTGAACTATCTAGGCCTTATGCTACTGGTAAGAATTAGGCTGTGAATTATTGGGTTGTGACCTAAAAGAACCTGTTAATTAATGGTTGCCCTTAGGTTTCTGCTTTTTCACTTGTTCAGACACCTTAGTTCCCCATGGCAAAATAGCTCGTATTGGAGGATACTTGGAAGTCATCTCTTTCCCATCTGATTGAACTACTCTTTACCACTTAATAAAAGAATGCAATTTGTACATACTTATGGTGATCTCTTGCAAAGGGCCAGCAAATGCTATTAAAAACTTAAAAGAGCATCTCTAGGTTATTTTCTCCTTATTTGTCTTCCACAGTCTGAAAGCTTAATCACAAGTTCACTCAGGTTTTCAAGGTTGTCTTAGTGTTGCACGTTAAACATGTCTTTGCATGTGTTTTCCAACTCACTCCAACTTATTTTTACAACAGCTTGTTCATTTTCCTGTTTGCATTAGTGATTCAGATGTGGACCTCTATCTTAAGTTGGATGCGTCTTTTGGAATTTGGAGCCCTTGGTCAACCACTGGTGCTAATATAGTTCTGTCCTTTTGTCGACCTTGCTGATGTAAGTGTTTCAATATGAGCTTAGTTGCAGTACTCAGGGTCTTAGCCACCTGGCAGGGCTCTCGACTTGCATGTTTTAGACTGCAAGTTTGACTCCCAGGGTTTGTATACTCCACTTCTGCCTCCCGTTGTAAGGGGGAAAAAGAGCTTAGCTGCAGGATGTGCTTCCCCATCCATTTAAGGCTTGGGTGCATATTAATCACCAGCAACGGAGGAAAACATCCTGCAGATTAAGACCCTGGTATGATAACATCATTTATCATGACTATTCCTGTATATCATTCATCAGCTGTAGCAAAAACCAGGAGAGTTAAAAATACATCTCATTCATTGAGGAACAAAATGGTTGGCAAGTTTTCTTTTTTGTGCGTGCATGTGTGTCACAGAATAGTTGGTAATTTTACCAGATTGTTGGAAAATCTATCCTGACATGTTCAGCCTTTTGAATTGCTGCACATTAGCCAGACATACTTCAACCCGCATCATTATAGGAGGTTTTCGTGCCATCTTAACTCAGCTTCCTCTTGCCTTTTTGATATGTCTGCTGCCTATAAGTATGAATGGATCTATTCATTTTTTGTTGGGAACAATTTCATATATTGCACCTATAGATTTGGACCACGCTTGTCTGCTTGTGAATCATAAGTTCTGCCTTGGTAGTTGGTACTGCTTTGATTTCTTCAGTCTTTGCACCTGAAGTCACCTGAACCTCCCTTCAGCAAGAGTTGGCTACCCACACACAGACATGTATATATATATATATATATATATATATATATATATATATATATATATATATATATATATATATATATATATATATATATATATATATATAGAGAGAGAGAGAGAGAGAGAGAGAGAGACTTTGATGCTTTCCCTTAGAATTCTCCATAGAAATTCAATTTGCTGAAAGATATGGATCAGGGCATTAACATAAGAACCGACTGTTGGTGGAAGATCAATAGGATTAAGGGAAAAAAGGAGCAGCAAGTGCCCTTATCAATAACTGAATTCTAGATCATTCATTGTAATGCTGAAAGCACCATGTGCAAACTCTATTTTCACTCTCTTATCATGTCCCATGATATGCCAAGTTATATTGCGCATAATGTGCCCAAAAATTGCCTACATATATGTTTAGCTTTTCTTCTGGATGTTGGTTGTTATGGCTCTTGTTTAAAGTTGTTGAGAACACTCATTTCCTTCTTTTTCTAATGGCAAAGCTTGCTCTGGTATTTCTGAGATACAAATTAGATTACCATTATCTGTTGAAGTTTTTGTGTGGAGCTTGATTATCTACTGTATGTATTGCCTAGTAATTGTTCAAGTTCAGTTGCTCAGTGGAGTTCTGTCTCTGCAATTTCCTGGAGTTCTCATCTAGTGCATGTCACATTGTTGCTCTGCCACAGATTGAAGCCATTCTTGGTGATTATGATGCCATTCATGTGCGCCGTGGTGATAGACTGAAGACCAGAAAAGACAGGTTCGGAGTAGTAAGGACTCTTACTCCTCATCTCGACAGAGATACACGTCCTGAGGCCATACTCAAAAGGATCGAGAAGTGGGTTCCTCCTGGGCGGACTATTTTTATTGCTTCCAATGAGAGAACACCTGGGTTCTTCTCACCACTTTCTGTTAGGTAAGTTTTTTCAGCATGGAAATGTAAGCTGCCTTTTATGTACCTACACTTGTCTTCTCTGGAGTCGTAGAATAACTCTCTAGTCTACGTTTGATGTCGAAGGCTCTGCCAACTATGGCTTGATTGCTTTGCTAAATGCTTTTGCATGGTCGTTTCTGATTTTTTTCTTTTTTTGTTTAGACTCATTATGCATACAATTTCTGGTGTAGTAAAACCTAGAGCTGGTCTTGCCTTGTGTGGGAAGTACGGATTCGAGAATGACATTTTCAAAATAAATGGATGCTGGACCACGGTTGCACATTCATCATGGCTATATAATTTATGTATATTATATAATTGATGATATCTTATAAAACCAGAAGGAAAACAATTACTTTTCGCAAGTTATAATATTAGTGTCCTAATGACAGCACTGAAACATACGCAACATATGGTGTTGAACTGGAAACAGAAGAAGCAAGCATGTTGAGTGTTGAAGTGTATGACATGGGTGCGAATACCCTGGTAGAGGTGTTTATGTAACAGTGTTTAAGGATTTTCTGGGTACTACATCGTTAGAATGTAATCAGTCACATTGAAGGCATGATTTCATCTTGTGACTGCCTTTTTTTCATGTTGGCAGGTATAGATTGGCATACGCATCAAACTTCAGCAGCATCTTGGATCCTGTTATTAAGAATAACTACCACTTGTTCATGATTGAACGATTGATCCTGTTCGGCGCAAAGACCTTCATTAAGACTTTTAAGGAATCGGAAAGTGACCTCAGTTTAACTGATGATCCGAAAAAGAATACAAAGAATTGGCAGATCCCTGTCCACTTTTGATTAGACTCCAAGCTGAGGTCGGAGCCTAGTTACCGAGTCAAGTCCATCATCTCAAGATTGTTTGTCTGTAACCTACAAATTCAGCCATTCGAACTTCTCTTGCAGGAGCATTGTAAAATCAGGGGCAAGAGATCTCGATCGTTGATTCATTGGAGAGCAGGAGGAGCCTTCTGTGCAGTTGTAATTTTATTTTATTTTGAGAAAACTCGTTCCATTGAAGCAGGACACATATTCATGCATAAACCGATAAAATCAGTTTTATGTTTTCTGATGAAGCTGGCTCAAGTAAGTCGTCGGTCGACCATGATCACTGCACATGATGTGCACAACAGTACGAGCACCTTAACCAAGCATTTCCCAACACTAAATGGGATAGGCTAAGTGGGTGATAAGGACATTCCAGGAGGTCATCTATCACCGTTCGCTGTGCGGCCGGATAACATAAGGTTGGCCATGGGCAGGGCTCTGGTCCCTATAGTAGGGATGCAACAGTGGTGCTCTTGCCCAAGCATTTTTTAGGAACCGGATGCAATTGTTATGCTCCTTGTGTCACTCTTCCTTTATGAAAGCTTAGACCATGAAGGCAAGATCGGGTACATAACGTGAGAGCCAAGAATTCACTCGACAAGCAATTGCACGCGCACACAGAGAGATGAAACCAACACAGCTAATAAATGAAACTAGCAACCTTAATACTACTCACTAACGTGGGCTCTCACAGGTTACTATTTACATGCATTCAGCATAAATATCCTTTGCATAATGACAAACAAAACTGTTCTTCCGTGACTAGAAAGAAAAAACATATCAGCGTAAAGGTCTAGCTTGAGCAACACCTTGTGCATTGGCAGTACATTTGACTTAAATACAGTGAAGAAGACAGATTATGGCACATGATTATCGTTAACCCACTTTCAAGAATCTGATCTTCTAAAACTGCCATACGTGTTAACTTCAGGATTGGTATCAGTGGTCAAAGACAACTCATCTTGCGAGTCTTCATTGTGAGCCATTAATGAATGAGCATTTTGTCGCTTCTTAGAATGAAACTTCCTCTGAGGAATTCTTCGAGCATGTTTCTTGTCATGATGTGTTGGTGATAAACATTGAGGAGAATCTTGGCTCATATCATTAAACAACAGGCTTGCAACTGTTCGGTCGATGGCATTCGTCTGTGATTCCCTGGAGAATACAGTTCTTTCACACATAAGGATAGAAACTTGATACGAAGATGTTTACGCAAACTACTACATTACGAGCAAAATTGAGATCGAAATATATAGAGAATCGATGGATGAAACTTAATACGAAGATGTTATCGTAAACTAATGTATGAAAATTACAAGGTTCAGAAGTCAAACAATTTCTCGTCCTCATGCAATAGAAAATCTTTTGAAGAGAAAATACCTAACAAACACGCAACTGTCACTATTCACATACCTTGTTCCGTTGGTACATGAATTGGCAGGCATATTGACAGCAGTGTTCGAACTTTGAGATTGATTTGCCGCATGTTGTTGCCTCGAACTTGTAGCCAGGCGATATAAGGCATCCCTAAAGCAAATCCTGGTCTTCGTATTGAGCTGCTAACAAACAAAAGCAGCGCCATTCACTTTTACACCCTCAGAATAAAAGCAGCAAGACCTCTGTATACAAAATCTAAAGAAAACCATTCAATCGCATCATATTTACCCGTTCCATCGAGATCTCAAGATCATGCAAGACGGTTGCTTCTAATGATCCTTCTTCCTCGACTTTTGCCTCTTCCTCATGAAACGTCACCTGGTCAACAGGTATTGATGCACTGTGCGTTTGTCTCTGAAAGTAAGTTGCATTACCATGATTATTTCTCTCATATCAAAACCGAACATGTCAGATATCCAGGGAAACTAGGGAAATTTGAAGGAAGTTTTTGGTAGACTACAAAAGGAAGATCTTGACCAATGGAAAGAACAAGCTGCACCTTTCTGGCGGGAAGATTGCCTATGGTGCCTGAGAAATCTATTGTTGAACAAGATGGATGATTGCTATTCTGATTGCTGAAGCCTTCCCCACAAACATTTAATTGATTATCTGTATGTGGACTAACTTTGAAACAATTCAAACCATTGATGACCGATGAATCTTTGACAAGGCTCAATGAATCAACAAGCATGTCACTTAGGAAATTCTCAAACTGAACTGAGCTTTCCTCTGCAGTAGGTGACATGTATGGAAATGACAATCGATCCCCATAGTCAGGAAGATTTCCTCCAAGCACCAGATTCCTAATATTCCAAAGTTCAAGGAAGAAAAAAATTTAGAAGTCGTTACCAGAAAATGGGTCTTAAGCATTTAATTCATAAATCCATTGAAAAGAAAAGGATTGCAGAAAAATGATATCATTTGATGAAGGTAGGGCTGCTGAGGAATTTTGAAAACTACATGAACCCTACCCCGTAAATTAAAGAACTTAAGTGCCAAAGGAATCGCAAGCGTACTGGAAGATGCCATCATTCTGAGACAGGTCGTCAAATTGGTAATCATTCTTCTCACCCAAAAATCCACACTCATGCAAAGCGCTCGACTCTTCCTCCTCACAGTTCATGAATAAGAGATCTGATGATGGGGGGCTTAGCAGATCTACATTAATGTCCTGGTCATATGAGTCCATGTTGGATGCATGTTGTTTGAAGCAATCATTATTTGAAACATATTCCTTGCTTGCATTTGATATCTGTGAAATATCGTCATTGCTCTGCTTCCTATGATAGCTTGTATATGTTGCAGAAGAAAATGACCCTGTGGTTTGACCATCAGTTCGCATTTCTTTGTTTCCATTCTCGGCAGGGGTAAAACAATGTCCATCTGAAGAACCAAGTTTCGTTTCAGGGGAAATCCACTGCCTCCAAGGTTTTGATGATAAGCAGTCATCTGCACATGATTCATCCTCTGCTCCTTTCACCCTGGGTACAGTACGATCATCATTTTCTTGAACAAAGAACCAGTCCATTTCTCACAATCTGCATCGACGCTAAGCATTAGGTTCAGAATGCTAACATATCTTAGACGTGCAAAGAAACAAAATTGGAAGTATAAAATCCAAACATACAACAAAAGGTATTGATTTAATTGACAGGATGCTAATTGCAAATAAATATAAAGAGAAGACTAACATCGACAAAGGAATTCATGCAAGGACATTACACTACACGTGAAACTAGCATGTTCTCTCTGAACATATTATCCTAATGGGAAAGAGAATCAACCAGACAAACATGCCTGCATAACGTAAAGCCAAACCACCTATGGCATTATACATAAGAGAAGAGTTACCGACATTATTCCTGAGATTTGCTGATCAATGGAGAAAACACACACACAATTAGAATATCCATGTTAAGCATCAGAAGATGGAACATGGGTTCATAAAAGAAAGGATAGATTTTAAAACAAACTATAAAGCAAGTAGTAAGATACGAGATGCCACACAGCAAAAAGAGTTAAACGCAACGCTACCTCAGCAGCAGCACCATTTAAGAAAAGTTAGATCAGCCCAAGACATCATTGTCCCAAACATTTCTCGTTGTAGCTAGCACTGGAAAGACAAAACCCTTGCCCTCGTCTTTAAACCTAAGCCAACTTGTGCGTATTTCTCAAAGTCATCCAAATTATACTTATCTTTCCAACTAGCGTTTGAAAGACATAACCATGTCTTGATATTTAAACATCCAATCAGATGCTTGGCACATCTTGAAAAGAGTCCCAAACAGGTTAGCAAAAAATTAGCTATGCTAAAAGAGCTTTTCGAGTTCCCTCTATTTGATTCCCCTTCTATGTTAATTTATCTAGGAAAAGAAGCACAAAAGCGGCGTATCTAGTGTGATATGTGACTGTTGCAGTGACAGAGAAATAAGTCTCTTGTATTTGCGAAAGACTTATCATGTTGGTGGTGACCTTTTATCACTCTAGATCCCCCTAAATCAAGTCACGCAGTTATGCATACAATACAAAGTCAGCCTAGAGATCAGATAGTAGAAAAAACCCCTTCACATGAATTCACAGGTCATATTCATCTCCACGCTTTCTCACCCGGATTTACATACCTTCCAAAATCCCAAAAAGAAAAGAGATCTCCACAGGTGAACTTTATGTCCCGAACTAATTACAAGGAAATACTACATCGATCTACTTCTCTTATTAAACTCCTAAATCAAATCATGAACGTAATCATCTAATCCATTCCTTGACAAAGGAACAAGCCGTCCAATCTCCGGAAACCCCAAAAGAAATAACATCAGCAATACTCACCGAGAAAGAGAGAGACTTTACTGGAACTCTAATCGGTCACAACAGCAGAATGATACAAACAACCAGCTGGGAATATTTCCTCCGGTAACTTCTGCTGCAACTCCTTCCAATAAAACCCTCAGAGTTCCTCTTTCCGTGCACACACAGACCCAAATCACACTTGCGATTGAGAGAGAGGAAAATGGTGAGAAACCCTAACGATGCTTTCGTTTGAGAGAGAGAGAGAGAGAGAGTAGGGTAATGGTAGGGTCGGCGTCTCTGAATCTGAACAGCTTGTGGCTCTCACCAAACTTGTGGCTCTCGCTGGTTGCCACCACAACCAAATCAAATGCTTATTTATCTCTATTCCTCTTCCTATTGGTCCACGTGGAAGGCGGCCAGAACTTGTGGCTCTCATCGCTTCCTCCGCACGGGTGCTTTCAAGCGTGCGGAGCCGCGTTTGGGACTATTGAAGATCCTGAACTTCGTCGACACTTTTAAAAGTTCCTGCTAAGATAAGGTAGGGCTCATAAACAAAACTTAGATGCCAACATATGGGATTCATTTGGCCTCGATCACAGCCCTTTCATCTCCGGTTCGCGACCCTAAAAGGTTTTCTTCTTACAAGGTCAAGACTATGAAAGGGTTCTCGTTTCAACCGTTCATGATCGGCCTCAAAACGAGTAAAAAGTGAGATCATACTATCTTACTTTTTATTGTACACCAAAGTGCAACTTTGCATGCCTTAGGATCAAACACCCCCTTATTGATGTGGATATAGATGGTATATTTATGTGATAGATTAGTTTAGCTTTGAAAGGAAAAGAACTAGGAGTTCATGTTGTTTGCCTAGAACATGGAACCAAACCGTTCCAAGTTCGATCTTCGATCCGGTTTCGAAATCGCTGACAAGCATCTAAAAAAAATTAAATACAAGGATGCAATCTTATCCTTTAAGAGGAGAACTCCCAACCAGGTTCTTCTTTAAAATACTAGGGTTTGAAATACAAGAACAACACGAAATTTGAACTCTTCACCAGACAAGTGGGGAATGCTCAACTGTTGAGCTAACCATCTATTTGTGATGTGATCAGGGATTTTGAGATAATATATTCAAAGTAGTGATGGTTTGAAACCGTCGGTTTCAATTATGAGACCGATTATTGTCAGTAGTTTATAGGTGGTTCGGTTTTGATCCGAACCACCGAACTGATTTTGAACCGATCATGTCTAAATCAACCTATATTATTCAAAGAAAATAGGTCATATCGGTCCAATACTTCCAATCGTATAATTAGTGAATTGTGATAATTAATATATAAAAGTTGTGACTGATACACGTGAGAGGTCCCTGACCTAAGGGGGGATGTGCAGGTGACGTTGTATCTCAATCCAATATATGGAAAGCATATTCGGAAAAAGATGCTTCCTTGTTTTCCCATCCGTTTGCAACCTTCCGACAAAGCAAAAATACCAACTTGCGCGTTTATTTGTTCGGTGCAGGTTACGCATACGCGTGTCGTGTCCTGAGACGTAACAGGACGTGTCGGACCGGTTGCGCATAGGTGTGTAGCTAGTGCACATGTATGTGTTTGTCCACCGTGACATCCATTTTTTGACAATTCATTCCGGAGAGGTGAATGGTCTTCGAAGAAAACCTTATATATAGCGCATAATGCGTAATGTTTGGAACCGGCTGTTTGCTCTTTTGGAAGTGGCTTATATATATATATATATATATATATGATAAGATACTCTAGAAGTATATATTTTTATAGCTTAGCTTGTTTTGATCATTCATCAAGAATGGTTGGATGGTAGTATTCTAAGAATGTATTAATCTATTAATTTTTATATAGAGAGAGAAAGAGAGAACCTAGTATAGTACACTTAAGTATTAATATAGTTAAATAAATCTCAATATGCACTTGTGCACTTTTTAGTAAGTATATTTTATTTTTGCATTTAAATTTCAGTAACACGTATTTTATTTTTGTATTTAAATTTTAACCATCTTTCAAAATAAGATAAGATTAATGTTTGAAAGTTGTTTGTATACGGTAAGCACTTATGAGGTTCTCTCTCTTTATATATATACACAATTAAGTTTTACTAAATCCAAACAAATCTCAACTACTTTTTTTATAATAAATATTTTAAATTTAAATTTAAAAAGCAAAAAGCACCAATCAACAACATGCAAACCCCCTCTCAAGCAAATGAAGGGGTTTTATACCTTTTGCCTACTAAATTCAAATTTGAATAATATATCCTTAAAGATTGATCTTTGAGATTTGTTTGAATTTACTAGTACAAGGTTCTCTCTCTCTATATATATATAATATATATATATATAGAAAAAATTAGAGTTGCTAGATGTCCTATCATGTCATACTCTACTGGATGATCGAGTCACTCGTCAATATGAACATGAGGATCGATGTCATTATGCATTAAATACGATACAAGATGAGTGCCTTGATTACCACCAAGTGCACGAACGACATAAATCGAGTTACACATCAATATTAGACATGAGGATTGATGACATTGTGTATTAAATTTGACACAAGATGAGTGCCTTGATCACCCTAGTCTATTGATAGCATTAATGGTGATGATGATTAAGCAATGTATTAAAAAGTATGATGCAATCATGTAAGGTTTGCAATACCCACTCGCAAGACACATTTAGTGAGTTTGATTCCCATGGTGTGCATACATGGCTTCACCCTCTCCATTGTAAACAAAAAAGAAAAAAAAAAGCTATTGTTGTGTGGTGACTATGTTAAAACCCTTTTTAGTGAATAATTAATTAAGTTCATGTAAGACATGTGAGCCGTGTATGCATTGCATGCACGAGTCATTGTGAAAACAAATTCATTTTGAAAAAGGTTAGGTAAAACTTATCTAGAGAGGGAAAATTACTTCAACTATTTGAGAGCAATAATTCATTATTATGCAAAGCATAATGTTTTTTTAATGTGAATGCAAATCCCAGCTCCCATATTTTTTATACGGATCACAGTTTCTTGTCTACATCAAGTGTTTTCTCCGGCTGATGCCGTTAATACTCATATGCCAAAGACAGCCTTCGGTTGCAAAACATGCCGGTGAAAACATAGCATAGCCGGAGCATGATCCTATTGAAGCTAGAAGACCTGGTTTGCATCTACGGAAACATGGCCAATCTACATTGCAGTGTGTGTGTGTGTGTGAGAGAGAGAGAAAGGATTCAATGCAAATCGAATCGTGTGAAGATTGATAAATTTCCCAATAAATGGGCATAACGAGAATTCTTCGTTAATCAGATGAGTCGCTACCTTTCGTTACACGAAATGTTACAGGCCGGTCGTTCTTTGACAAAAACCGATGATACACACTCATTTCAGTATGAACTCTTCAGTGGGGCGACAAACATATCCTAGATCGTTTTCCAAGTCCTCCAATGTTCTAAGACGAATGTTCGCAGCAACAAATAACTTTTAACTTTGAAGCGACGAGCGTAATCCTCAGCCACCTTCATTTCAATCCCATAATGCTTGGTCTATGAATGCGCTTGTGCCTCCAGCAGCATGTTAGTCGCAACATTCAGGTCGTTTCTGGCCTGAATAAGCGCTTGCCTCGCTGCCCCCCGGTCAAAGCCCATAGATTCCAAGGTTGAAATAGAATCCTCTGATGGCTCTATGACAGGACCAAATGGAGCAGATGGTGGATAGTCGCCCTGCAATCACAAAACAACAGATTTTAGTGATCAAACTCTCTGGAGAAGATTATAAATTTTTTTATAAAGTGATCCTAAGTTTGTTTGTTTGTAGGGCTCTGTGGAAACTGGAAACAAAGAATTCATGTAGCCGACCCGTCTAGTATGGGAAAAGGCTTGGTTGTTGTTTGTTTGTTTGTGATCCTAAGTTTCTTCATAGCAGCGGTTGATAGGTCTCATCTCCAGTTTTCTAATTGGACAACCCAATAACAGTGCTGTTTCTGATCCAATACAGTATGCTGGAGAATGGAAATCAGGGCTCCCAGCGGATTCTACATACAATATACAA
Organism: Brasenia schreberi; assembly: GCA_036023115.1. Taxonomy (NCBI): domain Eukaryota; kingdom Viridiplantae; phylum Streptophyta; class Magnoliopsida; order Nymphaeales; family Cabombaceae; genus Brasenia; species Brasenia schreberi. Next base: position 25,354,395 of record JAYKKT010000090.1, read on the forward strand.
CGCTTGCTAGTGCGAGCATACACACAGACGCGTGAATGCAAGTAACAAAATCAAGCTCAGCCCAGAAAAGGACTTGCCTCAACTCGCCGTCCCACATTGATAGTTGCATTTCCTGGAACATTCCCACGTGAAATTGTAGATGATGACCCTCCTGTGGAGGACCATGGTAAGCGTGAAAAGAAAGACGCCACAGCATGAGGGAACTGCAAATTTATGCAATTTGATGGTCAGCATTGACATGAAGAAAATTTGGGCATGTATCACCATTGCACACCAAGATGATTATCTGAACTGTGTAGAGCAGAATAACAAAACTGGCCACAATGTATAAGTGTGCATGCACCTGTGTGTAATGTAGGACAGACGTAAACTTTCTGTCCTTTCTGTGCATGTTTCTACACAATATGGTTGCGGCTGTTCAACCGGAGAAACTCTGGGAGCTTTTCATTCTCAGAGATCTTAAAGAAATAGCTCACTAAAAGACTGTAGAGGAACAAAATCCATGGATATTGGATTCTTCAAAATATTATCATTCCACCAATTGCTAAGAATTGAAGAAAAAGAATCCCATGAAGTACACGCATAAATATCATTCAAACTTGATATGAATAAGTAATAACCTTTATCTTGCGAATATAAAAAAGATTTAGGCGGTAAAGCAGTCCAGCAAGAACGCCACAAATTCCAGGCAAGAGAGACCTTTTCCATGAGGAGAAAATAATCTGCAAAACCAAGATAAAAAACACTTCAAAAGGTCATCCATGAGAAATATTACATTATGAAACCAAAATGTTTCCACATTTACCTGAAGACCTGCTAAATAAATGAAGGATTTGTCTGAAAAGGGGAATCCGAATATCCGGAACCGAGTTGGAGGAATGTCAAAGTAGAAAGGTACAAAAGAAGAAAATATCAGACCATATGGTCCACAAGCCATAGCACCAAGAGCTGGATCTGCAAAACATGCACAACATTCTTAAGAAACAATAGATAGTGACACTCATAGAAGACGGGATCAGAGAAAATTGATGAAGTCCGAAGAAGGGGAAAATAGTGCAACTACATGAGATATGGTGCACTTAGCACAATATATCTAACAGTGAGGAAGAAGGATACCTTTAAGCCATCCAATATATATTATCTCAAACAGGGTTGCGACTGTCAAAGAGAATAAGATAAATACCTGCACATGCAACGAGGGTAATTGTAAGACTTGTACGGGAAGAGGAAAAAAACCCAGAAAAAATCCCATGAAAATCTGGTACTACGTTTCCTCCCAAGCTTCTGTAGACAATTGTGTCATAACGACGTCACATATGATCTATTACAGACTATGTTAAGGGAAGCAACATTCAAGCATAGGCTAGACAATGGATGCTTGTGTTCTAGGGACTTATAGGATCTCAGGACTTTCAAGTACCAGTAAGGGCAAGAGAAAAAGAATTGAAATGATCACGGATACCAATCACTGACATATTAAAACAACAATGACAAATAAGAAGGCTAAAGCAATTGATGATGTACATTCCGAGGAAATGCATGAGAAGAAAAGAACTCATGCTTTCTTTTTTTCAATAAATAAGATGACATTAACTCAGGGATTTGGCGGCTCTCAAATTCAAAGTCTCTTTAGATTCTAAGATTAGGTCTCATGCAGAAAGATACAAGTGAAGGGAACCAAACCCTAAAGATATGGTTTGAGGACATAAAATGTTACAACTAACAAACAGAGGGCAAACAGGGCCACACGGGTTTATTTTTTGAATATAGAAACATGGTCATGCGTTTAAGCCTGTTTCAGTTTTAATACAATGCAAGTTTAGGATCTATAGATATATTCGGGTATTCATACTCTTCTTTTCTCAATGCCATATATAGTAATAGGTTTAGATGCAAAGACAGGTGAGGTGAAGCTTACGGAGTATTTATTGGAGCCTATTTGCCTCTCAAATACCCTGAAATAATAGAGCAGATACAGGCCAAACATCAACTCTGGGGTAGACGAGAAAGCAAATGAAGAAGATATCAACTTCCCAAGGTAAAATTTCTTGAAAATATCCTGCACATAAAATTGTGATGGCATAAAATCAAATGAAAGTTTTGCAAGTAAATGGACAGAACTGTCATAGACTCATAATGTAGAAATTGGAGAAACCAAGAAAGAAAAGAACATTTTTCTAGTGTAACTCGGCAGTTCGTTAAAAGCTTGGACCAACATGTAAGATTAAGGTAACTAATTCTGGTGCCCCCAATCCGAGTTCCAATTTCCGTGATATTTTGCATATTTCACTATTGTATCAGCTGCCCTATTACAGACTCAAATAGTATAACACTGTTTGAATCTTGCAAACAGACTTGAGACACCACAAATGTCCTGTATAAGTACACTTTCATATGAGTGATCTTCAATTTCCTCCAGCGCTTTGAAAGGAAGCGTAGGGTCAGTTTCTAAGCAGATAATACCGTTCCCACTCAATACTAATGCAAAATGACATGATAGCAGTTAACTCTGCCTTATATTGTTATCAGTATTAAATTCTGTCTTGCAGCTCCTGCTATGAACTTACCATCACAATCTCTAATTACCACACCATATCCAGCCATATTCATAATGCCTGTCTCTATAATGATAAAATTTTAACTTCCACTCGTATCTGAACGAGCCAACAAAGACTGAGCTTCATTCCCATTCACAAAAGTTGAGTGCACTATCATCTACTAATCGGACTCCAAATACACCAAAGACTACCCAGTTACAACGGTCAAAAGCAAGTACAAATCTCAATAGACAGCATTATCGAGGGGGATATAAAGAGTTTGTTTAAACAAGTATGCCCTAATATGACATTACAAGGAAGCTTAATATGTATCCGAATTGTTAAGGGCTTCATGGTTAATATGATCACACTAAAAAGCTATGTGATATGTTACTTGAATGTCTAAAGAACTTTCACTTGAACTACACACCCGATATACAATTAATCTAAAGGCACACAAGGAGTGGCACCAGGTTGAAGGACCAAGAGGAGGACCATGCAAAATCAGTAAGCCAAAGATGAAGAGGATGAGGAGACTAACCAGGGCTGCTCCAGACCGATAGGACATGATCCCGGGCCCATCTTACCTAATGTGGTCCATGAATACAACAATTACAACATTATTGAACTGAAAACTTGTTTCAGTGATTCACCACCTCCACCTCAAGATCAGAGTTACAAAATTTCTAGCTGATTAATTAAACATGTTGGAGGAAGCACCATTCATAAACAAGAAGCCAACCATACAACCTCGCACTAAATCCAGAAGTTCTCCAAGAAGGTATACAAAAACTATGTACAAATCTTCCGTCAACTTACAAATTTTCGTCATCCTAGTTGCAGGTTATCAAGTATCTATCAATGCTGCAAAGAACATATTGGTCCCTATACCACATAGGGGCCAATATGGGTGTAGCGAAAAATAGATGGTGAAAATGTTAAAAGAGGAAGAGGAAGACCACAAAAGTGTTGGAAGGAAACAATAAAGAACGATCTAACTTATGATGAGTTAACTCTTAACATGGCACATGATCGAGCTCCATGAAAACAAAGAATCCATGTAGCCAACCCCATCTAGTATAGCAAAAGGCTTAGTTGTTGTTGCTGATGTAATTAAATAAAAAAAAAGGAAAATCAGAAAATTTTGAGAAAAATTAAAAAAAACAGAAAAATAGAATAACGCTACCAAGTGTAAGACAACATCCAAAACATCATCTGTCCTATAAAAAACAAGTAAATCATAGCTAATAAACCACGAAATGGATACTCATGATAGAAGAGGTGAGGAAAATTGAAAATAAGATAAAAAAAAGTAAACAAAATAGTCACAAAAGTCATAGTGTTATACAAAACAAGAGTCAAAATAAGCCCTTAACCTGGTGCCACTCCTTGTGTGCCTTTAGATTAATTGTATTATGATTTAGACTAACCAGGTTGAATCATAATAAGTTTTAGATTATGATACAACAATTCTCAAATCATTCCCATATCATGGATCATAAGATTCATAACTAACAAACTCATCACTTTCATCATAATCTTGATCTTCATTATTGCCACCATCACTATCATCAGCATCTTCTTGATTTTCATTTATCTCTCCTCCAACATAGCCAATGTTGTCATCTAATTCAACTTCAACTTCCAATTGTATTGAGTTTTCATCTTCTATAACCATGGGAAAGCTCTTCATTGACCCATTTATTTAAAACGTCAACATTCTCATACCAAATTGGTTCGAACACCTCTTTGCCTTTTCCTCTCATTTCGGAAGAGAACTGAGTAGAAAATGAAAGAGGTTGTCCAGAAGGGTTCAAAACCACCTCCAAACCTCGGTCTGGAAAAAAGAAAGCAGCCACAGAAGACTGAGACTTATCATGCAAACAGCCTGATGTTTACAACATTGGTATCAACTTTGAACTGTTGTACAATACATGGCCGTATGACACGATACACTGCCAAACAGCCTGATGCACCCTTTCTTTGTCAAAAATGATATTTTAATTTTTGCCTTGAACTGTTTCAGTTCAGAGTGCTATATACGATTTTCTTGTATCATTTCATATGATATAGTACGATTTTTACAACATTGGTATCAACTTTGAGAGGACTTTCATAGACAGAGAACAATTTGAACATCTTAGAGTTCTCAACTATCCACATAGCTGAGCTCTAAATCAACCAGGCAACACCAAGGAAAAGCAGTTAACTTTTCTTTCCTCTAGTAAAAAAGGACTTCTACTTCGCTAAAAATGCACCAAATTTCATAGTTCATTGCTTTTCATAGACGGCAAACAATTTGAACATCTTAGACTTTTGAACTATCCAATAGCAGAGAACCAAATCCAGGCAACACCAAGGAAAAACGATCAACTTTTCCTTCCTCCACTCCAATAGACAAGGATTTCTACTTCCCTAAAAATGGCTTATTTCTCTCACCAAATTTCACGGTTAATCCAATGGTCCATTTCCTTAGATCTAACAACAGCAATTTCAAGTTTCAACTTCTAGCAAACACTATTCACCACTTCCAGAGGTCAGCATAAGTAAGTGTATGACAGAGATGTGATATAAACTCATAAAGGCAAATGAAATGCCTGATAGTTTACTATCTGATTGTAGGCAGACTGACCAATTGTGTCTTTCCATTAAATTCAGTAGATAGGTGATCCAATTCCTCTCTTCATTGAGAAAAGATTATGAAAGAAACTATTATTAATTTAAAAGACAAATTTTCCCTTCTGTACATAGCCAAAATGAAACAGGTCCAGCTAGTTCACTTGCAACCAGCAGATGCATGATCCTCAAAAAACTGGACTTAACATTAAAATGTCCAGCAATCATGTTTCAATGAAAGAAGCCATAGAAAATTACATGTCCACAGATTGTAGCACACAAACCACCCCTTTGAAAGAAAAGATTTCCCATTCAAGGAAGAGAATTCAGTACCAAACCCATCACCTTTTTCAATTGGCGCAGCATTAGGCACCTATATTCTAAGTTTATAAATTATTAGTAGAAAAAACTGACGATCATAAGACCAAACTTGTCAAGATGTCAACATCTACATATAACATTAAGCATGGTACCTCTCTAGGCCAGGCATTAGCTTCTTCGGCTTAATATGAAATGACAATCAACACAAGTTTGATTTGGCCCTGACCAAGCTAAAAATTACAAAGAGTGCACAAAAGCACATCGGATCAAATCATGCACAAGTGCAAAAGATTCACACTAGTTTGTCGAGTCGATAAGAGATTGACATAATCTAAGATTGCTCTGCCTTTTGCTTTCAAAAATTATAGCCCTTCAACTTTCCAGGCTAAAAACATTTCCTCTAAAGGTGATGAATCCACCGAGATGTAATTTGCAAAATATACGTGTACTTAATCAAAACCCACGGACTTCATGGCGACGAAGAGTACAACACGATGTTTCTCTTTCGGCGTTAAATGCGGACATGATCCAACATAGATCACAAGGGATAAAAGGAATCCATGCACCTCACTAGACTTAGTGTGGAGCATGGTCTCGATTTCTGGTTTTCTTTACTAACATCCAATTAAAATCAACAAATTTCTCTGATCAACAGCTCAAGGCCCACACAACCAACAAGGAATTTCAGAAATTTAGCAATGAATCTCGACGGTATCATCATAAATGAACCGAAAAACAGAAAAAAAAACAGAACGGAAAAATTTCAATCAAATCTCATCCTCCATTTTGAGGGTAAACTTCGGACATAGCGAATTGGACGGAAAACTTATCAAAACCCATATAAAATTACCCACGGTATCTATGAAACGGATAAAAATACGGACGGCTACAGAGTCAACGCAGAGGACGAACCCCGTAAGACAGGCCGAGCTTCATGGAACGGCCACGAGCGCCAGAGAAAATGGTTAATATGGCCGAGGTGACGACCACTCCTCTAGTAACCGGTGCATTATCTACAAAATCGATCAAATTGCACTCAATACACAAATATGAAAAGTATACCCAATAATGGAAGTTTTCCTCTAAATCCATGGAACGGGAGACTGCTACTTACGAAATCCAGAAGGACCGTTGTTCATAGCTACGGAGAAGACGACCGGCGGAACAACAGAAGAACGACCGAATCTTCGTCCTCGTCGTATCGGTTACCCCTGCGAGAGAGAGAGAGAGAGAGAGAGAGAGAGAGAAGCATGCTTATATCCAGGCAGCAGATAAGAAGGGGGGAAGTGGGTCCAGATCAGACTCAAGTTCTAGGAGTTGCTTGATCCGGATCCGACGCCCCACCCGACCCAAATGGTGTCAGGATTACCTGGTTAGATTGAGTTGAGGTTTGGGGCAAAGGAAACCCGATACCTTTAATCGGATGCGGAATAAGTAGATCTGAACCTGTAACAAACACACATGAACTATATATATATATATATATATATATATATATATATATATATATATATATAGTTGGAGCAGTTGAAATTGAAAATCAAAAAGTCATGTATTTTCGGATGTTTGATTGTCTTCACATGTATTTTTCAATTCTTGTTTTCTAGTTTCCTCTACCTATATTGGTATATATTTAATTCTATTTATACTCAATTTGTTTTTATTTTTTCATAATCGCTACGATCAATGATAGAGATTTAAATTAAAAAAAATAAAATATATTATTGTACTTTTCATCATTATCATTTAGTGCATAATGATATATTTTATTTTTTTAATTCAAAGCATCGATCAATGATGAGTTTAAAAATATACTATATATATATATATATATATATATATTGTATGTGTTTGCTTATGTTATTACAAATTTCAAATGATCTAACATTAAAAATCTTCAATTTTTTTGCTAGATTTATGATTGATGAGATTTTAATAAAAAATACTTTTAACTTTGACAGTATTATGGGATTGGAATTGGGGTGACGGGCAATCCCATAAGAAAAATGACCCTGTGCTTGCCCTTCCATGGGTAACAAGGCGGGTACAAGGCCAAACTTAAAGGTTTGGTACAAGGCTTGTCATACGTTGTACCCTGGGGAGTTTGCACCATAGACCCATTCGGTTGTTCACAAATTACAGAGAAGGCACTGTTGGTAGTACCCGGTGAGTGAGAAGGCCTTTTGTTCCGAGGGCAATCGTCTAATCGAGCTTTTCTCGCATTTGGTAACTCCTCTGATTATCTTTGTTCGCAAATTTGGATCGTCTCTTTGTCCTCTCTCTCATCCCCTTCTGTAAACTTTCTGTTGAGGTACTTGCCATGTTAGCAATATTTGCAACGAATTTTTAATTCTCTCGTCAATCTCGATTTCTCTCGTTTGATTTGACAGGAAAAACAAGTTCAAGAAACACGCTTGGGAGCTGTCAAACCCTCTCGGATGATCGTTGTCATGGTCTTTTTTTAATTATTATATTTAAATGTGTGTATTACATAGACATGTTCGGTTCTGATTTGCTTAAAACTTAGTAACCGAATCATTTTGATGACGGTTTCAGTTTCGGTTTTGAAACCGTCTCAAAACCAATGGTTTCGGGCGAATTCAACTCAAATTATTCATGTTTTATATTTTAAAAATATAAAAAAAAATCTTTAAAAAAAACTGGTTGTCAATTATAACAGTTGACAGTCAGTCAATCAGCCAGAATGAGACATTTCGTTTGAAACTTGAAACTATACCTTAAGGGGAGTGGAACTCCCAACCAATTGTGGTCATGGAAGAAGCAACAGCGTTGAGCAACATACATGTTTGTGGTAAAATAGCTTAAATAGCTTTGTAGAATGTTTTTAAATATAAGAACCACCAGTTTGAAACTGTTTATGAAGGAGGATTTACATCTCCATTGTATTCTAATACTCTTCTTCTAAGAAAAGGCAGAGTTGCATTCAACCACAGAAAAATACAAGAACAATTCATCTGAGCCAACAAGATAATTACAGGGGATACTTCACATCGTAGAAGTATGACAATCAATTACAAACTAAGAAAGAATACAAGTAAGAAGTTGAGCTAATTGAAATTCTTTTGTAAGTTTTCGTGCAAATGCACAACTTCTTAGGCAAATCTATGAATGCCTCAAGAGAAGAACTCATTCCTCGCGCACCATATTCATCACAATGTGAAGGCTATTAGCTGGTCTTTCCAACTAGTCAACAACTGCCACCACCATTCCCAAAACTCAATGTCCGCTTGCATTGGCCCTAACAAATGTGGTTGGACCTCCTCCCAAATTGCCCATGCATTGGGGCAGTATAAGAGTTTCGCTGTGTGCTGAGCACATAAGATAGGTCGCCTCTTGATTCATTCTAAACAATGTTTTAATTAACGTATTGTATGATATGATACAAGTTTATTGCGTATTGGTATTTGAATCAATATGATTCAAGTATATGTATTGCTATATACAATGTATCATGCTGTATCATATAATATCATACCATACGGTACGATATGACTCATGGATCGTACAATACAATATAGATTTTTTTATTGAGGATTGTCAATGACGAACAATTCCAATTTCTATTCGACTAAGGACTACTACAGCAAAGAAGTTTGGGAACAATGCAAAGAAACAACAATTATGAGATACAATTTTTATGGACATATGCATAAAAAAGTTAGTCATATAAGACATCGCCATAATGAACATGCACTCTTGCTCTATTATGCCTCAACAAGTAAAGGTACATTTGTTAAGAAAAAGAGAAGAATACAAAGCATCATGAGCAGGAAGAGCACGAAAAGAAGCATAAGGAGTAGAATAAAGAAAATAGCTAGGTTTTCCTATTTTATTTATTTTCAAGTTTAAAATTTTGAGAATCTATGACTCCTGATTTGTAGTAGCTTAAAACTTTAATGTAGCTTCTTTTAACTTTTTTTATTAGAATAGTATTACTTTTTGTGCATGCATGTGATGTACAAGATTGTTTGATATTTTTTTGTTAGGTTTTTTAATAGGTTTTCTAAAATAGTTAATAAAAAATCATATGTGATACAGTACGATACACGTATTGATGCCTTGTATGATACATATACTGATATGCTATTTATAACATTGATTTTAATCTCTTACAAATGATGCTAGATTATCTAGATGACTAACCATACCTTGGGTGGCACTCTCAACTTCCAAACACTCATTCACCATTGTTTGTTACAAAGAAGGTTGGGTTCTAGAGCATTGCTGGTATGAAACTGCTGATAACAAAGTTTATAGCCCAACTACAAACACACTAGAGTTTTCTGGTTTCCCAACAGTTGTGCTTATAAACTTCATAAAAGTTTTAATGTATCATATTTTATATGATTAATGTTCCCAACAGCTCCCCAATCTCCTCATTAATGCCTTAAATCTAATATTATATTTTGTATCATATTAAATAAGCTGATGGGTCGAAGTTGTCATAAAAGAGATGTTGAATACTTTTGCTATGAGGCATATGAGAGTACCATTAAAACTTTTGAGAAGTTTACCTCCTAAGAAGGATCCTTAAAGATGCGCACATCCGGTACAAACTCGATTGAAGAAAATGACAGGGGTTTGGCAAGCCCCAGGTCACTCCCATTCTTTTGAATGCCTCCATTGGAGATTCTGACAGAAATGCTTCGGCCTCACAGGTAGGGTTTGTTACACAGATGCTCAATCACCCTTAGCCAAATGAACGATGCTTTGGCTTTAGGTAAATCCTCCATTAGAACCAACTTGCGAAGAAATATGGAGGATGATTTCTTTAGTTTGGAAATATTCAACATGATCTATGAAACTGTACAACATCCCCTGGTTGTGTATGTAGGCACTTCAATAATCAATTTTAAGAAATATTGCACAGTGATAATTAATTCTAGAACTGAGAGGATATAGATAATGATATGACACACAAGGTTAAGATGAAGAGGGAGGGAGGAGTTGGCCAAGGAGGAAATATTTGATGTAAGTGAGAGCTCTGGCGGGCTGGTAGCTTGGGACCTCATGGCCGGCACCCCTGATTGTTGCAAAGGTTAAGTCTCCCTTGTATACAGAAGTGAACCCACCAACCTATTCATGCCAAATACAAAAATTTGTGAGATTAAAAAGAAAAATTCATGGTATTTCCAAAGTTTGGGAAAATTTCAAATATGAGAGTATGAAATAGATAGAATAATGGGTTTAAATCTTTATGCAGTGAATAAAAATAGAAAAATTAAAAATTAAATTTCTAATTCACTAAAAGCATGGCGTTCAGCACTCGGAGCATTAGCTTACCTGGCTAGGGAACTCAACTTACAAGTTGAAGATCACGAGTTCAATACCCCTTGCATCTATACCTGGCTTCGGCCTCCCCATTGTAAGAAAAAAGAAAAGCATGACGTTCAAAACAAGAGGTGTCTTCAATGTTGAAGAACTACTAAATAACAAGATTTTCAATATATTGGAGTTATTTGTGACAGTGGTTCTAAGGTTGAGCCAATAAGGGATGTCACTGGTTCAACTATTGTCTGGACAGAACCTTGGGTCTTCACAAGGGTGGTTGTTTCGTGTTTCAGGTAATGTCTGTGTTGTGTCTACTTCGTGTTGGTGCTGAAATCAAGACAACCTGCACATGATTGGGATGCTTCAAGTGAACATAAACACCGTCTTTCTAGATCATGTTCATTTTGGGTTTTCTCATTGTGGCAAATGGCCAGCAAATTTGTGTCGTGTCATTTCATTTTTCATGTTGAAACAGGTCGACCCAAAACCGACTCTCTTTGTTATGTCATTTTGGGTGGACAAAAACGATTAGCATAAAACTTTGTGAGATTTATTTACCATGTATTTTACAAATTATTGGGGCATATGTGTTGCAGAGTCTGGATAGAGTAAAAAATAAGCAAGAGCCTCTATATCTCCACCCGAATATAGTGAATCAATTGTGATAAGGTTATGTAGAAACAAAGAATCTACATAGCCCATCTAGTATGAAAAAAGGCTTAATGATATAAAATGTATATATATATATATATACATATATATACACACATATGTATATATATACACATATATGTATATATATAAACCATATCTTGGCCACCTCACATATTCACTCATTGTATTTGGGTGGCATGAGTAAAATTTAATTTTTTTAAGTCTTTTAAAAAGATGAAGAACAATGTTATTACACGCATACTCTCGAAAAGCAATAATAGAGCATGAGTGAGCAATGTCAATGGTGGATAGGAACCATATATACATGTATATGAAAAACTTGATCCTTTCCACCTCTGATATATCTACTTGAGTATAATTTAACTTTTAAGGGTTTTCGAAAAGGATGAAAGACAATATAGTTACATTCATGCCTTCAGAAAATAATAATTAGATATGAGTAAACTGCATCAATGGTGGTCCAGGATCTGGTCACTAATATATATATATATATATATATATATATATATATATATATATATATATATATATATATATATATATATATAGAGAGAGAGAGAGAGAGAGAGAGAGAGAGAGAGAGAGAGAGGCATTTCATTTTCGGGAATTAATTTGTAGGTTTGGACTTTAGAAATAAGAGTTAATAAATATAAAATGAATAAGGAAGCTTAAAAATGGCTCACCTCATTGTTGGAGTACCAAGGATACCATGCAGTCTTCACTGGCAGCTGAAGCTTGTTCAGTGAGTACCTGGTAGATGTAACAGACACGATTCCATCCACATCTCCACTGCACAGAGGAATTGGTTATTATTGCGGAAAAAAAATTCAAAGCTTTTTCTGACATTAGGGATGTAAGCAGTTCGGACACGGGCAGGTATAGCATTCTAGATATCCATATAATGGGATGATATTCGATAATCGGGTAGAGACATGGATCCAATGACAAACTACATCTTGGAATGCACGTTAATCTGCCCTGGTATGTAACAGACGTACTTGAATTTATATCAACGAGTCCATTGATTGGATTTGATGATTTTCTCAACTGGATCCAGCAAACCCAACATGCTTTTGAATTGGATCAAGGTATACATAACTGTTAGCATCCCTATCTGATGCAAATGCAGAGAACTACATCTATAAGTAGGGGTTTTCATGGAACCGTTAGAACCGATTTGGTTCTAGATGTCTGGTGGTTTGGCAGGGAAAAGACCTGGTGGTTCGATTCTCAGTTTCAATGTTGGAATCGAACCATTATATATATATAAAGTTTATATACATGTAGATATAAATCTTTATAAGTTTATGTATATAAGTTTTATAACCTTATATATGCATTATATTTGGACCAAATAATATGATGGCATAATACATTTATGTTTAGCAAAACATAAATAAGTAGAACCATGATTCAACCAAACCAAATAGGAACCATTGGTTCCATTTGGTTCAGTTCTAGCTATAGCACGGTTCAATCCAGTTCTCTAAAAGTTGAAAACTGAAACTAACAGTTTGGTTCGAATGAGGTTAGAACTGATCCAAACTGAACCATGAACACCCAAAGTTACAAGTTTTGTTTGCTTAATCATAAGTCTAGGAAAGAGTGAACAGAGGTAATTATTTCTCTATGTTTCCGTCATGTAGAATGATGACTAAGAATCCATGTAAAGAACCACAACTTGGAGCTAGATAAGGTTTGATTTTAGTTTGTCTCAATCATGTGATTGAAATGCACTAAAAAAGATGCATGCTTTTATTTCGGAGATCGAAAGGACGTACAATTTCCTATAAAATTTATAACTTTTTTTTTTGGTATACGAAAGTACACACTAAAAGGGATTGACTACGTGATACCTACAGCATTTTAACACCGACAGAAGAATATATATATATATATATATATATATATATATATATATATATATATATATATATATATATATATATATATATATATATATATATAATTATTGTTAAAATTTCAAGCCTTAAAATGGTGGTACCTATATACCCAAACCCTGATCCCCTTGGCCATGAGTTCTTGAATGAGAGGTAAGATGCTGTGGGGGCTGTCCTTCCAAGAGTTAATCACATCACTGCAATTATCAGGAATTTTTCAGCAATTAGAAAAGATTTTCCGGAATAGATGCAAGCACAAATTGGGATCCATTTGCGACAATGAGAAGATCTGGCTTTGGCAACACAAAGGCATTGCTCAAGAAAAGAACAAACTAATCAATTAACAAAGGTTGCCTGGCTTGGCAAGCAAGAAGAAGCTTTCAAATTGGTCCCATTTGATTCTAACCGGCTTCAGTAAAGACAAAATGTCAATACCGTTCAGCGGACCAGGTAGACTCAGTTTTGCCCACTGGACCAAACTGAGTCCAGGTCCTTTCTATGTCTTCTCTAGTACAATGGGGAGGTCGAAGTCAGATGAATGGCCTGAGTATCGAACTCATGACCTTTGACTTGCGAGTCGTACCCCTAGCCAGGTGAGTGTTTTGCTCGTTGTGCAAGTCAATTTGTTTAGGAAACTGAAGAATGAATCCAACCTGCAGCCTGCCCATGGAAATGAAAGCTTAGTAACATTGGCATGCAATGCTCTCTGTACATCAGGAAGATTCAGATAATAAGTTGTGTAGTCTTCAATGCAAGGGTCCAGTTGCTCCTGCACCATCAAAAGATTCAGAACATATGCGTCAGCTTGTGTGTGTGTGTGAGAGAGAGAGAGAGAGGGGGAGTACAAAGTCGATTCTTTTTGGTTTTCTGGTGAGATTATGGCTTCGGCAAGGTGGAGCATAGATGTTGTAGAGGTCAACTTCACCAGCGGTAATGTCTGCATCTGTTCTAGCCAAATCACACTTATCAACGTTTTCTGAGGTGTTGGCAGCCAGACAATACTCATGGATGGCCTTGATGCTCTCATCTGATGACAGTGAATGAGACCAGAAGAAATCATACCTCCCCTCTTTATCTGCCTCATCGTCTATTACAGCATTGCCAATCTGCAAAAGATAGTAATATAAGAATCGAAGCCTCTATCCCTCGGTACCATTTAGAATAATGGATTGGATCCTCACTAGAATGGATAATAAAACGAGAGGGAACAAGTATACTTTAATTCAGTTAAATAAAACTGTACCCCGAACGGAAAAGATATCAAAAGTGTTGTTGAAGGAAACAATAGAACATGATCTTGTTTTCTAAATAGAGATAGATCTTGTTTTCTAGATAGAGAGAGAAGCTGTTATATATTCTAACCAGTTGTATGCAATATGATGAAAATCACTGTTTGATCAAAAGACATGGAATGATCAGATGCACAAGCAAAATGTTATGCATATAAAGTCTCTCTCTCTCTCTCTCTCTCTCTCTCTCTCTCTCTTATATATATATTGGGTTACATTAAGGACCAACTTTAAGTCCATATTTATTTATATTGGTTATTGATGAGTTAACAAAATATATTAAAGATGAAGTCTTTGGTGTGTGTTATTTGTTCTTCTGACTTAGTATAACAAAGGCAGAATATATGAAATGTATGTTTGATCATTTGGGTAGATATAAAAATTAAGATTGACACATATTGCATCCCTCACAAGGAAAGTTTTAAATACCTAAAGTCAATTTTTTAAAGTAATGAAAAAATTGAAGGAGATGTTATACATAGAATTAATGTTGGTCGGTTAAAATGGAGAGATGGATAAGGTATTATGTGTGAAAAGAAGATATCATTAAAGTTAAAAGCTAAATATTATAGAGCAACAATTAAACTGTTATGTTTTATGGTTATGAGTGTTGGGCCGTTAATATAATGTCCATAGTACAAATGAAGATATTGAGATGGATGAGTGGTAACATAAAGAAAAACCGTTATTAGAAACCAATTCAGAATAGCATCAATAGAAGATAAAATGAGGGAAAATCATTTAAGATTGTTTGATCACGTAAAAAGATGATCAAATGATGCTTTCGTAAAAATATATGAAAAATTAAATTTTGAAAATGTTAAAAGAGGAGGATGACTACAAAAGTATTGGAAAAAACCTATAAGGAATGATTTTTTTGTATTGAGTTATAAGAAATGATTTTTTTTATATTGAGTTAACTGCTAGCATGACATATGATAGGGCTTTGTGGAAGCAAAGAATTCATATAGCCGAGAAAAGGCTTAGTTGTTGTTATATTATATATATACCGAGAGAGAGGAACTGTTATATTCTAACCAGTTGTATGAAATCAGCTGAAAATCACAGTTTGATCAAAAAGAACTGAACTGATCAGATGAACAAAGTAAAATGCTTTGCATATAAAGTCTCTCTCTCTCTAGGGAGGCAGATGACATTTCCGACTAAGAATTCATGCAGACGATCACTCCTATGACAGAGGAAAGCTTGGTATTGCTTTGGTATAAATGAATCAAAATATACTACTTACAGTGATTCCTTTGAGGTTTACTTTGGTCTTTGTTTTGAGTAGTCTGTTCTGCTGTATGATTGTGACCGCTAGTTGAGTTACAGAATGCCCTGCATAACTCTCTCCTGCTATGTAAAAATCTCTGTCTTTATATTCAGGAAACCTGTGCAACCAATTCACCAGAAACGTGTACGCATCCGATGCCATCTTTTTATCACCAAAACTATTATAATCAGAAGTTCTGTTCGAGTACGAGAAACCAGTTCCAGCCGGGGACTCGAGGAACAGAACGTTTGCAGCTGCATAGGCCGAAACCAATTGCAACAAAAGCACAAGCTTATGTTAGAGTTCTTCACAATGATATAGCATCGTTTCTCAATTTTCCGGCGAGCTTTATGTAATTAACATTTATTAGCAGGCGTTATGAGAAAAGATCCGACGAAAGTTTGACGCTGACCGTCGGCTACCTTGCGATATCCGAGTTCTGTGAAAACCCCCATCTGTGGTGGAGTTCAACTTGTATATTTCTTTTAGTATTTGGCAAGATCATCAAATACCATACACCTTTAAAAGATGTATTAATAGTGATTGTTACCAAAGTTTCTGATGATTATAAAATTGCTAAGGCCAAAGGCGTTTCGTCACGCTGACTCACATACAAAGCGTGCACGCTAAATGCCCTGTTTTCTTTATGCAAGAGAAGAAGGTTTACAAACTTGCCTGCGTTCCATGAATATTTGTTTCTAAACAGCGTTTTGCCGTCGCTGCCAACACGAAACGGCCCTAGTTCTTGTAAGGCACCATAGCCAAAAGAAGAGCAACCAGGACCTGAAAATTTTGTACATTAAATTAGTTTTTAACACAAACACTATCTTCCACAACTCAACCCTCCCCACCTTTCCATATGTATATATATATATATGTGTGTGTGTGTGTGTGTGTGTGTGTAGAGGGTATATATATATATATATATATATAGAGAGAGAGAGAGAGAGAGAGAGGGAGACTGAGACAGGTGTCCTGAGTTTTGTGTTTGTATCTCTATCTCTATCTCAATATATATATATATATATATATATATATATATATATATATATATATATATATATATATATATGTCTGTGTGTGGTCTGGAATTTCTCATGTTTAATCAAGTTTAATGAATAATAAGATTATAACTTCATGGTGTCTTATGATGGTACCCAATTAATATTTCTCATGTTTAATGAATAATAAGATTATAACTTTAAGATGAAAAACAATTAACACAATTCATGAGGAAAACTATGCTTCAAAAATGGCTGAATTTATCATGTTGCGAACCAAATTTAACACAGGAAACAAATAATGTTAAACGGAAGGCTTTAAACGGTTAGCTTTCGCTTTAGGAATTTTATCTAACGCAAAGTCCATCATACACATAGTGTGTGTGTGTGTGTGTTGTCAACGTGTGCGTGTGTGTGCGTGAGCGTGTATTTATAATTACCTCCATTCAGCCAAAGGAGAAGAGGTTTCGATTTGCTGTTGTGTCCTACAGCTTCTGCCAAGTAGTAGAAGAGGGCTCTCCCTGCTTCTTCGTCCACTGTAACATATCCAGCATACTGCACAAAGTCTATCTCCGGCTGTCTAGGTAACCTTATGATCCTATCCTTATTGCTCACTTCGATCTCTTTCAATTCTTCCAATATGGAATTCTCAAAGCCATCCCAATCTCTTGCATGGACTCTGCTCAGTCCTTTTTCTTTCATGAGCCTTCTGAGTGCATCCATTTGCCGAGCTTCGGCCGCAACAGAAGACAGCAAAAGCACTAGAACGAAGATTGTTCTCTCCATGGCTTCTGCAGAACTCATCGAGGCTCCGAAACACAAGAATTAAGAGAGCTTGGAGTTTGGTTTAGTTTGTTAGTGTTTCTAAATCTTCACCAACTTGCTATTTGTAACAGTGGGGGTTGAATATGATAAGAAACTAAATGATTGGTTGTTGGTAATATTAAGCGTCAATATTGTACTGGCTGAGTTGACGCTCGAGTTCTTCTTCCTTTTTTAGAGTTAGTTGCTTAGTTTGGCATCAGGCTTCCTGTTCTTAAGGGCCGTGAATTGAATTGCTTCTCTTTTTTCCAGGCAATTAGTTCCATGCAGTATGAATGTGGATGCGATTTTGGGCTGAATACGTGTTCCCAATTTCAATGTTATTTGTCCCCACTCTATGTGTGTGTGTGTTTCTTATCCCATATTATGGAATCTTGTACTCTTTTGGATGTGTCTGGCAATGAATCTTCCACGGTGTATTGGGGTTTCTATTGAATCTAAAAGAAGTCTGTGTGTGTGTGTTTCTTACCACATATGATGGAATCTTGTACCCTTTTGGATGTGTCTGGCAATGAATCTTCCATGGTGTATTGGGTTTCTATTGAATCTAAAAGAAGTCCAACAAAATCAACACCAGCAGTTCAAATTTTAAAAGATTATATAAACCGTCTCACCTGATTCATCCAAGTGAACCTTGTGCACCACTGGTTAGATAGATGCTAGCCATTAGAAAACTTAATTCTTTCGAATTTTGATGCACCAAATCTTGTCAAAACTTGAATTATTGTTACAACAGGAGTTCAAAACCTAACAAAACACAGACATGAACTCCCCGGTAACTGAATTCACCACCTGTGATGCGGGAGTTAGAGAGCCATGCCAAATGAGCTAATGCCCTTCTTGCAAATTAAACTTGTTTTGACAAGAACAGTATTAGGACGAGTGACCTAACGGGAAGTTCTTGTGTTGCACCCCTTAGCCAATACATCTAGTCCCACAAAGGCTTAGATAAGATTAAGGTACCAGTTACAAGATTGAAGACTCATAAGTTTTGGGTTGGATTGTTCTAATAATCTCCTAAGGATTGCATTTCTTTTTAAAGAGACCTTTTTTTTGTTTAAGTGAATAGGCACGTGTGTCTTTTCTTTAACAGAGATGAGGTGTACGTCTTTCTTAGAAAAGATGACAGTTGCATGCTTCGTAAAACTCTGCTTCAAGAGACACCTACATATGTAGGAGGTGTGCATCTTTTTTAAGAAGAAATGCACTGACATATATTTTTCTTAAAGAGGAGACGCATGTTTCATGTATCTCGTTTTGAGAAGAGACGCAATCAAGAAAAGGACAAGAGAATGCCTTCCATAGTCACGATGGACAAAGCGAGAATTGGGTTCTGGCAAGCACGGCGACTGGCATTACGAAGGGAAGAGAGTGGAGAAAGGAGACGTGGTGAGCGGTTTTGAATTACAGAGAGAAAGAGTGTGAGAGAATAGAAGAAAACTAAAGGAGAAAAAGAACGGTGCGTCTAAACAAGAGTAAAGTGTAAAATGATCAAGAAAAAGTATCCCTACTAATTGGGGGTATGCGATCAGTAAGTACTTAAAAAAATGCAGACTAAGAAACACTCCTATCCTTTACCATTGTCTTCTTCTATGCATTATTGCTTCTGAGACGTAATTATTTTCACGTTCATTGTCATGTATAGTGGCGAGGAGGCGTGTTACAGTTGGGGATTCCCTTTCTGTAATACACTGTTTAAGATTCAGCACTTTCTATGCATTAAAAGAATCTTTTCGTCAATGGTTGGCAATTTCCAAGTATTAGATGAAGGTAAAACTTGCTTCTAGCCCTTGATTATATGGATCAGCTGGACGATTGAGACACCATCCTCCCCTCTCTCTCTCAGGCAATTTTCTTTTCTGTGACAGCGAGGGATGTTGACTCCACTGGAATACCTGTTAAATTCTCGCTTGGTGCTCTCAGCCATCATTGATGCCCATAATTAGTCGGCCTAGCTACCGCCAGGTTGGTGGCGTGGCTACTCAAAACTTTGAGGTTATTCACATGACAGCAATGGCGTTTAGAGAGGGAAAATGTGTGATAAAGAAGAGTTATTGCTTCAAAAGGTTATTTTTTCAACACGAAGCACCTAAAATATTTCACGTAAAGTTAAATTTTTTAATAAAAATATAGGTTTTAATATAATCAAATTGAAAATACATAAAATAAAAATACTCTCTATGTTGCATGGAGACAGGTATGGTACCAGTACTCGGTACGAGTACGGGGTACGCAATTTTCTAAAAAACTAAGGTATGGGTACGCCACTATTAAAAAATTATATATATATATATATATATATATATATATATATATACACACAATTATATAGATCATTCTATATTTTAAAGAGCATTCTAGTGTTTGTGAATAATTTTATTCTAAGTTTATGAGAATAACATTTATGTTCTTCTTCAAAGTAAGAACAATCAAACAACAAACACATAAGAGAAGTCGTTAATTGAATTTGCAAAGAAAGATCTGAAACCAGCATAAAAGGTGATCCCCATCATTGGGTTTGCAATGCCTACCATAAGAGAATCAAGAGTTCCCGAAGAAGCATCGTTTCAAGAATATCATAAATCAGAATAATGAAGTCAACAACATATAAGCAAGATCGCAAAAAGAATTAATGAAGAGACAGATAGACCTTTATCAATCACAGCAGCCTAATGATCTCCACCTCAATCTCCATGAAAGCAAAGTTTTGCATAGATATGTTTCTCAATGCGTAACATGAACCTGAATAACTCATTAATCACAGTAAAGATATCTTGCAAAAGCTAATAGTGCTTGTAAACCAAATAACTTACAAACGTCCAAGTCAACTAGTCTTAGACAGGTGAACTAGTAAGGAGAAACATAAACAACAACAACCACTACCCAGGATAAACATAAAAACCACGAAATCAAAATGTAACCATAAGAGGTGAAAGCGCATATACTCCTAGAACTTTCCTACTCTCTCTCCCAAACAGGATTACTGTACATTGTCTAAAAGGACAGAATATCACTCGGCTAATTGCAATACATATAACACAGATCAACGTTGTAACTTGTAAGTTGTAACTTGTAAGTGTATATATCCATTGATAACTATTTCACATAAACCACATAACGTTGTAACTTATAAGTGTACATAAACCACATAATGTCACAAACATGAAACATGTCGGCATGCCTTCAATGTTTCAATATGAAATGAGCCCCGTTAACCTCTAGCATGCCTTCAATGTTTCAATATGAAATGACCCCCATTTCCACTTGAATGCACGTATAAAAAGAAAATTTCATGTTTCAATATGCAGGAGGTGAGTGAGACGAAGGACGGAAGGAGAGAGCCCAAATGCAACAACTTAGACGAAGAAGGTGAGTGAGACGAAGGACAGAAGGAGAGAGCTCAAATGCCCCATCTCCACGATAGCTCGGCATGCCTTCAATACGAAATGAGCCTCGTTAACCTGTAGCAGAACAACCAACAAGGCAACAATTGTACCAGGAGGTGAGTGAGACGAAGGACGGTGGCTGCCGGTCGTCGGTCGGCAATCGGTGGTCAGCCTGAGATGAGGAAGAAACGCAGGAGGTGAGCGAGACGAAGGACGGAAGGAGAGAGAGAGCCAGTCTGTCTGATGGAAGAATCGAGAGAGAGTTAGGGTTTTAAATTTTTTTTGGATCGGATTGGGTCAACTGATCCGAATCCGATCCGGCCACGTATCGGGTACTGGTACGTGGTGTACCCAAAGTCGGGTACGTGTACCCGAATATGTATTCACGTACTGGTACGTTGCAGACCGTATGGGTACGTACTTGACATACCCGTATGTGTACCCATACCCGATACGTACCGGATACGGGTACGACGCCCAAAAGGGCGTACCCGTGCAACATAGAATACTCTAAACCTTGAATTTCGGAAAAATGGATCTCCACATAGTAAAGAGTATGCCAAATGGAATTCATTCGAACAAGGCCGATTCTGACTCTTTTAAGTTTCGAGTGGAGTTCAAATTCAAGAGCAAATGTGTGTGTATATGTGTGTGTTTTTCGCATCACTATGGTATTCATGAATTGGTATCAAGTTAAGATCGAATGCGTTGATCCAAAGATCCACAATCACAAATCTTTTGAAGGTCTTTCGTTTTTGGCAACCTTCATCTAAAGGCCTCCATGGAGATTGTTTACTATGGTGGAATTATCTCTTTTACAGATGCTGCCACCACCGTCAATGTCTTCCCTAATGGTGCTGCCAATCTGATGCAGTTGAGCATGAGAATGAAGAGGATGGGGAGATGCATGGCCCACCTCTTGAAAGAAGCCAAACGTCTGCAACGCCGGCTGGAATGATTAAGGATGAAAATCACCTCTAAAACCGCAAGGTTGTAACGCTGATTATCAGCTTGCAGCAAGCGTTAGGTATTTGAATTCTACCCACTTGCTAATAAATTTAGTTCAAATTCAAAAGGAACCTTACCATTCATTAGTAGACAAGGTAAACATTTAGCAATTCAATAAAAAAGTTAGGAGCCTTCACCTATCAAATCCTGAAAATAAGAAGCCTGAACAGTAGAGATAAGTCTGGCCGCACAAAGAGCAATAGCTCACCCGGCTATGGGGTCAATTCACAAGTTGAAGGTCATGAGCACGGCACCTGGGGCTTCAACCGCCTCATCATACCAAAAAAAGAAAAAAGTCTGGCTTGGTACCAATCACCATTAAGGAAGGCATGTTTGTGTAGATGAAAACTAGGAAGTGTTGGGTTTGTCTTTGCAGTCGATTCATTTTGGGCGCCGAATGAAGCTGATTGATTTCATAAATTCCTGAAAAAATGCTTTAATACACCTAATTGGAACTGACTATACTTCTTCTAATCTTAATCTTATCATTATCCTGCACAATTAATAGATGTGCAGTAAAAATTACAAGAGACTGCTTGCGTTGTTGCGACTTCCATTGTTCTCCTACTGACTGATAGCGATAGAACCAGCGAGTAGTTTTCACTGAAATTTAAATGCCTACTCTAATGTCTCAGTCGGCCATAGTCGCTTCCAAGTGGATATTTCTTCCTTTGTCTGCAGCTTCCTGATTCCCCCATAGAACCCGTCTGTCTCATTCCCCTCTTCTCTATGATCTTTTCTATTAATGGCCGTCTGGCGCCACCGCGAATCAGCTGCATACTGATTAAATTCCAAGATCATCGTATCTGCCAACATGATTTCACAAAGTTAAAAATGATTCAGGTGTACTACAAATCTATTTGGTTAAGTTTTCTACAATGATACAATCTACTACTGACATCAAATTTTGGTAATAAATTTCATGCATCTGTTATCAGACCATATTTGCTATTTGCACCGAGAAATACATGACATATTTTAAGTTCTTCCTTTTCTTGCAAATCTATAGGAAAACTTCCACGGGAAGCAATGCATGAAACCAATACGGGATATAAGTTGGAGACAAGAAAAGGTAGCAAATCCAGAATTCCGCCAGAAATCATGTAACATCACGGATTAGTATATACTAAAAAAGAAAGAAATTAATCAGCATACTCCTGACTCATAGCTTACCATCTATATGGCAACGACAATGACGTGCATTTCCGTCACATGAATCCAAATGACCAACAACCCCATACCACCAGCCTGCAATAATAAAATATAACAAAGCGATCAACTTGTAGCTAACCAAAGACAAAGTTTGTCGACGGACTTGATAAATGATAAGTTCTGGCTTCAGTGCACAAAGCTAAGAGTCTATTGGAAATCAGCCAACATTAACTAAAGGCAAGATTATCATCAAGTTCAGCACAAAATACACACCGTAAGGAAATTCTTTATTTCTTCTCCACTGAATCTCAACATGATCACCAGGACGCAGATCATTCAGACAATCAGAGATGTGGAGATCATGTGCCAAAGTGTCTACAGGTGCAGCCCTCAATCTATCCCATTGGAGTCCTTCCTCAATTACAGTTGTTCGTCGCCCATGAGGTGGATATCTATAAACAAATAGAAGAATAAATTCAAACAATCACAAAGCGAAGGAAATTATCAATGCAGCATGACACTCCAAAAATGGTGCATTTTGAAGACTTACATTGGCTCAATCTTATCCAACTATGTGAAACTAATTATGATATTAGTGCCTACAAAATTACGAAATTTATGGAGCATTATGCCATCTAGAATCATTGCTACACATGGTAAAACCATATAGCTTGAATCGCTCTTCATTTATTAATGAATTTTAAGTTCTTTTTTCATAGATAAGAATAGGCTCTTTGACAAGTAACAAGACGGTGAAGAAGTACATCAGGAGGACAGACTCCAAGAATCTACTGGTGAATATTAAGGATAAATTCATTAAAAAAATCTTCCCTCATTTATTGGTGGGCTTTAAGAAATTACTTCCCGAATATAATCCATGGACGCTCAACATCTCAATCAGGGAAATACCCACATTTATTTGTAGTCATGTAGCAAAAAATTACCTCGCACGGAATGTGTCAGTCCTCCGGTCATAGCTGAGTTCAGCATCATAGCATGACAACATAAAACCAACATGCCCATGCTGTAGGTAAAATGAAGAAATGGAACATATGAGTAACAAACACAATTTATTGGATATTCTTCAAGATAATAATGTTAAGAAAAATACAAGGCCACGATACTCAAGCACTTACACGTCACCAACTGTTATACATCTCAAACAGAGCATTAATTGTTCCAAGAAATATATTAGCAACAGAGACTCATATAGCGAAAATTTAATTTTGATGATTACGAAGCACACAAAAGTGCAACTAACCAGAGAACCATATTTGAAAGCAGAAAATAAAAGCCAACAGAATAATTTCCTCAACGATGTCAATTTTAGAAAAAATTAATTAGAAAAGAGGAGATCATATAGAAAATTCAGATCATTCCAATTCATAACTGACAAGAAATTGATTCATTCCCAAAAAGGATCACAAGAAGAAGAATTGCTTGTAATAATTCAGATTGGAAAAACAAAAAATTCTGCAAGCAGAAGTGAAGATCAGAACTTCCAAGGCAGGATACCAAAACTCACCTCCCGGTTATAGACCTGCGCAGGGAACCAGAACTTCCCACTTTCTAGAGACAAATACCACGACATAATCAAATCCATGGGCAAAAAACTCTTTAGTCTGCCACTGCCACCACCAATCTTAGATTTGAGCCAAGACAAAGGCAAAACACAAGAAAGAATTCCCTTCCACCCCTTGGATCTCTCTTCATCCAAAACATTTGAATTCTTCCTGGCTGCAACACACTGCTGCCACTCTTTGAAGGCGGCCTGACCGAGCACCCAACCCCATTTCTTCTTCAAATGCCTCTCCCACAAATGATCACTCCTGCACTTATCCCTCATTGAACAACACACCTCAGCCATATTGCATAATCCGGCAGGTGAGAGCCTCCCAAGTATATCTTCCAGAACCAATTCAGGCAGATCCAGTACAGGAAATCCATCTGCTGCCTTCTCCAAGCTTTCATCCCTCTGAGGGTTCTTCTTTTGAGTCGAGATCTTTGAAAATAACGGAAATTCAAGAGCGAACATACTGCTAATTCTCAACCACTGAGAGCACAGACTCAGTAGCTCTTGCTAAAAGAGTAGCAGTGAAGGTTTCATCTCAATCTTGGCGCAGACATAACAATGCAGGGGCAGGAGAGGCAGGGGGAAGAAAAGCACTAGGAAAGGGAAGCAGGATATCAAGAAGTAAAGCATCACATAAAGGAGATCCCAGAGATGCTGGTAATGCTGAATGATGGGTTGGCTAAAAAAAGTAAAACGCGCGTCAAAGGACTCCAACTAATAGGATTGTTTATCACCAAAAGGTTTCGAACAGAACGCTGTGAAAACGGTGAAAAATCAGGAACTTCAATAAAATATCTACGTCTTGGTTCTAGGAAATACCTGATTATATAGGGTTACACAATGCTGATTCAACACGCAATCCACTAACAAGTTTGGCCTTTTCTCTTTCCCCTTTCACCGGAGTGGGCCTACTCTCGAACAGGAGGAATCTTTAGCCTGGATTGCAGTCAAAATCGATCCACAAACACCCAAGAAACTTCTAAACAGTGAACTGGGGAGCCTTCTGAACTGCACCACAAACAGGGCACAATCACGAAGCAATACCTATTTTTTTAACAGACAAAATCCAGAAATACAATAGACTCAACACCAAAGAAGCGGGTCTCTCTCAAAAGAGCAAGATGCAACCCCCACAGACAGGGTACCTTTCTAGCAACAAGATAAGCACAGCCACTTTGTTTTCCCTCACAGAAAAACAGACACAAACCCTCCAAATCTCTGAAAATAAAAGCCTAAATATGTGTGGGTGTTCTCCCTCCTCTCTTAGGATCAAGCCCTCAGATCTGAGAAAAAGGAAGAAATCTTGGTTGGTTGGGTTTGTAAGAGGAGTGGGTGCAACAAACACAATAGTGGGCAGGGGAAGAATCCTGTGATGAAGATGAGAAAGGGAAGTGGGGGTCTCACTTCTCCGATCTTATCTTCAACACAGTTGAAAGGAAGAACTCTTCCTGTTCCTCTCAATCAAACCCAACCAACTCAACCAAGACAGACTCAGGAAAAGCCTCCTTTAATATAATACTTGACCGTATTTCTAGGGAAATATGAGAGACCAAAATATGCGAGTTTAAAGCCGAAAGGAAGGCCGCTAAACCGCCCGAAGTTTCTCAACCAATACCAGCAAAATTCACCGTTCACCACAGATGGCTGCACAGCCGCAAAATTGGTTTCGTAATTGTTTCCTCAGCCGTTAAAGATCAATGGAACACGTTAATATGACACGGTATACGTCGACTCTGCATGTTTCAAAGCCTCGGTCGATGATTATGACACGAGGATAAGTTGAAGTATGAAGGTGACAGAAAGCAGCGATTGTGATCGTCAGGACTTCAAGTGTCAAAGAGATCGTCACATGGGCCAGTTGCACCTCAGATTTTTATTTTATTGCTTGTCGTTAAGTATGGCAAATCCGGTTGATGTGTGGATTTGGGTGTGTTGGCTTCAGCCTCCTTTTGTAAGAACAAAGAAAAAAAGCCTCTCCTAAATGGATCAAAAGTTACACCTATCCAAATTTCATCCGAACTCTGAAGTTATGCATAAAAAGCTTAGGCCTGGGATGGGTAATTTCCTAAAAATTCCTCGTGTTGCACACTCTAGCCGATCTGACCAAGTGTAGGAAAAGCTAAATGCACATCTTAGGTCTTGAAATCATGACCTCCAACTTCAGAGTCGATATCCTAATCAGGTAAGCTATTGCTCTTTGTGCTTACCTGATGCGGAATTTAATTATATTTATGCCCATTTAATTGGATTCCAAAATGTTATATCATGATCTGTCTCTAGTACCTTTAAATTCTTTAAAAAAAAACCGGTGAGTACGTTGGTGTAGGAGTTAAAAAAAAGTCTTGTGTTAGCTCGATGGTAGAGTGCTTTGGTACCCTTGTTGGTGGTAGGGAGTTCGACTCTATGGGAGTGCATGTGTGGGTCTCCCCCCACCCCCCACCCCCCAAAAAAAAGATCCCTTATTCAGAAGTTTTATATCTCATCCGACATGACCTTGGCATACTATGAAACAATTTTTATTTAACAATAGAATAATTTAGAACATAAAAAGCTAAAAAGAATTTAAAATATTTCAATAGAAATAGTTTATGTTACGATAAAGGTGTGGTACACATTAAAATTAAAGTGCAGATAGATGTATCGGCATCGATTCATGTACTGATATATGATATTATTATATAATTTATTATTTTGTAAGCCGTACTGTGGGTGCCCGTGACACTAATTGTGACCATAATCCACTCTTTATTCGAAACTCTACCCAATAAAATAAGAATTCAACACGCATTGAGAATGTTAGCTTAGCTCAACTGGTAGGGCATTCAAGTATGAAAGTGAAGGTTCTTAGCTCGATACCCTGAGTGAACGTACCTGACTTCTTTAAGAAAGAGGAAGAAGAAGTGGACTTGGTAAGAAGTAGCTTGTTTAAGCCTTCATGACATCGTACGTTCATGGAGTTTTATCATCTCCATTATCGGAGAAAACAAGCCTTGGAGAGCTTTACCCTCATAGTGGGCTGACCCGGTTCAAACCGGATCAGTGAGGACCTTGGGCTTTTTGGTACCGGTTCTTTAACCAAAAGAATTTGTTTTTCTTCTGAAAATAAGCACTAAAACCAACCGTAAGTGCATTATACTATCGTCTTATATTCTTTTCTTTTTCTTCTTTTTGTGGTGGCGGGTTGAGAGCGGTTAAGTTAGAAAAGTTGAAGTAGAATTATGAGGTTAGGAGTGCTTATGGTTTTGGCTTTGTGGGATTTTTTTGCTCATCTTTTAACCGTGAATCATGGTTATAATTTGAAATGTGGGTTGGCCAATGTTATTCACAATATATATCTGTGCATGCGAATCCATTGTTTTGCATGATTCTATCAATTCAGCTCCTAACTACTGCTTTTTATCATCTACTATTGCTCCTTCACTACTAAAAATTATTCTCTATCGATCAAAAATCGTTTTTGTTGTCGTCAAAACAACTTAAAAGAACTACAAACCTATTTATATATTAAACTATTTAGGTTTTTCAAATGGTTTTGGTGGTGCTCGCCACGATCTTCACAAATAGAGACCACAACAATGTAGTAGTAAAAGGTAATGAAAAGTAGTCGTGAGAGGTTCAATAAGTAAAACCGTGCAAAAAGAAAGATAATTCATCATTGCATATATATAAAGAGGGAGTCTCTAGATTTGAAGAACCTACCATAATAAGAATCATGGAGAACTCATCTCAAAACAATCTATCTTTGAGATGAATGGATGTGATAATAAAAGAAAAAGGTTTTAATGAATATTATATATTAAATGTATAGTATAAAAGTAGATTGATACTTTTCATTAATTGATCATCCAATCAAATCATGAAAATGATGAGTTCCTTCATTTTGATGGGACTCTCTCTAGAGAGAGTGAGAGAGAAATAGGGAGACCATGAGAAAGAGTGAAGTAGTACAAAATAAAATCAACACAAAGAGGGCATATTACAAATTACATTATGTTAAGAAAACTAGTAAAACTTTAGAGGCTTAAAAGAAAGCAAAGAAAAAAAATGTAAAAAAGGTTGTCAGTGAAACAAAAGCTAAAATTTGAGAGAATTTATATAAAAATTCAACTCAAAAGAGGGTGAAAGATATTTTTAGGATAGTTAGGGCTAGAGATAAGAAAACTAAGGATCTTAATTTTATTAGATGCATCAAAGACGAGGATGAGAAAATTCTAGTGACAAATGATGATATAAAAAATAGAGAGAAAAACTATTTTTATAAGCATTTTAATGTAAATAAAGATGTTAGTATTAGCTTAAGAGAGTTAGCCAAATAAAAAATATATATATAAACCACAATTTCTACGTACGTATTCAAAAGAATAAAGTCAAAGAGCCTCCTAAACATATGAAGGGTGGTAAATCGGTAGGACCAGACAATATTCCTATAGAAGTTTGAAAAATCCTAAGAAAAATAGGAATCACTTCGCTCACAAGACTATTTAATGAAATATGGAGAAACCAAAAAATGCTCAAGAAATCGAGAGCAAATACACTTATACCCATATATAAGAATAAGAGAGACATTTAAAATTGTACGAATTATCGGGGTATCAAGTTAATGAGCCATACTATGAAATTATGGAAAAGAATTTTTGAACGTTGGTTAAGACAGGTATCGAGTACAATAGAGAACCAATTTAGATTTATGCCAGGCAGATTTACTGTTGAAGCAATTCACCTTTTGAGCGTCTTATAAAACATTTTAGAGCAAAAAAGAAAGAACTTCACATGATATTTATTGATCTAGAAAAAGCTTACGATAGGGTACCGAAGGATGTTCTTTAAAGAACCTTGGAAAAAAGAGGTATCCCATTGACATACATTAACCTTATAAGAGACATGTACGATGGTGCAAAAACATGTGTGAAAACTCATGAAAGAATGACATATTTCTTTGAAGTTAATATTGAGTTACATCAAGGATCAACTTTAAGTCCATACTTATTTATAATGATGATTGATGAGTTAAGAAAACATATTCAAGATGAAGTACCTTGGTGTATGTTATTTACATATGACATTGTGTTAGTGGAGGAGTCTAAGGAAAAAGTTATAGAAAATTGGAACTATAAAGAGAAACATTAGAAAGCAAAACCCTCCAACTTAATAGAACAAAGACAAAATATATGGAATGTAAGTTTGATCATTTGGTTACATCAGAGAATATAGAAATTAAAATTGACACACATTGCATCCCCCAAAAGGAAAGTTTTAAATATCTAGGGTCAATTTTGCATAGTGATGGAAGAATTGATAGAGATGTTACATATAGAATTAATACTAGTTGGTTAAATGGAGAGGAGCATAAGGTATTCTTTTTTATAAGAAGATACCATTAAAGTTAAAAGGTAAATATTATAGAGTAGCAATTAGACCTGCTATGTTTTATGATTCTGAGTGTTGTGCAGTTAATCATCAATATGTATAAAAGATGTTTATTAACAAAATGAAGATGCTGAGATGGATGAGTGGACATACAAGAAAAGACTCTATACATAATGAGGATATTAGAAATAAATTAAGAGTGACACCAATGAGAGAATATCGTTTAAGATGATTTAGACATATAGAAAGAAGATGAAAAGAAGAACCTATAAGATGGTATGGAAAACTAGATTTTGAAAGTATTAAAAGAGGTAGAGGACGACTACAAAAGTATTGAAAAGAAACCATAAAGAATGATCCAGTGTATTGTGAGTTAACTGCTAACATGGCACATGATAGGGCTATGTGGAAACAAAAAATCCATGTAGCTGACCCCGGTCTAGTATGGGAAAAGACTTAGTTGTTGTTGTTATTGTAGGATGCTCCTCACGGTAATTTTTAGCGAAACCCTAAATAAGTAAAGTCATAGTTCATAACCAAACTGAACTGAAACTATTGGTATGGTTATGAGCTTATTACGGTTTGGTTCGGTTCTCAAAATAGCATGAACCACAAGTAGCCAAACCGAACCATGAACACCACTAATCGGTAGAATTAAGATCAAACTTAATATTTTGAACCCCCTTGTTTTTCCTTTTTCTTCAAAAGCAATTGAGGTTAAATGAGAGTTATGAGGATTGATACGAGTCGAGTGAAGATGATATGTTTTAAGGATCTTTAACTCCTCTAATTTATCAAATGGCTGCAAAATTAGATCTATATCTAACTTTCTCAATCTCCAAATTATAAAAATACAAGATGGAATGACATGACAACTAGTGGAATTTGTCTTTTGACATTAATGAAGGGGAAAGCTATGGAAACGATGAAACCTGTCACTGCAGAGGATTAGATTGAAAATGAATTCTAATAATTCATGAGACGGGATGGCAGAAGATGTCGAGATCGAACTTATTTGTTCAAAGAAGTTATAAAATGATCCTACAAATAAAACAATAAAATAAGAGTAAACATTCGCCCGCAAAATTTCAGTAAATAATTTTACTATTATTTATCCTTTCATTCGCAAGAAGTTGAAATTCGCAACAAGTGGACGAGAAGAAACTCTCGTGTCGGATTCTGTAATAAAGATGGGATTGAGACACTACCATCAACTACAACCCAAAAGAATATTGATCCTCGTATACGTTAGTTATATATTACACGCAACTATGTCTCACAAGTATTATTTTATTATTAAATCTAAATCAAGCTAACAGGTATATTATTTCTCAATACTGCAAGTTCATTGTTCAATCTGGAAGCAACATTTTCCTCATTTATTAGAAAAAATAGTGAGAAAAATCCAGCATCACGTGATACACAGATCTGTTACATTCATAAGAAAAAGAACTCTTGGATCTCTAGGATTCGATGCTGGATCTCTACGATCCAATGCCTGTTCTCGTGCTTACAATCAAGTGATGTTTCTGAAAAACAAAGAGAACGAGGTGCTGATTTAGAAAATGGGCCAATATTATATTATAGTCCACGGTTAAAACCATTGGCTGTAATGTGTGAAACTTAACATGGCTAAAAAATTAAAGCCATTTTTCAGCAGTAGTACTTGCTTATAAAACCCATGTTATATTTCTTGATCTTTTCTTATGTTTATTCCCTAAAATTAGAGTATCATGGATGTCTCACTTCGCCGGAATGTAGATCCGTCGCTCTGATGCTGAACTTCTCCATGTTCCGGTTGGCACAGGCTGCATCCCAGGTGCCCTACTCACTTGATAGATCATAGTTTTCAGAGATTGCCAAATTTTTTGTTGGAAAATTTCCTGTGTATCCTTGTTTCTTCAACAATCATCAGCTTCAAGAACAATTATTTATCTTCTCTCTCATCCAAACATCATTTGCTTCTCCAAGTTGGCCTCAAGTTTGCATCTTCATGACCTATGCCACTTTGACACCTGCCCTTGTGTTGCACTTCTTCTTTGGAGGCCAAAGCCAGATGCATACCTTGGGCATTGAACTCGCGAAATTCAACCCATGAGTTGACCTCCTAGCCATAATGCTAGTTTTTATAGGCCCAAACAAAAAACAAGACCATTTTTTTATGTTCCTTCACCACATAAAACATTGTTTTTTTGGTTCATGCATACGAAATTAAATGATGAACACTTTAAAAGAAATGGTGGAAGCTAGGCATTACCGGTATGAAGCTAGATATATGATAAGAATGAGCCAAACTTAACCCAAATTTGAAACCAAGATCAGTGGCCACTGGATTCAATTCATAACCAAAACCTGGCAGAACTAGAATCGGTGGTTCAAACCGATGGTTTTACCATTTTTTTTATTTTCATAGAAAACTTTAAAATTTTAAAATATATTGTATGATTTGGGACTGAAATCGGAACCAAGACTGGAAGGGCCCAAATTCGGCTCTAGTTCTTGGTTTTAGGGAGAACTTGGATCAGCAGTTTGAAACCACTGGATTTTGTTTATCCAGAACCGGCCATGTCTAGCTTTGAAGCCCACGCTCAATACCTGATTGTGCAGGGATAGCGGCCGTGGAAAATCAAACTCATACTACCCCTCGCTGTTTTTTAAAGTCTATAGGTTGGTGTTTGTGGTGCTTAGGACAGAGTAAACTAAGTTCTTGTGCAATTGCGTTCCAAGTAAGAAGAATTCCGGCGATCCGGTTTCTTCTCTTCTGCCTTGAATCAGTTGTAGTAGATAATTACTGCCGACATGGATTCTTCTATCAAACTTAAATTGCAATTCTTGATGACTTCCTCCACAAATAATGTAAACTAGGAATGTGAAAAGACTTCGATGAAAAGGTGTGAGAAATTAAGTGGTGAATAACAGCTAACCGATTTAGAAGGTCGAAGGTCATGAGTTTGACACATAGGGCCTCCTCATAATATCACACAAAAATGGTGAATATTCCAAGAGACGTTTAGGAAAACCACAAAGAAGATTGAGTCGGCTTGGGTCTGCGTTTTCTTCTCTTTCATCTTGAATTGTTTTGTATTTTTTTGGTCAACTTCATGCTCCAGTCACATAACATGTTTTATATGCTAACCAATTGAAGTATATAATTGTATATATATAGAGAGAGTGTGTGTGTGTAAAAAGAGACTCTAGATTTAAGGAATTGATCAAAATAAAGAAACACAAGAAACCCAAAATTTATACTGTTCAATTCTCACAATTTATGGCAGTTTTTATATTAACAGATTGTAAAATATTCTGTTGGGATATTTGAAAAGATCTTTAAATAGAAAAAGGTGTGAAAAATCAAATGGTGAACACGACGATAGTTAACCTCATTAAAGGATCGACTCACAAGCGAAAGGTCATGAGTTCGATACCTAGGGCCTCCCCATTGTATAAAGGAAAAAGGTAAACACAACAAGAGACTTTTAAGGAAACCTCAAAGATAGAAGATAAATCATTTTTCTTACGAAAGGTACACTAAATTACTCAGAAAAAATGCTCCAAAGCCAATGGAATGAAAGAAAAAGGAAAATGTAATTTAGAATGTAAAATAATAGAAGATAAATACTTGCACCCAAAGTGTTGGCAGGCACTGATGCTGCTGGTGGAGAGTTCAACCCATAGGGGGTGCATGCGTGAGTGTGTGTTAGGCTTCAACCTCCTTTTCTAACAAAAAAAGTACATAATAAAAGATAAATATTTCTGTGAATTTTCAAATTTCTGCATGAAAGTATCATGATATTTGTCATTTTCTTCACAGAACTGGAAAAACCCAATATTTGTCTCCCTGAGGCGGGAGTTCGACCCCTAACCACAGCTTGCCGGAAAAAGGAAAATGTTACCGTGCACGGATTGAAAAGATAGATACATAGGGCGTTCTAGCGCCGTTACTGTTGGTGGGGAGTTTGACCTCCCGTGTGCGTTAGGCTTCGGTTTCCTCTTGTAACGAAAAGAAAAATCTAACTTCTTCAAATAATGCATAACCATCTTGGTGACTTAAACTCCTTGCATCACTTGGTTTTCTTTGTGGTAGGTGAATTACAATTTGCAAAGTGCTTATTGCTTATCAAGGTTGTTGTTGATGATGCTTCGAATTAAAACATGGTTTTCTTTGTTGTAGGTGAATTACAATTTGCAGAGTGCTTATTGCTTATCAAGGTTGTTGTTGATGATGCTTCAAATTAAAACTTGCACCGTGCTTGAATCGAAATGAAAAGATCAACCAATCCGCCGGCCATATGAATAAAATAACTAAAACCAAGCCTTTTTCTATGCTAAGTGAGGTTAGCAACATGAAATCTTATGCACCTTAATCTGTTTGTGTTAGAAGCATGAGAAGTCTTCCTAATTAGGGCTTTGTTCTGTTGTTAGGACTATCGGCACATTGACACAATAAATACATGTAATTGGTAGTATGATTGAAAAATTATTGCAGTTGGTGCACCCTGACCTCATACATCATGATTTCAAGTAATGCAGGAACTTCTAAATCTTCGTCAGCTGTTTTTCTTTCTTGAGATGGGGAATTCTTGTTCATTTCACGTGTCTAAGACGCAAACCCTCTCTCTCTCATACATGGGCTTATATGGAGAGAGAGAGAGAGAGAGAGGTAAATGCTCAAATCCCATTCATACTCAAACATTTCTATCATTTAATTGACATAATCTGAAATTTTGAATTAAAAATACCATGTATCCCATATTCATTAAATGCCTTTTCTTTTATCCTGTGAATTGTTTATCTCAAAGATTGAATTTTCGAGATGATAAAATATATTTATGTATGAATCAGGTTTGAGTAATTCTCTCTCTCTCTCTCTCTCTCTCTCTCTCTCTCTCTCTCTCTCTCTCTCTCTCTCTCTATATATATATATATATATATATATATATATATATATATATATATATATATATATATATATAAGGAGTTCTAAATGCATAATGTCTTTCAATACATAATCTTACATAAATTCCATCATCATTTTATCTTTGAAATCAATAGTAGATATTTGAATACTTTGCTTTTAATACTCTAATGGTACTTTTAATTCATCTTCATCATTAATATCAAAGATCAAATGAAGGTTTTATTTAAGATTATGCACCAAAAGATATTATGCATTTAAGATGTCTTATATATATTAATTAGATCTTACCCACCATTAACATTGTTTATTCATTCTTAATCATTACTTT
The DNA here is from genome assembly GCA_036023115.1 of Brasenia schreberi. Taxonomy (NCBI): domain Eukaryota; kingdom Viridiplantae; phylum Streptophyta; class Magnoliopsida; order Nymphaeales; family Cabombaceae; genus Brasenia; species Brasenia schreberi. Next base: position 25,389,854 of record JAYKKT010000090.1, read on the forward strand.
TTAGAGACATTAGTATAATAACATTATCTTTCATTCTTTTTTGAAAATCTTCAAATTTTTTAAAAGTATACTCGTAAAGTGGACATGTCGGAAGTGGACAGGATCCAGTTTTATATATATACATATATATTATGTCTTTAGATGAGGGAATCTTAATAGTTTGATTTGTATCTTTAGATTAGAGAGAGAGCATGTGATAAAGCATGATTAAGGACCACGCCTGATCTTACTTTTCTCGATGCTCGCAATCTGGAATATCCTATGGCCCTTCTCTTTCAACGGATCGCCTCATGCAGATTTCATACTTAGCACTCAAGGTATGTATATAATACATGTGTGAACCAACCAAATCTACCCGCTCATGCCCCAAAATCTACAACTAGTCATCATGATATTCGTGTCTTTATTTTCTTCACTACTCGTCATTGTTTCTATTGAAAATTAGTAGTTTGTTGCATAAACAGTGAACATTCGGCTGGATAGAGGTTGGATCCAAAAGACCTTCAAGTTAAAGGTCATGACTTCGATACCCAGGGTGTGCATCTGGTAATGGGTCTACCAACCCTGACAAAGACAACTTAGTTGGATTAGGTTCAGCCCGTCCAGACTTCATTTTTTTTTATTTTCTTATTTAAGTTATTTATTTTATTATCCTGGTTTATTTATGGTTGGCCAACGAAAACATCTTTGTTCTACTTAACCATATTCTTATATATATATTTGTTACAAGAAGAGGCTGAAGCCTAACACCCACACCCACACCCACACATGCATCCTTTGAGAATCAAACTCCCTACCAGTAACAATTGTTCTACCTAACCATATTCTTTTTTCGATATATATTTTTGTTGTTACAGGAAGAGGCTGAAGCCTAACACTCACACCCACACATGCATCCTTTGAGAGTCGAACTCTCTACCAGTAACAATGGTGCTAGAGCGTCTTACCGTTGAGCTAACACTCTCGCTACTTCCTTGATTTTTAATACACTGCTTGAAAATCATGCATTACTACAACTTTTTTTGCTATGTACCATTACTTTTTTGAATTATTTCCAGAAAATGCCTTGAAAAAGTTTTGCTAGACAGAAACTTGTGACCACAGTGTGGGGATAGAGGTTTTGGTTTTGTTTATATCTTCTTAAGCATTCTCAATCTCCTTTTCTTTTTTTTAAATAATGGGGAGGCCGAAAAACTTGGACCTTCACATGAACCAACCTGCTAGCATGGTTTCACCATAATGTTTTCTTTTTCCCGGTTGTTACCGGAGAGTGAGCACCTTCCAGGAGTCGAACTCCCACCTAGACATGGCCATTTCTGGGTAAGCTGGAAGCAGCGGTTTCAATCTGTCGCTTTTAGTCACTCTGAAAACCTGAGACAAAGACCGGAACCTAACTAGCCCATGACCGGTTATGGTTATTGTTGCAGGCTTCCAAGAATGTTCCAGTTTAAGGCTTAAATCCTCCACAATGAAACCACCAATTCTGGTTTCATGGAAGGTGAAACCTGAATTGAACCAGGTAACTCTCAATTCCGGTTTTATGGAAGGCGGAACCAGGTGATATTTGGTTCCGGATTTGATTTTAGTGGTTCCAGTTCCAAACGGTTTTTGATCAGGTTCCATTCCGATTGAAATCGTCAGACCAGTTTGGAACCGGCAATGTCTACTGGAAAAAGCGTGTTACATTTATAACCTCTCTTTATCAGCTACCTAATTTTGACAACCATTTAGTTCCAAAAAACTCTCTCTGAATCAAACATCATACAACAAACATGATCACTTGATTCAGTTCCATGATTATCTTGGTTATCAGGAGTCACACATACCACACACACGCACATATAGGCACACGCAAACACACACATCCCAATTGCGTCTCGGTTGTCTCAAAGCGAACCGACAAAAGTCAGGTCGGGTTCATCGTGCACACGGGACAATGGCGTTGTACATCTAGCCAAACTGGGGCCATTGACCTGATTTAGCACCAAGTCGAACACATCTAGCCCAAACCTTCTTCCTTTTATAGAAATTAGAAGAATGTAACCATTATCTGCTAACCCATGACCTCTCGTTGAATGAGGTTTGGTATTGTAAAAGCGGTTGTTTGAAATAAGATTCATTGTCAAGTCAAGCCTGGGACTGAATCTCCTCGGCTTTAAGCAAATTAGTTCCGCCAATATGACACGATATGAGAACCCGACACAAACACCTCTGGAAAGGTCCGCAGCCATGTCATGCCAAAGTGAGACGATAAAGTTAGGTTGGTCCTGTTTGTGTTGAGCTGCTCCTGAGAGAACCAAAAATAACACAAAACAAATAAAACCTGAAACACGAACTGCCAGCAATAACACAAACATGAAAACCCGAAACAAACATGTCAGCTTGTTCTTGTCCACCTAAAGTAACACGAGGAAAACGGGATTGAATTCTGGAGTTACTCTCCCCTTTGGAAGTGATCCCAATTTCAAATCTTGTAAATGAGAAAACCAGTGATAGGAGAGCTTTACCCATAGTGGGCTGACCCCACTCAAACCAGATTAGTAAAGAACAATGTTGCATGGGTACGGGTAAGGTACTGGTACCTGGTACGGGTACAATACCAGTATCCTGTATGGGTACGTAATTTAAAAAAAAAAATTAAGGTACGGGTATGTTACTATTAAAAAATATAATAAAAAAATAAATTTATATAAATATATATACAGAATAACATATAGAGCATGACAAATAATTATCAAAATCATGGAGGTAACCAAAGAATAATAGCTGATGAAATGCATATCATGATTTAAAAATGTATTGAATATGCACATGAGTGTGGTGATTTGGACCCAAAATTTCAGCAATCACCTCCGAAAGGGAGAAGAAGAAACATGTGACATATGAAGAGGCATGCCTTTTCTTCGCTATATAGAAACGGATGGATCTTCACATCAAGCCCTAGAAAGAAGTTCAAGAAACAGAAAAAGCGTACGAGGAGACAGATCCCCCAAGACGAGAGAGTTACCCAGATCTCTAAGCCCGTCATCATAACGGGTCACACAAAGGGAAACAGCATCGCCGAACTTCTGGTGAGGGTCCTTCCATTTCCCGAAAGCAGCCTTCCATTTCCCGAAAGCAGTCACGAAGTCCTCATCTCATATGTCCACTCCCTAAGAAAGTCTTTCCGATCCCACGGCGAGGGTTCTAGAGGCATGAACGCCCGGCAAAACGCATCGGATGTGGCTAAACCAACGTCGTACGATAAGGTAAAGTCTCTCTCTCCCTCTGCCGCTATGGTTCCCAACGGCTCTCAGGTCCCTCGAAGTCAATCCGAAGGCAACACTTCCTCAACCAATGGGAGAACGCATCTTCTCCTCCAAATAAGACGCCGAAGGAGAGTTACATAGTGACGCGAGCCCAAGAGGAAGAAGACGATAACCACAATGCAGCAAGAAGAAGAAGACGAACTCCGAGCTCTGGATCCAAATCACCTTCCGCTTGCAAAGAGTCGAACGAGTCCCATAGTTGCCAAGCCAGAGGAAACCATGACCCAGAAACAAGAAGAAAGAGACGTACCCACGTACCGATAAGCATACCAGTACGTACCGGATACAGATACGTCGACGAATTTGTCGTACCCGTGCAACATAGGTGAAGATGCTTCTGCTTCAACAACAACAACTAAGCTTTTTTCCATACTAGACGGGGTCGGCTACATGAATTCTTTGTTTCCACATATCTATCATGTTAGCAATTAACTCTCAATAAGCTAGATCATTCTGTATTGTTTCTTTCAACGCTTTTGTTGTCGTCCTCTACCTCTTTTAATACTTTCCAAATTTAGTTTTTCTAACCTTCTTAGAGGTTCTTTTAATACCACGGCATACTTCACTACAAAAAAGAAGAAAGGTAAAATTCTTGTTAACATGTTACTAACAGGGCACAAACATGACCGGGAACATGAAATGCCACCCTACACCGAATAGAGTGATGGTAATATATAAGGAAAGCTCTCTCTCACACACACAGAGGGGGGGCAAACAACACAGCTTAACACATCCAGCCAATCACAGAGGAGTTGCATGTCACCAAAACCTAAGAGTCTAAGAGTAAAAAACTCATTTTATATATGTTTCTTGCCCAAATCATTATAATTTAATTTGTATTCAGATAATGAGAAGATATGTGCAAGTGCACTACAGAGGCACGTCGGCAACATCCAGAAAATCACATCACGCAACACATACTTCTCACAAATATGCAAGCCCGGTAGGGCCAGCGCCCCTAGTTTCCCACCCCATCCAAACTTATCCTCAAAAGGTAACACAGACATAGCCGACGTGCGGAGAACACCAATTGACTTGCTCTATCTGTGCTGGCTTACAGTCTGTTATATGATAGATAATCCAGATTCATTTTTATTCTGAAACATTTCTAATGGTGGGACTGTTGTTTCTAAGATGCAGATTTCTTTTCTTTTCTTTTTCTTATTTTGACAAGGAGATTGAAAGTACTCCATGACCAGCAAACTACAAATTTAGTCTTAATGGTGTTCTGATTCTTCTGTAATGTCATAAAAAAAACTACAACTTGGCTAGAAAGGATATGAAATCTTGAAACAGGTTCTCCTTAAAATAATCCCAACTATAGAATTCCCTGATTGGCCCTTCTCCTTGCACAACCCACAGAGTTTCCTCCAGGCTCAACGTACAAACCATGACCCTCAAACCTCTTCAAAAACACCATCACCCCGAACCCCAAAGACCACCAAGAACAACATTACCATTTCCTCTTCCCCTATGTCATCTCAAAAGTGTTCTCCTCTCGCCCCTAACCAATGACACCCCCAGCCACCCCACGGCCCTCTCCTCTGCAAATGTCAAAGAAAAAGTCCAAGCCAGCCAAGATTGTCCGATACTTCCGATCGGTTTTCCGGGCATTCCCAATCTTAACGCCAAGCTGTAAACTCTCATTTAACCTAATTGGAGGGCATTCAGATGTCATCTCTATAACAGGCAGCTGCACCCGCGTCACTGGAACTCTGTTTGGTTTCAGGAAAGGGAGGGTGAGCCTAGCTGTCCAAGACAACCCTAGATGTCTACCATCTGTGATCATTGAGCTACCCGTACCCACAGGGACCCTCCTCAAGGAGATGACAACCGCCCTTCTTCGAATCGCACTAGAGTGCGAGAAGGCAACGGCCGAGAAGACCAAGATCCTCAATGAGCCTCTGTGGACCGTGTACTTTAATGGCCGCAAAACAGGACACGGGGTGAAGAAAGAGCCAGGTGAGGTTGACATGCATGTCATGGAGCTGCTTCAGGCAGTGTCCATGGGTGGTGGTGTTCTGCCTTATAACAATAACAACAACGGTGCAGACACAGGAGGCAAAGAAGATGACGGTGAGCTTACCTACATGAGGGCTTTCTTCGATCATGTTACAGGTTCCAAGGACTCCGAAGCTTTCTACATGGTTAGTCCAGATGGGCATAGTGGACCCGAACTAACCATTTTTTTGTTAAGAGTCTGAAACCCATGCAATCAGCAAATATAGATGCAACATGCATAAAGGGAACTAAGATTCTGTTACGGGTTCAATGGCACAAGCTAGAAGCAAAGATTAGTGCAAGGTGACAACAGAACAGTTTGGTCGCCAGACAACTCTTACCTGCAGCTTATTGAAGTTGCTTTTCCTTTTCTCCATGAAGAGGACTTCCCGCACCATCCAAGTCTTCTCTTCCTTCTCTAGCATTCATCTTGCCTTCTGCAGCCTACAACTGGTCGTATGTAATAAGGCAAGACTTGCAAAAGCGCCAGTTAGGGTGAAGAAAACTCACATAACCCATCAGCAGGAACATTAGAATCATTCAAACATAACATGATTGTAACTTGTACACAGAACAGGCCAGCAAGCTGAAGAGCAGCTTTTGTTTATAGATTTCTTTTGTATACTTTATCCAGAAGAAGAACCATATCACAGTGGTTGCCAGACTGCCAAGAGGAAAGGGCAACAACTGCAGACAAGAGCTCTAAAGTGTTTCTTGTAATCAAACTAAACTGAATTGTTGATTGAGAAATTCTGAAATTTCACCTCTTCTGTGATACCGTTAATACACTCTCAGTAATTTTTCCTTTGGCCTATCGACAGATGAACAAGTTTTGCAAGTTCTTGTTCTTACAACCAAAATTATGTAATCCAATTGCAGCACCTAAGGATGCATCAATCAAATAGCTTAGATGCAAGAAATAAAGCCACAGGCATTAGGGTAGGGTATCAGCTATTTTCAGAAGTCATCTAAGAGGTGAGGTCTCATGTCCAAGCATCTAATTCATCTGAATGCATTTGAAATATATGCCAAAGTCTAAAGAGCTCTTTATATAAATAGCTCATATTTGTGCCATGCATGGTTCATTATAAGGTTTATAAAGTGATTTTAGAAGTAAGGTGGTCACTGGTGTAACCTTTACACAAAGCAAACTGCTATCAGACGTAAAAATTAAAACGCCAGAGAGTCTTTTCGTAAATGGCAAATAAGTTGGGCACACTTTCATAATCTGTTCGCTGATATTCAAGATAAGTTTACAATTTAGACTTAGAGCCTCAGTTACAGCTCCTCTAAGAAGCATCTTCTGTCACTATTCTGAAAAAGCATCATATAACATCAACCATAGAGTAAGGAAACAATGCGCAAACACTTGAAGATGCAGGTCCAGTATCTGTATAGCAACATATTCAGATGAAGAAAGCTTCATATGTTCAGTCTCCACTGGCACATCCCCTGCAACCACAATGGACACACTCTATAACTTTTTCTTCTCTCAGATGCTTGGGCACTCTACACACGCATGTGGTGGAAAAGTTGTGATCACGAGGCTGGATGCATCTTAAGCAACAGAGCCTTTCATAACCAGGCTGCAATGAAAAAAACAACTCGGATCAGATTTCCCTGAACAGTAAGCCTCATCTGAGCTGGAAATCTCACATTCTTGCCAGATTCAAGTATTATGATTCATTTAGAAAATAGTGAGTACATGTAGCACATGATCCTGTATCTTTATCCATCAGTTACAAACGGTGCGCAAACCACTGGCCATGGGTTTGTGAATAATTGTCGATCATCAAAGGTTGATGTTGCATCAATCAATATTACCGAGTCGCCGAGAGTCAAATGACATTCACTGACGAATGTCTATCTTCAAGAATGATTGACAAGAGCGGAAGTATACACAAAACGAAACAAGAAGCAGTGCAAGACTGCATAATTTATTCATGGAATGAGGTCTTATTTATAGACACTTTACAAGAGACAAGTAAGTAGCAAGAAGCAAGATCATCAAATGGGTTGAACTAGTGCTGGCCGGCCAGCACTAGTCGTTGGGATCCAACGGCTAGTTGCTGGCTGGGCCAGCACTAGCCGTTGGGTAGCTCCAACGTCTACTAGCCGTTGGGGCTTCCCAACGGTATTACATTAACACCCCCCCTCAAACTTACGGGGTATACACTGAAAGTTTGTCTAATAAAAACTGAAATCGAGAAGCTGAAAGAGATTTGGTGAAAAAGTCTGCGAGCTGCATCTCAGATGTGACATAACAAAGTGAGATCTTCTTATTTAGACACTCTTCTCGAACAAAGTGACAGTCCATCTCGATGTGCTTCGTCCTCTCATGAAAAGTGTTATTGGAGGCAATGTACATGGCACTTTTGTTGTCACAATACATGATGGCGGGGTGTTTGACCTGAACGCCCATGTCTGCTAGAAGGGATGTGATCCAAGAAATCTCCATCGCAGCTGTAGCCATGGCTCGATATTCAGCTTCTGTGGATGAGAGGGACACCTTCTGTTGCTTTTTACACTTCCAAGAAACAAGAGATTCACCTAAAAACACACAAAAACCAGTGGTAGAGTGTCTATTGTTGACATCTCCACCCCAATCAGCATCCGTATATATAGATAAATCAAAAGATGAAGAGGAAGTTAAGAGGACCCCCTTGTGAGCAGTGTTTCTAATATATCGAATAATTCGCAAAACAGCACTCATATGGACAGAAGTAGGTGCCTGTTGAAATTGACTGGCTGTGTGTACTGCATGAGAAATGTCTGGTCTAGTAATGGTGAGATAAGTGAGTGCACCTATAAGCTGTCGATAAGGGGTGGGATCTTCTAATTTCTCACCATCTGTGGAACGCAGTTTGGTGCCTAGGACTTCGGGTGTGTCAACAACCTTAGTATCTGTAATCCCAGATCTTTCAACAATATCGTTAGCAAATTTGGTTTGAGACATAAAGTATCCACAACTATTTTTGGTTATCTCAATACCTAAAAAGTAATTCAGCAAACCCAGTCTTTCATATCAAATTCGTGATGCAGATTAAGTTTAACTTCAGCAATTCCCACTTCATCACTTCCTGTGATGATCATGTCATCCACATACAAAAGCAAGATAACAATACCAGATTGTGTTTTGCGCACAAATAATGCAGTATCAGTATAGCAAGTCACAAAATTATGCAAATGCATGAATTTTTCAAATCGATCAAACCAAGCTTTTGGAGCTTGTTTCAGACCGTACAAGGCTTTTCGTAATTTAAGAGCATGACCAAGAGGGAGAGTAATGCCAGGAGGAGGACTCATGAAGACTTCTTCATTCAAGTAACCGTTCAAAAAAGCATTCTTGACATCAAGTTGGTATATATTCCATTTTTTTATTGCACTAATGGTAATGAGAATTCTAATCGTGGTCATTCTAGCTACTGGGGCAAACGTTTCATCATAGTCAATTCCATATTCTTGGGCATAACCTTTAGCAACTAATCTAGCCTTGTATCTCTCAATGTGCCCGTTGCTGTGAGTTTTGATTTTATATACCCATCGACATCCAATGACTTTCTTATCTTTAGGCAGGGGTGCAACTATCCATGTCTGAGCCTTGTCTAGGGCGTTGAGTTCATCTTTCATAGCATCTTCCCATTCTGGAATACCTTTAGCTTGATGATAGAACCTAGGTTCCTTTACTTGACGAAGGGTGGCAATCAAATTTCTTCGTTGTGGTTCAAAAGATTCATATGACACAAATCGCTGAGGTGGTCTTGAAGCCCTGGGTTCAAAGCTTGTAATATCAGGTTCAGTGTGGGCGTAATGGGTTGTTCTAGGTCGTCTGGGATAATTTGAGGGAAAGGGTTCAACAATTGACCGAGTATCAACAGTGGTGTGTGAAACATCATTGTTTTCAACATGATCTTCTTGAATGTCTTGATGATCTACTGAGTCACAATCATTATCTTCTTCTAACTCAAAAATATCTTTAGGAATGAAAGGTTCCGAATTTTCCAAGGATTTGGACTCATAATAAATGTCATTCTCAAAGAATTTCACATCCTTGGACACATACAATTTGTCTGCTATAGGATCAAAACACCTATATCCTTTTTGTCAATGCCATAACCAAGAAAAACACATTCAATAGCTCTAGGTGACAATTTGTCATTCTTGTCTGTATACACAAAACATCTACATCCAAAAACCCTAAGTCTTTCATAATATGGAGGGATGTTATACAATTTTTCGAAAGGTGAAGTATTCTCAAGGTTAGATGAAGGCATTCTATTTATAAGATATATGGCGGTAAGAGTAGCTTCGGCCCATAAGAATTTAGGAACCTTACTAGCAATTAACATAGTTCTACAAGTTTCAATAATATGCCTATGTTTTCGTTCTGCTAGACCATTTTGTTGAGGTGTTTTAGTGCATGATTTTTGGTGAATAATACCATTAGTTTCAATAAAGTTATGAAATTCATTAGACATGTACTCTCCTCCCGAATCGGATCTAAAGATTTTAGTTGCTCCAAATTGGTTTTTGATCATGTTACAAAATATTACAAATTTTTCAAATACTTCGAATTTGTGTTTTAAAAGATATATCCATGTAAATCGAGTAAAGTCATCCACAAAAATCACATAGTATTGCAATCCTCCTTTAGAAACAATGGGCGCGGGGCCCCAAACATCCGAATGTATTAAATCAAAAGCTTTCTTTGGTACATAATTTCTTTCTCCAAATGGAAGATGATGCATTTTTCCAAGAAGACAATCTTTACATTCAAAATTTTTCTCTCTAATGCTTTTCATCAAAGGAATGTTACACATCTTTTGAGAGTTCAAGTGTCCAAGTCTTTTATGTCATAGTCTAGCATCTTGGGTTATGTTACAAAAACCCGAATTTGGCATAACAAGATAGTCCATTTTGTATAGTCCACTTTCTCTATGGCCTTGACCAATCACCTTCTTCGATAGGTGATCCTGCACCACACAATGTTGGGATGAGAAAGTGATTATACAGTTGTTATCACATATTTGAGCAACCGAAAGTAGATTTAAATTTAGCTTAGGTATAAAACTTACATTTTGAATTTTAAAGTCTTGTTTTTCAAGGTTTCCTAATTTTTTGATTTGGAGTTTTGTTTCATCGGCGGTAAACACATGTTTTCCAATGGTTTCACAAGAATTAACCAAAGAATCTTCACTATGTGTCATATGAAAAGATGCACCAGAATCTAAAAACCAAGACATACCTTGCGAAGTAGATAGAGCATTCCCGGAGATGCTTGCTTTTTCTTTAAAAATTTCTTCTATGTACGCTTTTATGTTGTTGGGTAAGACACCTCCTTCTTCCACGGTTCCCACGTTTCCACCCCTTTTTCGGAGTAGAGGACAAGTGGTTTTAATGTGTCCACTTTCCTTGCAATAATGGCAAATTGTATCCTTGTTAGGCCATGGTCCCGTGGGCTTCTTGAATGTGCCTTCATTGTTCTTGGTATGTGGAGGCTTGTAAGTCTTCAAATTTGCTCCGGGTCTTGATGCGGCAAGTACTGCTTCTTTTGCAACATGCATGTTTTTCAATCTTGTTTCCTCCATAACAAGATCGGCAAGAAAGGTATCCCCTCTAGGTCTAGGTTTCCTATGTATAAGGCTTGATCTAATGTTTTCAAATTCGTCTCTTAGACCACGCATAAACAAGAAAAAATATTGATTTTCCAAAAATTCTTGAAATTCGTCTAGTTTGTGAAGTTTTCCAAATTTGTCAAAACTCCTTAATTGAGTCCAAAGTTCCGAAAATGCATTGTGATAATCCCTAATGCTTAGGTTCTCTTGTTTGAGCATAATCATTCTTTCCATAAGATCAATTTGAAAGACAAAATCATCTTGAGAATGAAGCTTTTTCAAATATTCCCAAGTTTCAAACGCATTTTCAAAAGCATTAATCCGATTTCTAAGTTTTTCATCCACGTTTTGACAAATGATCCATGTGATTTTTGCATTCATTTTTTCCCACAATTTCAAATCGGTTTTGAATTTCTCATGTGCTTTGATGATTTCATCATCATCTAAGCCATCAATGTCCAAAATTGGTTCTTTTATAGTCCCATCAATGTAATCCCAAAAATCTTTTGATAAAAAATATTTTTTCATTGTTCTAGCCCAACTTTGATAACTTTTTGGGTCTAGAATACATCTAAACGACTCATTTTTGCCTTCCATTTGTGCAAAAAATGAATATTTAAGACTAACCTCAAGTTTGATGCAAATCTTCAATTTTTGCACTTTCGGCACGCTTCCCGATGCACTCGTTTTCTTCGATCCGAGGCTCTGATACCATGTGAATAATTGTCGATCATCAAAGGTTGATGTTGCATCAATCAATATTACCGAGTCGCCGAGAGTCAAATGACATTCACTGACGAATGTCTATCTTCAAGAATGATTGACAAGAGCGAAAGTATACACAAAACGAATCAAGAAGCAGTGCAAGACTGCATAATTTATTCATGGAATGAGGTCTTATTTATAGACACTTTACAAGAGGCAAGTAAGTAGCAAGAAGCAAGATCATCAAATGGGCTGAACTAGTGCTGGCCGGCCAGCACTAGTCGTTGGGATCCAACGGCTAGTTGCTGGCTGGGCCAGCACTAGCCGTTGGGTAGCTCCAACGGCTACTAGCCGTTGGGGCTTCCCAACGGTATTACATTAACAGGGTTGCCATATTGGAGTCTCACTATTGCATAGCAGTCACAAAAATAGAGGTCATAGTGCAAAAAAGGATAGAAGAAATTAGTATTTGCCGATACACGGAAGCAATGATGAAAGAAGTACAGGCATTACTGCAGTTACAGGATTTGAAAAGATACAAGAAGAAATACCTGGAGAGGGACTGTGGAAGCTACCCAGGAGAATAGCCAAAACACTCATTCTGGACCCGCTTTTTGCAGGTTTTAGTTTGTTACGTTCATCCAACTGATGTTATTGTAGGTATGTATTTCTCAGTCAACTACTTGTCAGCTGCGTTTTGCTTTTCTGGAGAGTCTAATGAATAATCTTTTCACTCGGAAAGTGATGAAGAGAATGGCCAATCACCCTTGCCAAACTTTAAAAGGTGAGATTAACTACAAAATTGCAAATTTGTCTGAAACATCGAATGAGTGTCTGTTAAGAGTCATATGCACAGATTTCCTTCCTTCGGTGATAGAGATCAAATATGTATCGACTCTTCTGATGTGATATTCGGAAAATGGGCCATAATCCTTCACATTTTCGCTTGCCGTCATGTGGATCATTTTCAGCTGTTTGGTAATAAAGGACAGCATCAAAATGGTAGAAATCACTCAACTTGCCATGATCAGTAATAAAACAGACATCAAACTTAAAAATCAAAATTTTTGTTCGGTTACAAAAGCTGGCAGGAATCGAATATAAGTACCTTCTCTCATTTGACCGTCTAGTTCCCGAAGAGTTGGCTCGATAAGCTCCCAACCACTTGGATACTTGACGCGATTCGTCTTTATCTTAGGCATATGCACAATCAGGGTATGTGTACAGTAACGACTCCTCCAGGAAACTAAACCGGACTACAAGATCACAGATTGCTCAGCATAATCATACAAAGAGAATCCAAATGGAAAAACAACAAGAGAAGAGAACCATGCCTCCAAAAGCGTAAATATACAACATAAAACAAGATTAGCCACGATGTTTTGGCAGTACCAAGTGCATGAAATATGCCCATTTGATGTATATATTTACATTAAATAGTATACCATTATTTCTTAGCTTGTTTGGAAGAATCGGTTTAGAGTATATTTCACATGTTCAATAAATGAAACATGGAGAGGATTTAGGTCATGAGATTGAAAACGTCAAGGGAAACTAAACCAAATTCTTTATCATCGCATAAGCTTGCGTGCACTTCCGAAAGAACAACCAATGCAATCCAAGAAGAGAATGCCCATTTCTAAAAGTATACAAAGGGTCCAGAGAGGGACAGATGAACTCTTTGACACCAAAAATTGCAAGATCATGTACTCCATGTCTTTTAACGTATTTGGCACAAGAGAAAGCTTCATTGCTTGGAACCAACATCACCGAAGGCAGAATTAGTACAAGCCACAGATTTATGTCATTGCTTGGAACCAACATCAAAAGGGAAAAGTGGAAAAGAAGATAAAAGCAATGAGATATGAAATGAATGAACCCTGGCTCTCATCATTCCGTAGCTTACACACAAACAGATGGAAGCAGGGCGCGACCGTGGTAGAACTCGCCGGCAGAGAAGAGCCAGGCCGTCGAAACCAAATAGGAGTAACGCCTGCCAGAGAGAGAGAGAGAGAGAAATTGGATACACAGACCACTTCCGTAAATACAGATGAGGGTTGAAGTTCTCGGGAAAATCCAGGAGCCCTAGATTTTCCGCATCATCAAAATCCCAAAGGAGCACCTTTGTTTTACACGCAGGCTGGGTTAGGCAGACTCTAAACCACGCGACGCTCGCATCGAACTCTTGACCTCCAACCTGATTGTTCTTTTGGTTGACGCCTTAACCACGAGAGTCTTCATTCCTCTATACTACACAGAGATCATCATATGAAAATCGACCAAATGCAAGTATTAAAGGCCAACATAACTCGAAAATCAGATCAAGAACCATCATATATGAAATCATAAAATGCATGATTCTAAGAACTTTGGGCTCTCAACTTGCGCGTTGTAGAGCACATGTTCGACCCTTGGGGCTTGCTGGTGGCGGATCTAGAAACTTTTTTTTGGGGGGCGGTCGGAGAGGGGGACATGTAGCCTCTTGAATGGTTTCGGGTGAGACGAACTATGTATTATAGCTGATAGATCCCACATGAGCTATAGAGTTTTAAGTTGATTTTTGAAATTCCGAGTGAAGATTACGCTCTACTTCGGCTTAGTGTAGATCTGTCATTCGGGCATGCATACCTGACTTCGACCTCCCATTGTACCCTAAAAGAAAGCATGATTTGGTAGCTTGCAAATCAGAACACCAGGTTGCCGAACACTACTTTAGGCCCACAATGGGTCATCAACCTGACTCGAGTTTGATCACCTTCATACTATGTTGCATGGACACAGAAGTCAAAGTGTCGCAAATAGGACAGTCGCAGCAATGCGTGTGAGACTTGCCCATGCTCACGACCTGCCTTACAACTTTTGTGAAAAATACCCCCCCCCCCCCAAAGAAACAGACGAACCTTTGGATGGTGCAGCAAGGTCTTCCCACACAACCTCCTCTCACCCCGTTTGCAAACGTACATGGTTCCAAGTGGTGGGATCATCATCAAAAGAGGCGCCTCACAATGATTCGGGATTAAAGTTCATTTCATAAGCAAACAAGAAGACCATTGTAATCCCAAAGCAAACACGAACAGTGGGCGGCTCCATGGCAATGGATATTGATGGCAGGTTTCTGGGGTGAGAACCGATATAAGCGCATGGATTATAAATTCATTTTCGAGAACCTGAAGGCACATTGGACGAGGATGACTAACATCAAGTTTCTCTCAAGTAAGAATGGCCTTTTCTTGATCCACACTACATCAGAGGAGGAAATGAATTAGATATTGAATAGAACAATTTGAAAACTTGTTGGACGAACCCTAGTGGTTAACCGATGGACTCCTGGAAATTAATGAAAATTGGAAGCAACATCTATCATTCCAATCTGGGTGAGACCCCTCGATTTGAGCCTGTGCTTATGGAACAAGGATCTATTTCAAGGCATTGCAGCACAGTTTGGAGGGACATTTCTGATCATGAACGACGTGATGAGGGCACAAGAGAGGACAACCTTCGCTCGAATATGCATAGAAATTCATACAAGTCAATAATTCATCCAAGAGGTGGAAGTGGCGGTTGACTTAGGTCGTTCCTTCACAATACCGGTAGTATATGAAGCATGAGTTACATTCTGCAAAGACTGTGGTTTGACATATCATAGGGACAGTGCGTGCCTACAACAAAGGCAAGAGAAACTTTCTCATCCCACCCAAAACCCAAAATGGCAGCAAGTCAAGAATAAAAAAACATGGAGGAAGAAAGATATTTCCCAATTGGAGACCAAAAACCCATTTAGTGTGCCCTTCAAGATATGGTCATTGAGCTGGATAGTGGGAATCAAGAAACCTTACCATCATCCTCGCCAGCTCCACCTCATATGTGGTCACTCACACTCTTTTGATAACCCATGTGTATAATAGTTATCATCCAGTAACAATGCAGTAGTGGTTAACCGATGGACTCCTGGAAATTAATGAAAATTGGAAGCAACATCTATCATTCCAATCTGGGTGAGACCCCTCGATTTGAGCCTGTGCTTATGGAACAAGGATCTATTTCAAGGCATTGCAGCACAGTTTGGAGGGACATTTCTGATCATGAACGACATGATGAGGGCACAAGAGAGGACAACCTTCGCTCGAATATGCATAGAAATTCATACAAGTCAATAATTCATCCAAGAGGTGGAAGTGGCGGTTGACTTAGGTCGTTCCTTCACAATACCGGTAGTATATGAAGCATGAGTTACATTCTGCAAAGACTGTGGTTTGACATATCATAGGGACAGTGCGTGCCTACAACAAAGGCAAGAGAAACTTTCTCATCCCACCCAAAACCCAAAATGGCAGCAAGTCAAGAATAAAAAAAACATGGGGAAAAAAGATATTTCCCAATTGGAGACCAAAAACCCATTGAGTGCCCTTCAAGATATGGTCATTGAGTTGGATAGTGGGAATCAAGAAACCTTACCATCATCCTCTCCTGCTCCACCTCATGTGTAGTCACTCACACTCTTTTGATAACCCATGTGTATAATTGTTATCATCGAGTAACAATGTCAACTTTTCTCCTCATGTAAAGAATAATGTTTGGTCACTCACACTCTTTTGATAACCCATGTGTATAATCCTATTGCTGAATTTTCTCAAACCAAGCTCTAGGAGAATCTAGAAAGTTTGTTTTCAGGATTTAAATAACCAGACGATACTTCCATGTAGACTTCTTCTTTGAGCTCTCCTTGCAAGAATGCATTCTTCATATCAAGTTGTCACAATGTCCAACTTCTCTAAGTTGCGATACTAATAATAACCCGTATAGATGTGAGCTTTACCACTGGTGCAAAAGTCTTCTCATAGTCAATTCCATATGATTGACTATAACCACGAGCCACTAATCTTGCTTTGTATCTCTCCAATGTATCATCTGCTATGAATGTTATAGTATACACTCACTTATAACCATTTGATTCTTTTCAAGTGCCTGAAGTTCAGATTTCATGACTTCGACCCAATGTTCATGTTGTGATGCTTCAAGAAAATTTTTAGGAACTTGACATAATTCAGCTTTTAATACAAAATTCTGACAGCTGAATGATAACTGATCATATGAGATAAATCGTGAAATTGGGTACTTACCACATTGTCTTTTTTCTTTTTGAATGGCTATTGGAACATCCAAATCATCACTACTTACTTCTTCCTTATTTTCAATTGAATTTTAGAAAGGTTCTTCCCCTTGGCTCGTGGTGTCCGTTGGATTGGGTAAGAGTATATTCCTCCTCTCCTTTTTGTACATTTGCATGCTCTTTCCTTCTTGTTATGGATTATCTTCTCCAAGAGAATAATCTTCATATGTTCATCATTCATAATGTTCAATGAAAGGATAGTTTCTTCAACAGTAGACTTTGACAGGTTAGAAGAATTTTGAAAGAAGAAAGAGGTTATAAAGAACGTTAGATACATGAAGATATATTTCCTCTGAGAATTGGGGTCATAACAAACATATCATTTATTTTCACAAGAATATCCAATAAAAACACATTTAATCGCCCTTGGATCCAGTTTATCTCAAAATTTATTATATACATCAACATAGTAAACACATCCAAACACTCTAGGAATAAGATAAAAAGGATTAGTCTTAGGTTCAATCAAGTTAAATGGAGACTTTCCATCAAGGACATTAGAAGAAAATTTATTCATGAGATATATTGTTGTAAGTACAACTTCAGGACATAAATATTTAAGAACACAATGTTGAAGAAGTAAGGTTCAGGCTATTTTCAAAATGTGTCAGTTTTTTCGTTCAACAACTCCATTTTGTTGTAGAGTGTAGACACAAGATGTCTGATGAAGAATACCATGAATTTTAAGATAAAACTCCAACTGAGAATTACAAAATTTACCACCATTATCAGATTTAAGGGTCTTAATAGTATACCAAAATTGAGTCTTAATTAGACTATGAACAAAGGTAAGTGTAGAATAATCATCAATGAAAGTAACAAAATATTGAAATTTCTCAAGAAAGGTATTAAACAAAAGCTCCATACATCGTAATGAATTAACTCAAACAGAGTATACGACTTATAATCACTAGTAGGAAAAGAGACTTATGATGTTTTGCTCTCTAACAAACATCACATTGAATAACCAAATCTCTTGGGATTACAAAAGGGACAAACTCTCTCATTTTAGACATAAGTAAATGACCTAACCGATTATGCCAAAGTCTTATTTTTTCTTATGCATTTGTGGTAGTTAATGCTCTTCTCTGTATGGAGGTAGCTAATCCAAAAATTAGGTAGAACATATTCCTTAGTTTATCACATCCAAAGGTTTTTTCGATCCTCAGATCTTGAAAAACACAACCAGATGAAAAAATGTAATTGAACAATTCATTTCTCTAACCAAGGAACTGACTGAAAGTAGATTCACAAGAAAATTAGGGATATATATCATAGAATTAAGTTTAAGATTTTTTCCTTGAATTACACCATTTCCTTCCATTTAAATCAAGGAATCGTTTGCCACCTTTACGTATTGAGGTGTTGGAGTAACTTCATATTTTATGAAATTAGACTTATCTCTTACTATATGATTGGTAGCCCTTGAGTCAATTATCCAATAATTTAAACATGTGAATTTTTTACAAGAGAAGTTACCACTCATACTGTAGGAAGTAGGACTTAATTCAGTCTTTGAAGTAGATGTTGAAGGCTGATCATGCAATCGAGTTTCTATTTCTGCAAGTTGCTTCTTCAACTCTGCCATTTCATAAATAGGATTTAATTCAGTTTTTTTTCTGAAGTAGCTACCATAGTCTTTATACTATATAGGTTTTTCAATAATTTCTCAGCAATGTTCCCGTGTGTGTCTTCTCTTCTCACAATGGGTACATCGTAGCTTGTTCTTATCTTTATAATTGTGAAATCTTCCTCTTCCTCAACCTCTAACTAAATATTTTCCTCTCTTATAATTCATTTGACGACATCATCCTTGGACCATTTCTTAAACTCTACACTATTTTCATCTGGTTTTGACTGATTTTGTTTGATAATAGATAGTTTTCCTCGAGAACGTAAGACAAGTTCAATCGATCTTGCCCTTTCCCTATAATTTTTTTCTTCTAGCTGAATATTTGTAATTTGAAATGGTTCTAGTTTTTTATAATTATCATATGTGACTAGTTCCTCTTTCATCTTTCTTTCCATAGGTTGAACGTGTTGAACATGTTCTGAACATAAATCACCAAGAATTCGTCGAGTGTATTGAATATGTCAGACTAAATATCAACACAGAATCTAAATGGATATCAACACATAATCATATCCCTCAGTTTCTATTGTCAACAATATCACGGATTGCCAAATATCAATATGCAAATTGTTTCTTATAGAATTCCAACAGTTTCTATTTTTTATGTTGTTGTGACTTACCAAATATAGATACGCAGGATCTGTTCCAATGATTCTTATTCTAGCAACGATATAGAGATGTTGATGTCAACGATATCTATTGTCGATCATCAATGATACAAGAAGATGTCGAGACTGAATCAAATAGTATTGATACTTAAGAGAATGTTAAATAATGCCCAGATCAGATGTTAATGGAGATATGGAGATTTGCACAGAGTCACCACAGAAACGTCAACTTGTCACAAATCGTTGATGACGATTGTCTATCAACAAAATACCAGTGCAAATGCTTGAATGTCTTCACCAATCACAGTTGTTTCTTTTAATATAGCTCTAATACCATGTGCATTAGATAAGATGACAAAACCTGAAATTACATAATCAAACAATTACAATAAGATGACTCTGGTTTTGTTAGCAGTCAGAGTGTTGTCGCCACCTGGCTCCTTCAACCAATGAATCATTCTATTAGCAAAACATTTATGTATATGGAGTCAATTGTAGAAATTTGGATTGCAGTTGAGGACACGTATTCAAGACAGAGGAATATTGCTAAAGAGTATGAAATAATAGAGAGAATTAGAAAATGTCAACAAGGAACCATATCGATAACTGAATATTATGGAGAACTACGGAAACTGTGGAATGAATAAAGATATATTGTAGAAAATAAGTGCAGCCACTGTGTAAAGGAGAGAACAACAAATGGTGAAATTCAAAAAGTATTTGATCTACTCTAGGGAATCTCATCCGAATATGAATCAATTAAGCTGAATATCCTAAGTAAAGAAGAACTGCCATTTCTAGGAACAGTTTATTCTCTCTTATTAAGAGAAAAAAATCAAAAAAATTTAGAGAAAGAAGAACATATACAAGCCGAAAAACCTGCATTCCTGGTATATTTTGTCTTTACCAAAGAGATTACAGTAAATAGGGTTTTCACCCTTTAAATAGCAGTATACAAAGAGATTAATTTACCTAATTACCATTAATGAGGCTTATTTAAAGCTACCTTTAAAACGTACTTAATTTAAATAAGAAAGACATAAATACTAGACTCTTAAATGTCGTCCACTTTAGAAGCTCCAACAATAATGTCCACTCTTAGGATGACACAGTGCTAGAATGGTGAACTCCATCGAGCTATCACCTTCAGCTATGTTAGCAAATTTTATAATGATAAACCGCTAGGATCTCGACAAAGAATGAAAATTGGAGGTTCGGTTTAGATAAAAATTAGCAAAAAATTGGGAAAATATCTCTCTAGGTTTGAACATTTTTCAATTCAACCCATTAATGGTAAACCACATGGTTTTTACTTTATGTCAAATTAGTTCTTACACGACTAATGGCATCATTCGAAGATGATGTGAAAGATGGATCACATATTCTAAATGAATTAAAAAATTCATGTAACTTTAGCATTATTAAATATATACAATAATTAGTAAGATTAAAAATATTTAATATTTAATAGTATTTGAGATTAAAGAATATTTAATATTTATTTATTTTTAAATATATTATTGAGTATAAGTTGATGTGTTAAGTACATCGCATCTTAAAGCTTTAAGACCCATTTTATAGTTGGCATGTACTCTTACTCCACCTATCTCTTTGATACTATACTAATTTTTCATACGGGTCATTTGGTTCGGTTTTAGGTTTAGAATCGAGAATCGAACCGCCTATTATTTCTTCTCTTAAAACCAAATCATTCTACCTCTAGAATCAAACCAAACCACTGATTCCTTGAACACCCCAGTGATAAATACCTCGCCTCAACATAGATCTGCCACTGAACCTCAGTGACAATTTGTCAAGAAGGAAACAAAGTAAGAGATATCTTCACGATCTTTCAAATTCTAATGTCGCATGGTGGCAGAACACTGTGATCAGTTACGCAAATGCTAGAGCAGATCGGCCAACTCTGTGAAGCATTCAACATCAAAGAATGATGGTTAATTAGAAAGCAGGATGTATTACAGAAGGCAGGGTACTCTTATTCTTGTGAATTATGGAGTCCTGAAAAAAGACTTCGTTTTCTTTTTGACATATTGAATGGCATCTCAATTTTAACCCCTTAATAGTAAAGTTGTTAGGGTACCTGGATAATTGTTATTTCTTGGAAGGGATCCTTCAATTATATCCGTCAAGAATCTTTTGAGAGTGAGATGCATTTGTATTTCACATTTACCAATCCATATTTGTGAGTTGAACTTCTTGTTTTTTAATCCAGATGAGTCGGTTCATATTTTCAGCTCACTCACCTCAATTCATGCTCATTTTCGGCTTACACGAGATTGTTGTGTCTTTAAGTTTGTTTTTAAAGCCATAAACTGCCCATCATGGTAGCAGTTGGTGTTTTGTTTTATATACTTTATATATATATATATCCTGAGCAGCAAATTTCTGTTAAGAGCCTTAATTAACATGTCTGCACATTGATTATCTGACTTCACATGTTGAAGCTGAAATTCTTTAGTCTGTATGTAGTCTTGTATAAAGTGACAATCAATTCCCAATGTATTTTGTTCTTTATGAAATACTAGATTTGAAGCTATATGCAAAGCTACTTGATTATCAAACACAAGCTTCATAGATTTGCTCTTTTTAAAACACCTAACTCCTTTAGCAATTTGCTTTAGCCATGTAAGTTCACATGTTGCAACCGCCATTGCCTGCCGACAATTAACTTCAATCTGACCTAGCAACCATAGTTTGCTTCTTACTTTTTCAAGATATCGCATTACCTCCAAAAAGAACACACATCCCTGGCAGTAGAACGCTGTGTCCGAGGGAGAACCTCGCTTCAATCAACATCCGTATAACCACATATCTCCATATGGCCTATATCCTCATAGAGCAAATCTCTCTTCCTGAGCTACTTTGATATATCTTAAGCACCCAAATACATGTTGATCCTAGTGTGAGTCAGCATAGGTATCAAGGGAATTGACTTAACACTCAAGCATGAAGCTAAAGAAAAGAAGATATTTAGCCTAGCTTACTATAAGATTGTTCAAATTTCCTAATCATTCTTCGATAACCGTCATTCAGTGGTCTAATAATGGCTCCCATCATTCCGAAGAAGTTTGATCATTGATCCATTGTGGGTGTATTCTACGTGGGTGTATTCATTGTACGGGTTTACACCTTGTCATGCTAGCTTCTTCTAGAATATGCAAGGCATATTTCCTCCGGGAAATAGAAACACCATGTCTAGATCAGTGTAACTTCTATACCCAGAAAATATCGGCTTGCCAAGATCCTTAGTTTGAAAGTGATTGAACGTATCATTGCTTCAATTGTTCAATATTTCAAGACAATCATTACTCTGGTGAATAACAATGTCATTCACATGCAGACAAACAAAGGTATGATATTGATGTAGTGAGAATGGCACCGATAGAAAACAGTAATGACCGGGCTCACTTCCGGGTCATGCCAAAGGCTTCAGACAACATGCGTACTCAAACGCTCCAAACCAAGTGCGGTGATTGCTTTAGACTATATAGAGATTTACTAAGCTTGCAGATACTAAGTCTAGACTTTCCCGAGTAACAGCAAAAAACTGTGTGGCTGCTCCATGTAGACTTCTTTGAGCTCCCCTTGCAAGAATACATTTTTCATATCAAGTTGCCACAATGTCCAACTTCTCTAAGATGTGATACTAATAATAACCCGTATAGATGTGAGCTTTATCACTGGTGCAAAAGTCTTTTCATAGTCAATTCCATATGATTGACTATAACCACGAGCCACTAATCTTGCTTTGTATCTCTCCAATGTGTCATTTGCTCTGAATGTTATAGTATACACCCACTTATAATCAACCGATTCTTTTTCAGGTGCCTAAAGTTCATATAGTTGGATGATAACTAATCGTATGAGATAAATTATGAAATTAGGTAATTACCACATTGTCTTTTTCCTTTTCAAATGGCTGCTGGAACATCCAAATCATCACTACTTGCTTCTTCCTTATTTTCAGTTGAATCTGAGAAAGGTTCTCTCCCTTGGCTCATGGTTTCTGTTGGATTGGGCAAGAGTATATTCCTCCTCCCCTTTTTATACATTTGCATCCCCTTTCCTTCTTGTTGTGGATTATCCTCTCGAAGAGAATAATCTTCATATGTAGCATCATTCATAATGTTCAATGGAAGGATAATCTCTACAATCTCTTCAATAGTAGACTTTGACAAGTTAAAAGAATTTTGAAAGAAAAAAGAGGTTATAAAGAACGTTACATCCATAAAGATATATTTCCTCAGAGAATTGGGGTCGTAACATACATATCCTTTCTTTTCACAAGAATATCCAATAAAGATACATTTAATCGCCCTTGGATCCAATTTATCTCGAAATTGATTATATACATGAACATAACAAACACATCCAAACACTGTGGGAATAAGATAAAAAGGATTAATCTTAGGTTTAATCAAGTTAAATGGAGACTTTCCATCAAGGACAATAGAAGAAAATCTATTCATGAGATATATTGTTTTAAGTACAACTTTAGGCTAGAAATATTTAGGAACACAATATTCAAGAAGTAAGGTTCAAGCTATTTCCAAAATGTGTCAGTTTTTTCGTTCAGCAACTCCATTTTGTTGTGGAGTGTAGACACAATATGTCTCATGAAGAATATCATGAATTTTAAGATAAAACTACAACTGAAAATTATAAAATTCACCACCATTATCAGATTTAGGTTTCTTAATAGTATACCCAAATTGAGTCTTAATTAGACTATGAACAATAAGAAAAATCGATAAGACTTCTGATTTAGATTTCATAAGATAAACAAAGGTAAGCCTAGAATAATCATCAATGAAAGTAACAAAATATTTGAAATTTCTAAAGAAAGGTATTAAACAAAGTTTCCATACATCTCAATAAATTAACTCAAACGGAGTATACTACTTAGAATCGCTACTAGGAAAAGACACTTATGATGTTTTGCTCTCTAACAAACATTACATTGAATAACCAAATCTCTTGGGATTACAAAATGGACAAACTCTCTCATCTTAGACACAGGTAAATGACCTAACCGACTATGCTAAAGTCTTATTTCTTCTTCTGCATTTGTGGTAGTTAATGCTCTTCACTCTATGGAGGTAGTTGGTCCAAAAATTAGGTGGAACCTATTCCTCAGTTCATCACATCCAAAGGTTTTTTCGATCCTCAAATCTTGAAAAACACAACCAAATAAAAAAAATGTGATTGAACAATTCATTTTTCTAACCAAAGAACTAACTGAAAGTAGATTCACAAGAAAATTAGGGATATATATCATAGAATTAAGTTTAAGATTTTTTTCCTTAAATTACACCATTTCCTTCCATTGGAATCAATGAACCATTTGCCACCTTTACGTACTCAGGTGTCGGAGTAATTTCATATTTTATAAAATTAGACTTATCTCCTATCATATGATTGGTAGCCCCTTAGTCAATTATCTAATAATTTGAACATGTGGAATTTTTACAAAATAAGTTACCACTGATACTGTAGGAAGTATGAGGACTTAATTCAGTCTTTGAAGTAGATGTTGAAAGCTGATCACGCAGTCTTGTTTCTATTTCTGTAAGTTGCTTCTTCAACTCTGTTATTTCATCAATAGGATTTAATTCTTTTTTTTTTCCTAAAGTAGCTACCACATGGATATCATAGTCTTTATCCTATATAGGTTTTCAATAATTTCTTAGCAATGTTCCCGTGTGTCTTTTTTTCCTATAATGGGTACACCATAGCTTGTTCTTATCTTCATAATTGTGAAATCTTCCT
This sequence comes from Brasenia schreberi, assembly GCA_036023115.1. Classification (NCBI taxonomy): domain Eukaryota; kingdom Viridiplantae; phylum Streptophyta; class Magnoliopsida; order Nymphaeales; family Cabombaceae; genus Brasenia; species Brasenia schreberi. The sequence continues at coordinate 25,414,684 of JAYKKT010000090.1, forward strand.
CTTCCTCAGCCTCTAACTGAATCTTTTCCTCTCTTATAATTCATTTGACCTCTAAAAGCGAATGCAGGTTTTCCAGCTTATATTTGTTCTCCTTTCTCTAAATTTTTTTGATCTTTTTCTCTTAATAAGAGAGAATAAACTATTCCTAGAGATGACAATTCTTCTTTACTTAGGATATTCAGCTTAATTGATTCATATTCGGATGAGATTCCCAAGAATAGATCAAATACTTTTTGAATTTCATCATTTGTTACACAGTGGTTGTACTTATTTTCTACAATATATCTTTGTTCATTCCACAGTTCCCATAGTTCTCCGTAATATTCACTTATCGATATGGTTCCTTGTTGACATTTTCTAATTATCTCTATTATTTTATACTCTTTAGCAATAGTCCTCTATCTTTAATACATGTCCTCAACTGCAATCCAAATTTCTGCAATTGACTCCATATATATAAATATTTTGCTAATAAAAAGATTCATCGATTGAAGGAGCCACGAACTTACCAAGGCATCATCCTTGGACCATTTCTTAAACTCTACACTATTTTCATCTAGTTTTGACTGATTTTGTTTGATAATAGATAGTTTTCCTCGAGAACGTAAGGCAAGTTCAATCGATCTTGCCCTTTCCCTATAATTTTTTTCTTCTAGCTGAATATTTGTAATTTGAAATGGTTCTAGTTTTTTATAATTATCATATGTGACTAGTTCCTCTTTCATCTTTCTTTCCATAGGTTGAACGTGTTGAACATGTTCTGAACATAAATCACCAAGAATTCGTCGAGTGTATTGAATATGTCAGACTAAATATCAACACAGAATCTAAATGGATATCAACACATAATCATATCCCACAGTTTCTATTGTCAACAATATCACGGATTGCCAAATATCAATATGCAAATTGTTTCTTATAGAATTCCAACAGTTTCTATTTTTTATGTTGTTGTGACTTACCAAATATAGATACGCAGGATCTGTTCCAATGATTCCTATTCTACCAATGATATACAGATGTTGATGTCAACGATATCTATTGTCAATCATCAACGATACAAGAAGATGTTGAGACTGAATCAAACAGTATTGATACTTAAGAGAATGTTAAATAATGCCCAGATCAAATGTTAATGGAGATATGGAGATCTGCACAGAGTCACCACAGAAACGTCAACTTGTCACAAATCGTTGATGACGATTGTCTATCAACAAAATACCAGTGTAGATGCTTGAATGTCTTCACCAATCACAGTTGTTTCTTCTAATATAGCTCTAATACCATGTGCATAAGATAAGATGACAGAACCTAAAATTATAGAATCAAACGATTACAATAAGATGACTCTGGTTCTGTAGTGTTGTCGCCACATGCTCTTTCTTATTTTCTGACTTTAACAAAGAGATTACAGTAGATAGGGTTTTCACCCTTTAAATAGCAGTATACAAAGGATTAATTTACCTAATTGCCATTAATGAGGCTTATTTAAAGCAACTTTTAAAACATACTTAATTTAAATAAGAAAGACATGAATACTAGACTCTTAAATGTCGTCTACTTTGGAAGCTCCAACAGAAGTGTCCACTCTTAGGATGACATAGTGCTGGAATGGTGAACTCCATTGAGCGATCACCTTGAGCTATGTTAGCAAATTTTATAATGATAAACTGCTAGGATCTCGACAAAGAATGAAAATTGGAGGTTCAGTTTAGATAAAAATTAGCAAAAAATTGGAAAAATATCTCTCTAGGTTTGAACATTTTTCAATTCAACCTGTTAATGGTAAACCACATGGTTTTTACTTTATGTCAAATTAGTTCTTACACGGCTAATGGCATCATTCGAAGATGATGTGAAAGATGGATCACATATTCTAAATGAATTAAAAAATTCATGTAACTTTAGCATTATTAAATATATACAATAATTCGTAAGATTAAAAATTATTTAATATTTAATAGTATTTGAAATTAAAGAATATTTAATATTTATTTATTTTTAAATATATTATTGAGTATAAGTTGATGTGATAAGTACATGGCATCTTAAAGATTTACAACCCATTTTATAATTGGCATGTACTCTTACTCCACCTCTCTCTTAGATACTATACTAATCATTCTCTTTCTTAAAAAGTTTTCATATGGGTTATTTGGTTCAGTTTTAGGTTTGGAATCAAGAATCGAACCGCCTATTATTTCTTCTCTTAAAACCAAATCATTCTACCTCTAGAATCAAACCAAACCACTGATTCCTTGAACACCCCAGTGATAAATACCTCGTCTCAACATAGATCTGCCACTGAACCTCGGTGACAATTTGTCAAGAAGGAAACAAAGTAAGAGATATATTCACGATCTTTCAAATTCTAATGTCGCATGGTGGCAGAACACTGTAATCAGTTACGCAAATGCTAGAGCAGATCGGCCAACTCTGTGAAGCATTCAACATCAAAGAATGATGGTTAATTAGAAAGCAGGATGTATTACAGAAGGCAGGGTACTCTTATTCTTGTGAATTATGGAGTCCTGAAAAAAGACTTCGTTTTCTTTTTGACATATTGAATGGCATCTCAATTTTAACCCCTTAATAGTAAAGTTGTTAGGGTACCTGGATAATTGTTATTTCTTGGAAGGGATCCTTCAATTATATCCGTCAAGAATCTTTTGAGAGTGAGATGCATTTGTATTTCACATTTACCAATCCATATTTGTGAGTTGAACTTCTTGTTTTTTAATCCAGATGAGTCGGTTCATATTTTCAGCTCACTCACCTCAATTCATGCTCATTTTCGGCTTACACGAGATTGTTGTGTCTTTAAGTTTGTTTTTAAAGTCATAAACTGCCCATCATGGTAGCAGTTGGTGTTTTGTTTTATATACTTTATATACTTTATATATATATATATATATATATATATATATATATATATATATATATATATATATATATATATATATAAAAAGTATGTCATAAGTATCGGCCTGTATCATATGATACATTAACTCATACTATCATATCGTAAGACCAGTAAGACAACTGTCATAGGCTCCAAGTTCTTAACTCATTAAAATATGAATTTTATACGCGCAAAACTTTTGGACTCCTATAAATTTAAATCCCAATCTAAATTGGGGCCACTTGTGTTGAGCCACTCCAAACTTATGGTAGCAATGGGAGTCATTCAATAATGTATTGCACATTCTCAACTGATCATAGTTTAGATTGTACTTATCTGTTTAAAATCTTGGGCAATTTATTTTCTTTAGGGAATAAATTTTTCTACAAACCAAGCTTTTTTGGTAATAGTCGTAAACCAGAACCGAAATCCGAACCAATTCTACCTCATGGAAAATCAAATTGAATCTGAAACTGGCAATTCTAACTTGAACCACCAATTTGAAACTGTAGAACTGAAACCATAAGTAAGACCGACACAATCAAAACCAAGTCAGAACCAGAACTAAACAGGTACCATACAAGTACTGGAACCTGGATCAAGCCAGCTGTTCGGTTATGGTTCCAGGTCCAACCTGTGTCTACAAGTGGGTTATCTTATTAAGCACAAAAGATTTCTCATTATAGGGTATGAGTAGTTATTCTAATAAGTTTAAGATGCAAACTTCTGTAGTTTTAGCAAGTTTTTTTGATTTATATATACCCCAAGAACAAAGAGACTCGAATAATATCTGGATGTGAACCGAGTCGACCCAGGGCTAGGCTCCGGCATGGCTCATCATGGTAAACCCGGTTTTGACAACAGTCATTCACCACAGCCTTTGACTTAAAAGGGTAAAAAGTGAAACAGAAAAGAAATAAAAAAAGGTCCGCTATTTTATAGAAGGTTTCGTGAGTCGCCGAAACTATAGAGGGGAAAATAAAGAATCAAGAAATTAGGGTTCAGGGTTTATGACTCCGCCCCCCACAGGGACCGTGCTTGTGGAGTTTCGCAGGGTTTAAGCTTATGGTTATGGGTTTTACAGTTTCCGGCATGTGGGCTGTTCGTCGAGCTGCTGCTACTAACCTTCTTAGGTACCTTTCTCTCTCTGTCGGTGCATCCTTTTGTGGGTGAACTTTGTTTGTTGAGAAATTGATGGGTTTCTTGTTTTGCTTTCGTTTCTCGACATACTTGTTGGGTTTTACGCGTAGAAGATTGATATATTTCATTTCTCTTTCTCTATATTGGGGTATCTTTTTGTTGAAAAAAGATGACGCGTTTTCTTGTCTGTTCTTATTTTTTGACATTTGTTGGGGTCGAACGTAGAAGACTTTCACATTTCATTTTTCTTATGTTTGATTTCTCTATTGGATGAACATTTCTCATGAGCCGTTTCTTTTCAGTACTTTGAATCATCTTGAGGTTTCTGGTTTTTTGGTCTTACATCGTGATATTAGTTCTTGACGGTATTTGTTTGGTAATATGGAAGTGTTTGGCGTTGCTTCTTATCTGATGGAGCTAATCGGTTGTAACTTTTATTGTTTGTACTGATTAGTTGTACATTGACGGATCACTTATAGTTTGTACTGATCAGTAAATTGTTTTCATCTTGGTCTCAGGGGACGTGGGTATCGTATACTTGCCTATAGAAATTCTTCTGTGCTTAGTGACGAAAGTAGTAATGGTGTTTGGAAATTTTCAGACAACCACGAATCTGGTCAGTTTGTAGTTACTGATAGTTTCGTTCAAAAGAGGTTCTTTGATCGCGTTGCGTGTACAAAATTCTTTCCGTGTGGCAGATTTCTTTCTTCACAAGCGGGGTCAGACTCTCATTCTGATGAAGACAAACTAGAGATTGGATTTTCAGAGTTTGAGAATCCTGAGGGTGTCAATAAGATTGAAAATGATAATGAGGATGGAGTGGTGCCTTGGGCATCTGGGTCCGAGAGTTTTGAGAATGATGATTCAGGTGAAGGCTTGTTGGAGAAACATGAGGAAATTGAATTATTAGAAGATGAAGTTGGCCCGGTTGATGAAGAGAAGAGGTCGCTCAAGAGTAGTAGCTCTCCGTTAGTTCCAATTATCATCAGATCTCCTCCATCATCGGTTAAGGCCGAAATTGACAAATGGGTTAAACATGGTAACTCTGTGAACGAATCTGTTGTTCTTCAAGTCATGGCGAGTCTTCGTAGACGCAAATTGTTTTGGAAAGCATTGCAGGTGATTCATTTATTTCAAGACTACCGCTTGTTGTTTCCTCATTTTTTTTTTTTCATAATTCTTTTGATATGGTTGTAACTTTGTCTCGTCTACTTTATCCTTTTGTTATGACCAGTGTTAGTAGCCACCCGGTGATCATGATGACAAGTTTTGGATGAATCATGCCGCTGTTGTTCGATGCATATCGTATCGAGTATCGTTTTGGTCCATGATACAATATGTATCGAATCGTATGGCCTCATATTGTAATTTAATACTAAAAAATTGGTAAAAAACCAAAAAATTCAGAAAAAATAGGAAAAATATGATAATTGCAAAGAGTTCATATAATGCAAAAATGTAGTATATATTCATCATTTATCATTCCATAATTAAAAAAGGAATTACATATTTTGAAGCCATATATGACATCCTTAGAAAAAATATAACTTTCATAATTAGAAAAAAATACATTTACACATTGTAATCAGGATCATATAATCTTCATCTTGTCCTTGAAGAAGATCCTCACCACCTTATGCGCTCCTTCCAAATTAATCCATGCAATGTCTTCTTCGGTTAGGGTTGTATTTGTATCATTATCTTCCATAATTCACTCTAATAGATCAAAATTATCCAAACTTATTGGATAAAATTGGTTTTCTTCCCTATTTAACTTTTTTAATTGCCTGCAAGAAAGAAAGATAAGTACTTAGTAAATAATATTAACAATTAAAATCAAATAAAATATTGAATTGAATCTTTAAGTAGTAGCTAATAAAGATTACCTTTGTCAGAGTCGCATGTTACAAACGGATGAAAACTAATGTCATTGAGTCTTTTATTCCAACCAGTTGCCCTTTTTTGTGTGGATGTGTTCAAACACACTCAAATTCCTTTTACAACCCGTTGCACTAGAGGTTTGACTCAAAACTCTAAAATCTTTAAGGTTTGGGCAATCACTTCCACACCTATTCCACCAAACATATGATAGAAAAAGCAAATGTCAATGATCTAATCCATAATAAATATAAGATTTAAGAAATTTAAATATGAAGATAAACAGTTTGGCTGAGCGCATATTAGTGTGGTTGTGAATTGCTACACGCAAGCCCATCAAGTGAAGAGCATTATTGTAAATCTCCTTCTCTCCATGTATATCATTTGCTCTACTCTCATCAGGGACTAATCTATCTATATAATCAATGATACCTCGGTTCTACCCTAGCTACCTTGACCTCACAGTAAGCTAGTTCCTTTGACAAAGCAAAGTCGTGCGCTTACAGTAAGGACTCGTAACAACTACTAGGTGTGATTCCAGTTTGGTAGTTGGGGGTTGGGGAACCTCACCATCCCTTTTAAAGCTAGTTGAATACTTGAATACTGGAATTAGGTAATAAGTTGATTCATGAATAGGTTGATTCATGAATAGGTTGATGTAATTGTTTGTTCCATATGTTATCTATAATGTTCCATACGGGCACATAATCCCTCTTTCTTCCATTAAAATTACTTCTAATGACTTCTCTTGCCTTATCCATGTCTTCATAAAGATATTCCATAGATGGTTTCTCCTCGCTATGACAATCTCAAAACTTTCAATAAAGGACATGTAATCTTCAATAGTTTAACACAAACATTCCAATGTATTCCTAAAGACTGTCTTTGAAATCTCATTTAACTTTATGTTTTTTCTATTTTGAGGAAACTCTACCAATTGTTACCACTTATTTGAGGAAATCATTCTCTTCTAGGCTTGCTTTTGTTTCATAATGCTCTGTATAAATAATAAATTAGTTGCAAATCGAGTTGCAGCTGTATGAAGGAGCACTGCACCATTTGTATATCTCCTCATCATATATAATATAAAATCATGGTTTTAGATAAATTTGGTGATATCTTGACAACACACAGTTATTGTGTTTATCTCATCCATCTCACCAATATCGTTAAGGATGAGATCTAAAGAATGGGATCCATGTGGTGTCAAATAGAAAGTCCCATAAGCATCTACTAACTCCTACCTAACTACTTTATAGTTAGTTGTATTATCTGTAATAAATTGGACTACATTCTCTAGCCCAACCTCGAATATCACCTTATCAAACTCTTGCCTTAGGACCTCTACAATATGCCTCTCCTCTGACGTATCTAGAGCAGTGTTGTCCGTATTGTTACGCCCTAGGACCCTTATAAAGGGTCCCGGCCCGAGAGAAACCCGCGATTTTTCGCGGGTTTCTTCTCTCCTTTTGGATTCCTCAAGCTCCCTAAGAGTCGGTTTTCGCCTCCTTGGTGTTCAAAGCTCTAAAATCGTGCCCTACGGTGTTCGTCCAAGCCTCCAAACTCGGATTTAGGTATATTTTGAATGTTTTTTCTATTTTTTCCTTTTATATTTGTTGTTTTTTTTGTTATTTTAATTTTTTTTAATGACAAAATATGAAGTTATTAAGTGTTTATATACGATTTTTATTGCATTCATGAAGTGGGAGACACTCGATTTGAGTGTTATTTGAAGATTGGGAGATTTACGAAGTGATTTTATTTTCAGGTTTTTGTTTGAATTAAAGTACTCCATTGAGATGTTAGGAAGGGGTGGTAGAGACTCTTATTCAAAGTCTGATGATCCGGCATGGCAGTGGGGTATACCAGTTGAGGGTTCAAGGTTAAAAATCATATGTTTATTTTGTGAAAAGGTGGTTAGTGGTGGAATTTCAAGGTTGAAACACCACCTAGCAGGAATCAGGAAAGAAGTTGCACCATGCACAGGCAGAGTTAGAAGTGTGCCAGAAGGTATTAAATGGTAATGCCTGCAGATGATTGAGAGCATACAGGAAAGAAGACAACAAAAGGATGATTTCTAGATGTGTGAAGAAGTTGATGATGCTACTGCCACTGGAGTTTCACTGATAGTTTGCCTTCAGATGCTAGAACAGATATTGGTAGTAGCAGTTCGCGAGCACCTAACAGGGGAAAGAGGGTTGTAGCTGAAGTCTTTGGAGGTGGCAGAAGAGGAAGTTCAGGAAGGAGTAGAGAAAGAGTTTCTTCTTCTAGCATACATTCGTTCTTTCCTCCTTCCACTACACCTGGTGTTCAGCCAGGAATTCGTGCTGCTATGACTTCAGAACAACTGCATGATCAAGAGACCTTGCAGTGGGCAGATGGTTTTATGATGCATGCATTTCATTTAATGCAGCAAAAAGTTTTCGTTTTCAAGCAATGACAGATGCAATTGCTAACATTGGTCCAGGATACAGGATGCCCTCTTATCAGAAGTTGAGAAGGAAGATATTAGATCAGACCGTCATTGAAGTGCAACAATATTGTTCGACTTTGAGACAATCGTGGAAGGAAACAGGATGCACTATCATGGCAGATGGATGGACCGATAGGCGAGAAAGGACATTGTTAAACTTTCTTGTATATTGTCCTAAAGGACTCATGTTTTTGAGATCTCTAGATATATCAGAGGAGAGGCACACTTCGTGAAAGGTAATGTTGTATTACTTTCAAATTTTTAATTCAATATAGCTTAACTTCAGTCTTCAATTGTTAATATTATTTACTAATTGTTTATCTTTGTTTGTCGTAGGCAATTAAAAAAAGTAAATAGAGAAAAAAGTCACTTCGATCCAATAAGTTTGGATAATTTTGATATATTAGAAGATTGGGTTATGGAAGACACTGAAGAAAATGCCCTCCTAACTGAAGAAGACGTTGCTTGGATTAATTTGGAAGGAGTGCAACAACAATATCAAGGAGATGAAGAATTTGATTTTCAAGAAGGTGTCGTTGATGATGATGATGAGGATCTGCAACAAGGAGAAGATAAGATTATTTAGTTGATGATCCTGATTATAATTTGTAAAATGTAACTGTGGCTGTAATGTGTATTTTATTTTTTGAATTCAAAATATGTAAATTGAGATGCAATTGTTCAATGTTGAATGCTCAATCCGTACTAAACTTACAGTATATGAATTTAAAGCAATTACCAGATTTTTTTTGATTTTTTTTACGGATTTTTACTAATTTTTATTGATTTTAATTATTTTTTGCATTATTTTAATATTAAAGTACGATACGATATGATATGCCCGTATCGTGGAGCCCAGCGATACACAATACGATACGCGTCATACAACACTGATCTAGATATCTCAAAAACATAAATCATTTAAAACAATAAACAAAAAAGTTTAATAAAGTTTTTGTCTGCCATAATAGTACATCAGTCTCCTTCCTTGATTCTATGAAAGTGGAATAATGCTCTTGAACTTCGAGAACTATCTTATCTAATAGTTTTCCTCCTAACTTTTGATAAGAAGATATCTTATATATTGCACAAATGTTAGCAATTACATTTGCCATTGCTTGAAAATGAAAATTGTTTATTATATTAAATGAAATTTATGATCCTAAAACCATATGCCCACTAGAAGGTCTGTCGGCCCATGCAATTACTTTGAAGTCATAACAACAAATTCCAAGTTGAGTACTATGTGTAGTGCTTGGAGGAAAAAATGATTATATGCTAGAGGAAGTTTTTCTTCTACTCCTTCCTTTTCTATCACTTCTACTTGCAACATCTTTAATAACTCTCTTTCTCCTCGAGAACTACTACTACCAATCTTTATCCTAGTATCAGAGGGAATACTATTACTCAATCCAATAATATCATCATCCTCTTCCTCAAGCATATGTAAATCATTCTTCTCTCCTCTCAAGTATGCTCTCAATCATGTGTAGACATTGACATTTAATGGATTATGACAATTTCTTGACTATGCTCGTTCAATGAGCAACTTCTTTTATAGTTCTTGGTAGGTGATGTTTCAATCGTGAAATTTCACCCCTAACCACCTTCTCACAAAATCAATATTTTATCTTCAATTTGTTTTCCTCAACTTGTGTACCCAGTGTCATGCCGAATTATCGGACTGAGATTGGGAGTCAACACTCTTTCATTCCATCTCAATTGAGTACTTCAATGTAATAAAAAACCAGAAAATAAAACCACTTCATATATTATCATTAAAAAAAGAAAAACACAAATAACGTAAAAAATAATAAATATAAAAAAATCCGAAAAACACAAAAAATATATCACAACCCGGGTTGAGAGCCTTGCAAAGACATCATATAGCACATTGGGAGACTCCAACAAATGCTAAAAATCCAAAGAAATGCGGGTTTTTGTTCAGCATATCGCTCATATTGTACGATACAGGCGATATTGGTTGTATCGTGCGATAAAGGCTTAATCACACAATACAACCCGATAGCTTACCATATGCGGTATATACAAGTGTATCGTATCTTGGAGCTCCACATTATGATACGAATCACACCCTCTCGTACGATAGATAATACTGAATTAGACACTTTATTTGCCAAGGTCTTTTACAAGTTCTTTAAATTAGAGAAATTATTATCGTTAGGTGTATTTGATGGTGTGTTAGATTTTGTTTCCTACACTATATTGATGGAACTTGCACGAGTGATCATGTCAAACACAAGCAAAGAGAATCCAAGAGTACTTGTCCTAAATTAGGAAGTGTATGGAAGACTTCCATAATTCATGTGTATGAATAACAAACCCAAAAGACATCAATTTCATGTAACTTACGGATTTCAGGATATATTTTTGAGAAATATGTCAATCAAGTCAAATATCACCCAAACTTGTTGGCGTGTCAGAAAGGCTAACCTTATTTATGTGTACAATGTATTAATAGGAAAAATCAAACATGAAAGTAAGTCTTTGATGTCCTATTCTTTCTATGTTTCCTTTACAATCTTGCCTCTACAAGTCTAGACACCAGAAGAAATAATGTGTGTTTTTTGGTTTTTATTCGAAATGGGAATGGATCTACTAGAAAGAGTGAAGCTTGTAATGTAAATGTACTTGGTTGAACTTTTTGGGCCTTCAAGGGTGCTTTTCAGTCCCTCCTATCTCAAGTAACTGATCTCTATCCCGAATATGAAAGAATGTGAGTTTCAGGTCCTCTGGTACGATCTCATTAGGTTGACACAGAAGCGTGGATTTAGTTGTAAGATATGATTCTTAGTTTGCTATACTTATGTTCCAGGTGCAAGTGTGACCTCCGCATTATTTCGTAGGATTCTGCAGCTTATATCCCTAAAAGTTTCTTGAAAACAAGTTGTATCAATTTTCGATAAAATCCTGGGGCTTTAAACGATAAGCAGGTAAGAAATCAGATGGTAAGTTCACCACACGCTTATGCATGTTTATGGCATGAGGTTGTGTGTCTGTGTGTTGTGTGGCATGCATGACTTTTACTGTCATATTTAGATAGCACAAGGAACAACTATTTATTCTTTTACATCCTGAGCTTAAGAAACTAAGATAAGGTGCACAGATATTTACAAAACTTAGAAGCTACATGATACAACGAAATAGTTGTCTGGTCCAATTATAATGTTATATGATAGTTTTCCTTCTCGAAAAGCAAGTTGTCATGTAGGTGGAGGAAAATCAGTTGGTAGGACAGGTTTGTCGGTAGATCAGTTTGTTCTTTTCCTGAAAGAGATGCGAGACTGGCATTTGTACGTAATAATAGCTGGCTTATCAGGTAAGGAGGACGTGAGATTTTATACCGTGATGTTTGAGGGAGAATTAACTAAGTCGAGGGATGAATAAGAAAACACTATCTCCTTTCGCCTTTTTCTTGGTTTGCATTTCATGTTACCCCACCCACTTGCTTAAAAGCCTATACGGAAGTTCTCCTGATAACACAAAGCGATGGTGAGTTGTGAGATTACTTTCTGTACTCTCTTATCCTCCTGGATAACGGTTATCATAGTCTAATGGTGATTCACGATGAATTCTCTTTTCATTTGACTGTCTTGTTTCAAACAGTCGGAGAGAATCATTCATAGAACAAAAGTGACATTTGGATAATAGTCCTCACTACCTTCTGCGCCAAGAGTCTATGGAGTTTCCCTCTCCTTGTCCTGGAAATGTCTATAGATGAGACTGAAGATCTCTGTCATGTAACCCTTATTTCTCGGTGCTGGCCATTTAAGAAATTGACTTCTGGAAGGTCACATGCAGAATTAAACAAAATTTCACTCGTGTACTTTTTGCAGTTTTCAGAGTGGTTGGAAGAAAACGATGCTATTACCTTTACCGTGAGAGATTATGCGGGCCGTATAGACTTGATCGCCAAAGTCCATGGCGTTGATAATGCCGAGCTCCACATCAAGAAAATTCCACCAGACATGCAAACTGAAGTCGTTTACAGAACACTGGTGGCTAACTGTTCATTCCTTAAAGACGTCAATAAGGCGGAGCAAACCTTTAATTTGATGAGGGATAAAGGCTTCCCCCTGACTCCGTTCACGTGTAACCAACTGCTTTTGCTGTACAAAGGACGTGATCAGAAGAAGCTTGCCAATGTTTTACTGATGATGGAGAAGGAAAATGTGAAGCCCACACTCTTGACTTACAAGATTTTGATCAATGACAAAGGCGAGACTGCTGACTATGACGGGATGGACCAGGTGATAGAGAACATGAAATCTGAAGGGATAGTTCCCGACCTCCATGCTCAAGCAATTGCAGTTAAGTACTATATATGCGGAAATTTGAAGGAGAAGGCGATGGCCATCCTGAAAGAAATGGAAGATAACGATAAGAACACCAGTCGTGCTGCATGCAAGTATTTACTCCCTATCTATGCTTCCCTGGGTAAGAGTGATGATGTTGACCGCCTTTGGAAGTTCTGTGAGTCGAACCCACAATTGGAGGAGTCCATGGCTGCCATTGAAGCATGGGGGAAGCTGCGTGACACAGAAAATGCTGAGGCTGTGTTTGAAATGGCGATCAACAAGTGGGAGAAGCTTCCACAGAATGTGTATGCATCGCTTTTGAAGATTTATGCGGACAACAAGCTGTTAGCTAAAGGAAAGGAACTAGTGAAGCGGATGTTGGATAATGGCTGTTGGATCGGGCCATTGGTATGGGATGCAATTGTGGAGCTCTATGTGCAGTCGGATGAGCTCGAGAAGGCCGACTCTATTCTTAACAAGGCTGTGCAGCAGAATGGCAAACTGAAGCCTCTCTATAGATCCTATCTGACTATCTTGGAAAAATATGCACAAAGGGGGGATATCCACAATGCCGAGAAAATCTTTGAGAGGGCGATGCAGGCCGGGTACGTGGGTTGTATAGGTCTCTATAAGAATCTGCTCAGAGCTTATCAAATTGCCAAGATGCCTGCATATGGATTCAGAGAAAGATTGAAGGCAGACAATTTATTCCCCGATAGGACTCTAACCATGCAGCTGGCCCAGCTGGACCGCTTAAAGAAGAACTCTGTGGCTGCAGAAGTTCTGGAGTTACTAGCTTAATGCTCTCTCTCTCTCTCACAGGTTGTGTACGGAATCCGAGAGGCAGGTTCTGTACAAGGCCTCGGACCAAGAGATTTGAGTTTTGCTTCTCGAGGATGTATTAAACTCGGTTGATTTATTTTCATACATGTGAGGTAGATATTAGTTTATTCATCTCTCTCTCTCTCTCTCTCTCTGGGATTTATTGAAATATCAACGGATGGATATATCGGCTAATTAAGCCAGCATACAAATCGATTGTGGGTATCCTAAAACAACCAATTATTTCTTATCCTAATTATTCAAGAGAATCAGGTAAATTTATTACGCTATATTCTTCTGCTTGTCGAATCGCCGATTCAATCTCTGGATTCATACTTTTTGCCTTGAACGCTCCTTCATTTCTAGCAATCCAGATTCCCCATAAAATTGTAGCAAATCATGCTAATTGATATTGCCATGCGATTCTACGTATAAGTTTTACAATTCATCTCCACCACCAAAGTAATTCTTCATCGTTTCGTGGAAACCGTTCATCCAGCTGAACATTTTCCCGTACTTTCCTGCAATCGGGCACATTAGCAAGATATGATTTTGTCACGGGACTGCCTTCGGTGACTGGCATTGGCACGTGGCGTCAACCCAAATGCATGCGAAATTGCACCGTTTTCGTCTCTCTGCAACAGCCTCAAAGGGGTTTATTTCTCAATTTGTCGACTATCAGGAAGCCACGTTACACCAGTAGTGAGTGGGCAGCTTGGCTGTCGAACTCATGAGGAAGATGATGGCCGACCAACAAGAGAGGCGTTTGAGATGGCCTCTTCCTTGAACCTCTTCTCTCTAGCTCTTGATACATGCCCACCTGGTTCCCTTTTATAGTACAGGGAACATGAGACACTTGGGCACACCTTAACCCTGACTCCCTGGATGGGACTTGGACCACTACCAACGACAGAAAAACCCATACATGACCTGGAGGTCGGACACTCGCATGGATTCCAACCTGACTCGCAGAGACCCGTTAGCACTATCGGGTTCATTTGCCTCCTACCGCTAAACCTCCCTAGAAAATTTCCCTTGTTGCAATGAACCACCCTGCGCTCGATCTGTGCATCTACAACAACCATTTTTCCAACTTGCACTCTTGCTTGTCGGTTTCGGTCCCATGACAATCCTCCCCACTAATCTCCGAACTTCTCCTTGAGACCGTGTGATACTACTACTGGAATACGTCTTCATATTCTCAAAGCTCAGTGACAAGTATCAAGGTGTAATAAACGGAATTGGGCTGGATCCGGGTTCACACGAATTCATATCCTTCCAAAATCTGCAGCATAAATAACGCACGATGTGTTACTATGTGCAAGTGAAAAGAGAAGGGAATGACGGAATGACAATCCTTTCTTACCTTATTTAATACTGATTTATGGTCGATCATCCTTATATACATATGCATGGGTGATTGCAACTTTGAGAAGGATCGATCGAGTTCCAACATTGAAGAAAACGGGTGAGGAAAGAGGTATTTTTCTTCATCTTTTTCTGTTTTTCATTTTCTTCAGTTTTATAGAGAAATGATTGCATTCAAATAGTTGTTTTGGGTTTGGGTTAACAAGGTGATGAAGCACGAAAAGTTTTCACGGATTATGATGTGTAATGAGTGTCAATTTGGCCTCAAAACAATTATGATTCACCGGCTTTTTCCATTTTTTGTAACTCTTTCTTTTGTTTGAGTTTTCTGGCCAAATGCTTCCACAAACGGCCAATGTTGGACTAGATTAGAAAAGAGGAGGTAGGCGTTCAGTTGGGGACCACTGTCGTCAACGAAAACTGGCAAAATTGATGCTAGAAATGAAAGAAACCAACCCCTTTTTGGGCGTGTTATGGTTCCCGTGTCGCGTCCAACACGATGTGTTGTCCAATAAACCTAGAAACGACACTGTGTCATGTCATGTGTCAGAGTAACGATTCTATTTTGAAGATTCGGGTCGGGTTTTGAAATAGGTTCTAGGTCAGAAACATGACTCAGTTTCAAGTTCTGTGTCGACACAAGAACACAAACTACCTACTTTGTTGTTCAATTTGGATCGGATATGGATCCAAATGACAGTTCAGATCTAGGTTGGGTTTTGGATAATTTTAAGGTTGTTTAGGATCCGATTTGGACACAATTTATTGCATTAGACTCGTAATTAAATTAATTATAATATTTTAATTATTTGTAATTGCTTAGAGATCAAAATTGGAGGATTTGATGTGATAAGAGTGGCCTAACAATTTGGAGATTGGATCTTAGTAGTCCTTCATGTAGAGGCTATACATTCTTTTATAGAACCACACTAGAAGTTATTTTTTTATTTTAGATGGATTTAAATGTGCATGATTGATAAATATTTTAATGATATTTATAAAATGAAGTTTACAATTATGTGTTATTTGTTATGTTTTTAAGTGGAACTTGTTTATGAATTGGTTGATAAAGAGCATGTTTTGATATACATGTGTTATTATGAACATGTCATTTAATTTTTTGTATGGATATGGATTTGCTTATATGTGGATCCATATATGAGATTATGAAGGTGATAAATTAGAATTGGTTTTGAAATGTAATAATATGTGAATATATGAGCCATACTTGTATGATTTGCATTGGGTCTCTTGAGACATACAGATCTCTTGGCATTCCAGCTTGGGACAAATATAGAGTGTGTTATCGAGTACTCTATCGTGAGAGTCGGCATGGTTACCGTCATGAACGGGGTTACTGAGGCCATGTTAGGGAGGGATGAAAAACTTCTGTGGCCTTTGGGACTAACACATTATAGGGTGTAATTATCATAACAGATGATATGTGTGTGCATGTATGAGTATGAATTTGAGATCGTGATTTAGAAATGAAACTATGATTTGTTATGAAATGATTGTGCAACTATACGTGCTTTTAGTGTGAATTCTTTTTAAAGATGTTTAACCTTCTTAATGAGCTAGCTCACCCCATCATTTTATAGTTCCTCTTGAAACTAGTACTTCGAAGGAGCACAAAACAGAGTAGTAGTCGAATAGAGCTACACTTTGCATTTAGATGATATGATAAGTGTTAGACTATTTAGAAAATCTTCTTATTCGGGGGTATGATTTGTCTGCCTCGCACCATTTTAGACTTATTATTTAGATCCTGAATATTGAAATATTTAAGTTAGACATTTCACAAGTTAAATTTAATTAGTATTGTCTTTGGTTGACGCTCACGATCACGCCCATGTGAGAAGCAGTTACGTGGCATCGGCTCGGGTTGGGTTGTGGTCACGACCCATACGAGTGTAACATGAAGAGTTGTCCTTCAACCAATGTCCTTCCCAACATACAAGACACCATATTAAACAATGGGGTCTCATTCCTCTTACTTTATGTCTTATCAGCAACCCATGTGATATTCCTCAATACTAACGGTGGTGATCAACACTTTCTTTGGTTGGGATCCACGTAAAAGGGCTTGAGAAGATCGGTGGATCTTGAGATTCTCTGGTAGTTGTGCCTGATACTTATGACAATCCTCCTCATTAGTCTCCAAACTCCTCCTTGAGGTCATGTGATACTATTGGATTATGTTTTCATATTCTCAAAGCTCAATCACATGTATCCATGAGTTGTCCTTTAACCGATATCCTTTTCAACATACAAGATACCATGTTAAACGACATGGTCTCATCCCTCTTACTTCATGTCTCATAATTTTGGCAGCCGAATTGATGTCCCGATCAATATTTTCTTTAGGCGAAATACTCGTAGAAAGGCTTGAAAAGACTGGTGGATCTTGAGATGCTCTAATAGTTGTGGCCGATAAGTCACTAGCCAACTTTCTCCACAATCTCAAATGGTACATTATAGCGAGGAGACACGGCTAGCTCAAAACTAGGTCAACTATTTGAATCGGGATCAAAAATCAAGCAAAGTTGGAACCAAGACCTCTTGGTTCAGCTATGGTTCATTGGTTCTAAAATCAATATAAAAAAGGGTGATTTGGTTCTAGTTTGAACTGCCATACTAGTTTTGAACTGGAATCATCAATTTGGACCACTTATGACCTGTCATTTTCATCGAGAACTGGTGATTAAAAAAATAGAATAAGAAAACACGAGCCCACATTATGCCTGTTTACCGGCCAAGGATCACTCGATGACACATTGTTAGGCTCAACCGGCCCTGTATCTTTAATAAGAAAATATGCGGGTGCCACATGGTGATAAGAAAATATGCGGGTGCCACATGGTGCCCATGTATTGGGTAGGTGATCAGCCTCATTGATCACCTCCCATAATTTTTTTTAAAAAAAAGATAAGCAAGTGTCGCATGGCCCACTTATTGAAGAGTCCAAATACAACCACCTCCTCTCCTTATGAGGTAGAGGAAAAAGCATCCAATCATGTGTAAAATAATAAGATCAATGAACTCACTGAAAGCAAATTGACAACTGATATTCTCTTAGCATCATAATGATTCTTAACTAAGCATGCAGGCCCTACCAGAACAAGCGTTTGCAAGGCCCAAATAGTATCACTCATTATTTAGCATATCATCTAATCTTTAGATACAAAACATGCCCAAAAGTGGTGTTGCATGCTTGACTAGAGGGTCAACTCATAAAAGTTCCATACTGAAGAAGGCCATAAGTTCAACACACAGAGTGTTCTCTGTTCTAGGTTGACCTAATCTTGGGTTACCAAATGTTGGTCTTACATTGATAGCCAAGCACCATGTTATGGCGAAATGTTGGTTTTTAAAATAGAACACTTTGTAATATGAGCTTTTTTTGTGTGGACTATCTCTAGATATGGAGTTTGTTAATCTACTCTAGGTATGTGAGAATAAGTGTATTTGTTTATTCTGTTGCCATAGACCCTATCCTTACGAGGTCGCCCATACAAGCAAGGGTGATAAGGTGATCGCTTACCCTTACCTCTTAGAGTAAGAGTTGTGGAGGCTTGTATTGTAAGGCTACACTTACTTTAGTATAAAGCTACCTAAGAGTAGCCTCTAATGTGGCCTCAACACATGCATACAATCACAACAAATCGAACTACTCAATAAGTATGTGGAGGCAACAGTTTGGCAGGCATGTGGTGATATGATGGAAAAGACCTTTGAGACCCTAAGCTTTTGTGACATGAGCTAATGGGTAATAGGGATAAAACATGGGATTGAGTAAGATCCCCTTGTGGTGCACAACAAAAACAACAACAAATCCTTTTCCAATGCTAAATTGGGTCTACTTGGATTCTTTGTTTCCATATAACTTGATTTTGTGCCATGCAATTTTGACATGCATTCAGCATGACTTGGCTACAACAAAAGCTAAATTATTTTTTATTGTTTCCTTTCAATACTTTTGTGATTTTCTTTTCAACATTTTGACCATCGAATTTCTCAAACTTTCTTACATGTACTTCCTTTAGTCACATTTTCATGTCCAAACCATGTAAATTGTTTTTCCTTAATTATCAACTATTGTTATCACTTCTATGTATGTGATAATCTCATTATAAATACGGTCTTTCCTTATTATGACTATACATCCATCTCAACATATTTATTTATGCTACAAGCATCTTATGCAGATGTTGATGTTAACTACATGACATTCAACATCATATACTACAAGATCTACCTTTCATCATCATATGACAGTTATATATATATATATATATATATATATATATATATATATATATATATATATGACATCTCTATAATTTTTTTCATCGCTTTAAAAAGCTAACCCTAGATATTTAAACATTTCCTTTTTGAGGGGTGCAATGTGTGACAATCTTAATTTTTGTATCACTTGCAATAACCAAATGATCAAACTTACATTTAATATATATTTTTTCTTTTTTATACTAAGTCATAGGCTATTATTTTTTAATGTTTTTCTCCTTCATTGCAATTTCTTGTTAACTTTTTCTTTGGACTTATCCACTAACACAATGTCATCTGAGAATGACATATATCAAGGTACTTCATCTTAAATATATTTTATTAACTACTCAATAACAAAGGTAAATAGATATGCACTTAAAGTTGATCCTTGACGTATATATATATATATATAATATATATATATATATATATATATATATATATATAAAGAGTATCTTATCTATATAATGTGTTTTTGTAAATAATCTTTCACAAACATCTTCATTGTTCGAACTTTAAGATTAATTGTAGAGATTTGAATAACTTTTACACTAAATGTAAGTACAAAGATACATTTGATTCAAATCTTACCATCGATCTCAAAGATCAAACCATTAAGATATTTGTGCAAGATTATACACCAAAAGGCATTATGTAGCTAACACACTCTCTCTCTCTCTCTCTCTCTCTCTCTCTCTCTCTCTCTCTCTATATATATATATATATATATATATATATATATATAATTACAAGAGGAGGTTGAAGTCTAACACATAAACCCTCTAGGAGTCGAACTCCCCACCAACAACAATAGCGTTAGAGCTAACTTTACTTCAAAGAGTCTATCATCCCTCACACATGTTTGTGCAACATGACACATATCTTTTATAAGATTGATGTATGTTAATAGGATGTATTTTTTTAAGGTTCTTCAAAGAATATCTCTTGGTACTCTATACTTTTCCAAATCAATATAACATGTAAATGTTTTTTTTCTTTAAAACATTTCATAAGACATCCCAATAGGTTAATGGCCTCAATAATAAATCTTTTAGAACACATTTAATTGTTTCTCCATTGGATTTTAGATTTGTCTCAGTTTTTGTTCTATAATTCTTTTCAATAATTTCATAGATGACTCATTAACTTGATACACCGATAGTTTACACAATTCTTAATGTGTTGTTTTTGTATAAGGGGTATAATTGTACTCTTCATTTAGGATTCTTTTCATTTCTCTATATTTTATTAAATGTCTTATAAGCCAAGTAACACCCATCTCTCCTAGAATTTTCTATACTTCTACGAAAATATTATATGATCTTACCTATTTACAAACCTTCATATGTTTATGAGTATCTTTGACTTCATCCCTTTACATATATAGGTACAAATTATGATTTATATAATCTTTTGAGTTGGTAAGCTCCCCCAAACTTATACCTGTATTTTCACTAAAGCTTATGAAAATACATTTTCATTTTTTTTATTTATATATACAAATTTTAGATTCTCTGGAACCCTCAACTTATACTCAATCTTCTTAATTTATTGAAAGTAAAAAAAACTAAGTCAAGAGAGACCACCTCTTATTCACTCTACTTTTTGTTTTGTCTACCTTATTTAAAAAATTTCACAATTACCTTTTTACTCCAAAGGGCAAAAGTCATCTCTTACACTCCAAAATTCTTGGATAATAAAAGAGAAAATACATGCGCACTTGAGTTGAAATATGAGCACAAAAAGAGTTTCTATTCTTATTAATTTTGGATCCTAATTGGATTTGGATTTGTAAATGGGATTTGAACTCTAGGATGAATATGGATCTAAAATGAATATGGATCCTAAATGGGATATGAAACTTAATATGAATATGGTTAGAATTGATCCTAGGAAAATAATGCCCTAATTAATAATTATAAAATAAATTACAATTAATTATAAAAGTATTAAGATATAGAAATTTTAAGGTGCAAAAAATCTTGATTTATAGAGATCTTGATATGTAATGCGCACAAATTTTAAATATTTTATAAAATCAAATGTATACAAAATTTAAAAGAAACTTATGCAAGGAGATGCAAGAATAGGATCTTCAACATGCATTAATTAAATCTAATGTGTAAAATAATTCTAACCTAACCAAGAATTAAACTATCTATGTGAGAACAAAACTAAAGAATATAGATGCAAGATGATTTGAAAGGAATCGATAGAAGATCTAAGGGATTTAATGGATGTTACACCTAATTAATTGTATTCAAGATGTATGGGTTAAAGAGACTTGATGTAGCTGATATGAATATGTATGATACGAAGAATCAATGCTACTAAGGTATGAGAATAATGCAACGGAATTAGATAGGGTGGTCGATGAATACTATGTATGTTTATGATGACCTAATAATAATAAGTATTATCACCTAATAAGGATAATTATGATAATCTAATGATGATTAAGTATTATGACATAATAATAATAATAACTATTATGATCTACGACCATGCACTAGGAGACTAAAAACCAAAACAAAATATATTAAGGGAGTGGAGCGATGGATGGAACTATTGAAACAAAGTTCTAGGAGTACCTAAAAACAACCCATCTCTCCTTTAGGTGATTTCTCACAATTTAAGCGTGCTTAAAACTGAGTGAATTTCTTCTTCTTGGTAGATCTCTCAAGGTTGGCACGCAACATACACACACCAAAAGCAAGAGAAAGAATATATATATATATATATATATATATATATATATATATATATATATATATAAAGAGAGAGAGAGAGAGAGAGAGAGAGAGAGAGAACAGGACAACCTTACTTGATGGATACTTGTATTATTGCTGCTTCATAATGAGAAAGAGATGGATACAACAGGAGATGAAGGGCCCTATTTATTGAGCAATCCAACCCCTTGAACATAAGAAATAATCATATTTTGATCCCTATAAAATCTCTAATAATTCCAAAAAGATAAGATTTTAAAGATATATATGGCTAAGTGGCTTCAATTTTGGCTTGATGGCTGGACTGGATGGTTGATTCCTGCATGGCTTGGGGGCTCCTTGAGTGGCTCAACTAAGTCTAAGGCTGACATAGTTTGGATGGCTTCTCAGAATAACCCGATTCCAATTTGAGTGCTTGTCTTGACTTGAAACCTTGATGAAGCTTGATAATTCTTGGCGTTAAAGCATAAAAGTGAAATGACCCATTACAACTTGACGTGGAGTTGATTCCAATGAGGTGAGTTAAGTCATGGCTAAGGTACGCCTGATTTGGTTCGAAATTGAATTTTTAATATAATGTTTGACTAAGTAACTTCACTCAAAATGAATTTTTAGTGTGTCAACTAGAACAAATGTAGGATCGATAGGTTTGGGTCACCTAGGCTAGGTTCAAATAAGGCTTAAGCTTAATTGAGTCAAGGCTTGAGCCATGTAAATAAATATATAATAAGCTTTTTAAATAAAGATTCTTTTAAACCCTAGGTCAAGAGAATGTCTAGGACTTCCGTGAGTGGTTGTCATAGCTTGGTGAACTCCCTCTTTTCAAATATTTTTAGAGTTTTTCTAATATGTTTTTGTTCAGAGGTTTGTGAGGGTCCGACGGAGCTCGGCCCTACTCAGACATTTGCAACCTTTTGGGCTTTGGCTGCACTTTCAGGTGTGTGTGGCACATATGCCCCTTAATCGGGGTTTTGAAAAACTCCTCCCCTTCTATAAATCCTCATACACTCCTTTTTTCAAATTCACTTCAAAGAGTGAAGCTTTCTTTATCAATTTTTGAAAATTCGAGATTTCATGAAGTGAAAGGAGGGCTTTTAAATTGGTTTTGAAAATCTAAAGGATGAGCATTATGGCGCATCCTTCGGATATGGGCTCTCTAACTTGACCCAAAAGTAACCTCCATCTAACAATGAATGTGTGTGCATCCTCGTTAGGAGCTTGCTTAGTGTCTCTCAAAGTATTCAAAGTGGGTGTGACTTCAACATTATATGAAAATCTTTGTATGAAACAATTCGCCAAATCTTCTTAGCGAATTGGTTCAAGTCGTATGAAGACAACCACTTCGATGCATTTCTCAAGAGAGAGGGGGAACCAGTAGATCTACTTTGAAGAATCCTTCTTCTTCTTGTATGCTCTTCGAAAAAAGAGTTGAAGGTGGGATCTAGGATCCCCACTTCGATCATACCGGTAGAAATTAGGTATGTCATCATCACTATCGGTTTGATAATCCGATGGTAAGAAATCCGATAGTGCGTAGGCTCTTTTCTCTTTGGTTTCGCCTTTCAACAGTTGTTGCAAGTTTTTTCTATCTTTGATAGTGAAGGATTCCGGCTCTGTTTCCTCCTCTAATCTAGAGGCCATTTTGGATTTCTTTGTGTGCAAGGGTTTCTTGTGAGCCCTTTCTTGTTTCTCGTGAGAAGAGCATGATTTGATCGCTTTGGCCTCTTGGCTTAAAGCAACGATCTTTTCTTCTATAACTTTAAGTTCCCTTCTTAGGGAAACAAGCGAGTCTTCCCAATAGGTGTAACTGACTCAAGAATTTTAAATAAAGTACATTTAATGTTAGAAACACATAAAGAGGGGTAGAATACTAGCCATGGTCGACCCACTTCATAGAATAAATTTTGGTGAAACCTACTTCATCATATAAATCCAAAAGCCTTTAAAATTCCTCCTTTTATTCTTCTCTCTTCCAAAATATTTTTATTTCTCCTTGATGTAAACTCTTATTTTTATAAAATCTAAGACTTACGGTCTCATCCTATACATCTTAAAATTGGCCTTTAAAAATAACTTTTAAGGACATATTTTTAAAAAAAATTGGGTGTTTATAATTTATCAAAAGAATCTTCTCAACCTCATATTTGATACATCTAATAGAAGTAAGATCTTTAGTTTTATTATATATAACTTTAGTTATCCTAAAGATATCTCTTGCACCTTCTTTTGAGTCAGGTTTTTGTATAAATTCTTTAAAGTTTTGGATTTTTGTTTTATCGAAGGCTTTTTTTGCTTCTTTCTTTGCCTTTATAGGCCTTCCGAATTCATTAATTTTATTGATATAGTGTAATTTTTAACATGTCACATTTTCCTTAATTTTATTTTGCACAACCTCACTCTATCACCTAGTCTCATTTTGTATTGATACGCCTCCCTTTGATTCACCTTCTTTTGTCACTTTCATAATATGCATTGCTACATTATTCAACATGTTACAAGTTGTGCCTATATAAATTCTTGAAGAACATTCTCTTTAAATATACCTCATTTCTCATTTTTTATGTTTCACTATTTAGTCCGAGTAACTCTATCTGTTTTTTTGCTTTTTTGTCTACTTTTTTACATGTAAATCTATTATTAAAAGTTGATATTAAATAGTAAAGCTTTTTCCTAGAATTATATTATAATCATTATGTCACGATCTATATGTTCTCCTACAAGCAAAATAATTAATTTATGCTTTTATTATAAGTAATTAAATGTTTATATCATTTTTCAAAAGATGTATTAGCTACAAAAGGATCATATATGACAAAATTTAAAATTTTCTTACCCTCCTCATTCAAATCTCCAAAGCTCATGTTTTTATGAATACCTTGACATCATAATGACTCTTTTCTCGTTTATTTGGATCTCCTTCCAAATATTCTTTATGAAATTCTTTGATTAATCTTATTTAACTCATCTAAAAATACCTTTTTATATTTTCTTTTAGTCCTAGTTGGGGTACATAAACACAAACTATATTCAAAACCTCTACTTCTAACACCATTTTTGTCATCATAATTGAGTCATGGTACATTGTATATCTATTATATTGTCATTTAAATACCTATTTGCAATAATACAACTGTATTTTGAGTCTTTTTTTTTTCTAAGTATCATCATTTAAAACATGTTTTTCAATCTCTCGAGCTTTTTTACAATCCACTTTATTTCTTGTAAATATAGAATGTAAATCTTTCTTCTAATCATAGTATTTATCACCTTTATTAACTTATCTATCAATATTCCAATATTTCAAGTGTCAATAGGAATCTTATTTTCAAGAACTAGTTTTCTTATCTTTCATATCGGTCTATGTTGAAAATAAGGAAGCTCTCTCTTACATTTGAGTGTCAACGTAACAGGATTATTTTTTTACTCACACCCATACATAACATGAGAACCCTCATTATCTAAGTGAAGATGTAAGCTTAATTTTCATATATACAGACTCTACTCTAAGTTACTAAGAGGAGATGCCCAAAAAATACTCATAATGTTTAGAATCTGTGATAGAAATCCAATAAATTTTACACTGATTATCATAAGGCTAACAAAATCCTCTTTTTGCATTTGGGCTTGGAACCGACCATGAGAGTTATTCAATGAGCAACATGTGGAACTGAATTAACAAAGGGCATTAAAGGAACCCTAGGGGCCTAAGTGACACATGGCACATACCTTTTACATTAAGATCATTATAGCCTTACAAAACAAACATACACTACTACCACGTTTCTAGTAGCTTAGAATGCCTTGTAAAACAAGCAAAGATTGTCATACCAATGAATGCTTGTTTTGCAAAACTACTTCTACTTTAAAGTAAAGCATACTACCTTATAATAGTAGCAGTGTAGACATGTAACACTGTATATACTAGAAGATGGAAGCGCAGCGGGCTGGGCATTCAGTGAGGTAAGGCTTTATTAGGATTTGGTTTCTAGAGGCACCAAGCATGTCCATATCGCCGAAGCCCACTTTATCCTGGCTGCAACAAAGTCCTAGCCAGTTCTGTTTGGTGGTCCGAATCACATGCCTAAGAAAGGCTGATTCTTCGACTTATAAAACAAATAAATGAATAAGTTGCTTCCAAATGATCGGACCTTTGGAGATCTATATGCACCAAGCAGTGAATGCTAAGTGACTGAACTTGAATGAACATTGCAACCATCGGGGCCCAATTCATTATCGTGAAACTGCAAGCCAATGACCACAACGTATGAGGAGCATAACCATGTCTAGGTGCATTATTAAAATGTACGTGGCTCAAATCGAGGAAAGATACACGTATTTCATGCAAGGGCAGACAGTATGTGGCTGAAATGGTTCTACATATTGCACATACTGTACTCCAACCATGAATCTTGCACGCAATTGCCGGAAGATACATATTCACCAAACTGCCCCATGCCAATCTTGTCATGTTCAAATCTCAACAGGCTGATTCTAAATGAATCGGCAAAAAATTGATCTTTGGTGAATAAATTCAGTATATTTTTTAAATAATTTCAATCAATTTTGATACTGTTTCCCATAGTTTTTAGATATTTTATTTAGAAACCTGCTTATTCATGCTGCAATTCAATTGTATTCGCTCTAAATTGATTTGGAATACGGTTTGGTTTATGAACCCAGTACAGGTTGTTCGTGGCTTGACTCATTTGAGCTTTGCACAGCTCGTTCGCTTTGTAAATGAACCAGCTTGTGTTCATTAATTTACGAATAGATCGTTCAAACTGGCTCTCGATCTGTGGAAAATGAAAATTCACTATGGCCAGAACGAGTTGCCAATTTGTGGCTGATTTCATCTGAGGAGATGAATCATACCTTGGAAATCTATATGAATTCAGCTTTCATGGGTTTTTTTTTTTTGGTGAAGTATGTTACCGGTATCCCGAAGCCGGAATGACCCCGGCCAATTGTGTTGATACCTTTGCTTAATGGGAGCAAGTGCAGACTGCCAGACCACTTTAACCAACCAAGCTTTCGAAGCTTTTATGATTTTTAAATAAATTTTCCCGAAAAGTACAATGTCCAGCTTGCTTCTTCTCATTGGTTTCGCAGGTCAAACACATGGTCACTTAGCCACCTACTTTGACAAATTGGCTTGGTCCGGATCTGAGTTCCCACGTCGCTTTCAACTTCCAAAGGAAAAGAACAGGTTGATCAACGTTAAACCTGTTTGCTAAATTGCCCTACTTTCATTTATAACTCGGAGGAATCACCTTTTGAGGAGTTTATGAGCAATTCACCTCAAAATTCTGTTAGAACCCTTGCCCTCACAACTTATGTTTGCATTGGCATACTCCAAAGGTTGAAACGTTCTGCAATACATACTCGTGCCTCCTTCAACGATTCACCTCAATTGCGGAATCATCTCTAATCCCAAGAATCACAATGGCTGTTTTCTTAGGACCGGTAATTAAATTGTGCTAATGTAAGGAGAATTTCTGAATTTGGTCTTAGAAACTGACAAAGTCTCTTATTCTGTGAAATTTGAATCTTGTACGCGTCACAAACTAATCAATCAAATCAAAGTGAAATTAATTCCAGGTCCACTAGATTACCTCGAGCCGTATAATTAGAATGTCTCTTCAAGCACGCATTCCTCCTTTAAATTCAGCCATGAAAGTCACCATGAGAGATCAAAAAACACCGTAAGCCCTGCTGCCGGGACAACGATTATCATATGAATAGATTCTCTCTTCAGGCACACGTTCCTCTTTCAATTCAGCCATGAAAGTCTCCAGGAGAGACCACAAGCACCTCAACAATCCGTTCCCCTTAGGCCCAAGGACTCTTGGTTTCATGCATGGCAGCCTTTTCTCTCACTCCTCAATCCTTCCTGACCAGGAATTTCAAATTGGTGAAGATTTCAGGCTTCTTTGGTCCACAAGATTTGGTGGGTGCATCTCTGTTTTTCATAAGAAAGAACCAGAGAGAGCTCTCTGGTCAACGATCCCAGGGGAAGCCTTTGTTTCAGGAGCATTTGCAGATTCTCATGTCAAAGAAAGCAGAGGATCGTTTGTTATAGACGATCATGGTATTTTCTCCTGTAACCATCAAACTTTAGAAGATATTAGATTGATGAAACCTTTTGAAGTCAAGAAAGAGATTGAAAATGACAAAAATCAAAGTTGGTTTGAGGGAATTGAATCACAAAATGGTTTCTTGGAAGACATCATGGGTACCCAATTGCCAGTATTGGTAACGAGAGGTTGCCTCTATAGCATCAGGGCATTGGGAGAGGAACAATTTGAATGTTTCCTGCAGGATCCGAAACCTTCAAGAGGACCATTTCATAAGATTTCTGAATTAAAATGCCACGATTCTGAATCGAGTGTGCCTCTGATCGCAGCGAGATACTGGGTCTTCTTCACACAGAAAACCAAACAACAGTTAGGGTTTCATGTCATGTTGGGAAGAGCAAGTCAGCAACAGAATCACGGCATTCATCATCGTTGTGTAATATTTTCCAGGTGCTGTGGAAAGCTTCGGAAATGGCGGCGCAAGTGGTTATTTAGGCCAGGAGGATTCGTTAAGCTTTCATCAGGGAAGTGCGAGAAAGTAAGGAAGATCAATGTCAAGAAAGAAGGTAGTGGCAGCATTAAGATTATGAATGAGCTCACCAGAGTTTTTATCACATATTACAGTGAAGAGGATGAAAAGTTTTTCGGGTTTGGAGAGCAATTCTCTCATATGCAATTCAAAGGTAAGAGGGTGCCCATTTTTGTTCAAGAGCAGGGACTTGGCAGGGGAGATCAACCAATTACTCTAGCAGCCAATTTGATTAGCTACAGGTGAAAACAGTCCTCGAACACTCTTTTGATCTACAATTATAATTTTTCCTTTTAAATATGTAACTCAAGAAAACTACATCCAGGTGGTGAGAATTCGTCTCAACCATGGCAGCCTAAAACTCTGAGGCTATGCAACTGTGGATTTTCGTTTTATAATTTAGTGATTAATTCTTTTCTTGCAGAGCTGGTGGAGATTGGAGTACAACTTACGCACCTTCACCTTTCTACATGACATCAAAGATGAAGTCGCTTTACCTTGAAGGATACAACTATTCAGTTTTCGATCTAACAAAGCCTGACAGAGTACAGATTCAGGTATTTCTTCCCAAGACATGAAGAAGTGGTTTTCTTTTTTTATAAAAACAATTTACGTGAAATTTAAAAAACATTTTACCAGTAAAAGACTGAAAATTTTCAAATGCAACTTGATGTGGGAATCAGAGGCTTAGGTCTAGTTTCTACTGTATTCGTTCCTATTAGTTTCTGCTCATTTAATTAAGCTTCGTTATGCAATACGTACGAGAGGATCCTAGCATATGTATCTATGATTATATATAGGATCTAAGTCGCCCAACTGCATCGAGTGTCATACCAATAAATCCAATTGCAAGGGCTTGGATATCATACTACATATCCTCTTTCATCTCAAAATGAATAGATTCCACTTTCCTCTCATCATATGATATGATCCTACTAACCATACAAGTTCTTGAACTTTTTGCAGGTAAACAGTCACTCTGTGCAAGGAAGAATTCTGCATGGTAATTCTCCTCTGGCGATTATCCAAAACTATACAGAGACCATCGGGAGAATGCCTGAACTTCCAAACTGGATTATCTCTGGAGCTGTAGTCGGAATGCAAGGTGGTACCGATTCGGTTCGTCGTGTATGGGACCAACTACGTGAAAATGATGTTCCTGTTTCTGCATTCTGGCTGCAGGTAATTGTTACTGAAACACTTAAAAGTTGTTGGGATCATGTTGTGCCTACGGTGAATAATTCCGGGGTTGAAACATAATTATGCAGGATTGGGTAGGCCAGAGAAAAACCCCTATCGGGTCGCAGCTTTGGTGGAACTGGGAAGTTGATACAAGCACATATAGCGGGTGGCAACAATTAGTGAAGGATCTGCTAGCTCATAACATAAGAACGATGACTTACTGCAATCCTTGTCTTGCTTTGGTACATATATCCCAACACTTTTGCTGGTTAACTTACCTTTGATCAAGTTGTAAAATGACTCCGAATTCAGGCAATCTGAAATTGGTTCCGATCAGTTTTTGCACCAAGAAGAAAAGCTTTCTAGGTTGGGAAATTATTGTTAGACTAATGGTGAAGACTGTTCTTTGCACTTATGCAGATTGACGAGAAACCATACAAGAAAAGGAACCTATTTGAGGAGGCAGATAAGCTTGGCCTTTTCATAAAAGACAGCAATGGCCGCTCATATGTGTTCCCAAATACATGCTTTGACGTGGGTATGCTAGACCTCACAAATCCATCCACGGTCAATTGGTTCAAACAAATACTGTATGAGATGGTGGATGAGGGAGTAAGGGGTTGGATGGCTGATTTTGGTGAAGGGTTGCCTCTAGATGCACATCTCTATTCAGGTTAGTTGAATACTCTCTCTCTCTCTCTCTCTCTCTCTCTATATATATATATATATATATATATACACACACACACACACACACACACACACAAGGAATCCAATTTTAGATGCCGTTCAAGTATTATGACATCAAGCTGTTATTGAGCAGGTGAAGATCCAATTTCTGCTCATAATAGGTACCCAGAATTGTGGGCTAAAATAAACAGGGAGTTCATTGACGAGTGGAAATCAATGAAGAGAGGGAAAGAGAAAGAAGATCCAGAAGACAGTTTGGTGTTCTTCATGCGTGCCGGATTTCGTGAGAGCCCAAAGTGGGCAACACTGTTTTGGGAGGGAGATCAAATGGTGAGTTGGCAGAGGAATGATGGGATAAAGAGTGCTGTCGTAGGTCTGCTCAGCGGTGGGCTCTCTGGTTTTACTTTGAATCACAGTGATATAGGGGGTTACTGTACTGTTAGCATCCCTTTTGTTAAGTACCAGAGAAGTGAGGAGTTGCTATTGCGTTGGATGGAGCTAAATGCATTCAACACAGTCTTCAGAACCCATGAAGTATGTCACATATCCTTTAAATCAAGCTATCATCTAATAGATTTTAAATTTTAGTTCGGATCGTTCCACGACTTGGACTCCATATCAGGACCTCCTTCCCTTCTGCCCACTTTCCGTTGACACGGCTCTCAAAGTGGGGCAAGGGGAAGGAGGGCAGCAAGGGCCATGAGACTGCTGTTTAACCGGAGAAACCAAACCCAGGCAGTTTGACTTAGTCATACCCTTGGCATCGGGGTGTCAAACCCCTTGCTGCCTATCTATCGATTTCCATCACCTGCACTTTGTCCTGTGAGTCTATTGCCACTAAGAATCCATGTAGTTGACCCACTTAGGATGGGAAAAGGCTTGATTTTGCTTTGGTTTGGTTTGGTTTGCACCTGGGGGTCTAAACCTTTTTACTGTATTCATCTACAGGGAAGCAAACCATCAGCCAATGTGCAGTTCTACTCAAACAAGAGCACCCTATCACACTTTGCTCGTTTTGCAAAGGTATACAAGGCTTGGAAGTTCTACAGAGTTCAACTTGTAAAGGTACATCAAACAAACTAGCATGCATAATCAAATCATGTATCAAACACCAGATTACAGTGCCTCATATGTGGGTCATTGCGTACTGTGCAGGAGGCATCTCTGAAGGGCCTCCCAGTGTTGAGACACTTATTTCTTCACTATCCTTGGGACCCGCAGGTCCTCGGCCTGACTTATGAGCAATTTTTGGTTGGATCTGAAATCCTGATTGTGCCGGTATTAGATAAAGGAAGAAAAGAAGTCAAGGCGTATTTTCCAGTTGCTGATGGTTGCGCCTGGTTACATGTTTGGACAGGGAACTTATACGGGAACTCGTTGTTTGGTTCAGGCCGAGGAAGGGAAGGATTTGAAGCATGGGTTGATGCACCCATTGGGTATCCCGCTGTTTTTGTCAAGGCAGGTTCTGTGGTTGGAGAAAAGTTCATGAGAAATCTGAAGGACCTAAATCTTTTGTAATCTGTAAATGTATTATGTAAATTTGCTTTTCCTGCCATGTATCATGATTCAAAAGGAAAAGAAAAGAGAAGAAAAGAAAAGAATTAGCATAAGATCATCCTCCATCTAAGTTCATATTGTTACCTCAGCATCTAGTTTAAACCAATTGAAGCTACTGATAAGTGATAACCCTGCCAAGCCAAGTTGCACCGTATTCAAAATCAGAAACTCAGGTACTTGGCGAATATGTTCGGATGATTTATAAGCGAGTCGGTCCCACTGTAACTTGAATTAATTCCGGGAATTCCTTGTAAGTTAGAATTACCGTCTTCTTGCGGAGTTTTTTTCTTTTCCCCGTCATGCTAACAAAGCATTCCGATCCATATGCGTAAAAATATCATAAAGAAACCACTTATAGCCTTGAGATGGTAATCACGATTCACTGCTATCAGAGTAACAAAACGCATAAATTTCAAGGGATCGGTCATTTCAAGTTTTTAACTCAAGTATTAGTCACATATGGCTTACAAATGGAAAAGACAATACAGCGTGAACCTAAACACCAACTTCGAGAAATACTAAATTGGAAAACACTTAGCAAAAGCTTGCATCAGTGTAGATGTCCTCTCCCATTTGAAGTCAATGAATGCTGGAAAGCTTGGCAACAGCATGCTCATAGTAGTTCCACAAGATGCCCACATGGTGACTGAAGGATACAACACAAAAATGTATCTATTCAATCGTATGAGAGATTCTACTGATTCAAGAAAAATGAGCTGCGATTCTGTTCAAGAAATGTATCTGTCTTGCTGCTCCTGAAGAAGCCTTGCTGAAGACTTGGCATCTAAATATAACGATGTCACTTCCTCCAGGTCCACCTGAAACCACCACCATGTCAAAACAGAAAGGAAATTATTCAGAATTTGCAGAAATTTACAGAGAGAGATTTTCAACAAAAATTTAGAGTAGATAGAAATAGTGAGAAAAGAGAGCCTATGATTGCAGTTGCAGAGATTGAAACCTTGTCCATCAATTCCCATTACCGTGCTCAGTTAGATACACGATTGAAAAAATCTGCCAACAAGAGGCATAGCAACACGGAAAGACGTTTGACCCTTTCACAGCAGGGCAGGGGTTCCATTGTCAATGATATTTGTTGTAGCAGCAATTCCTAGGAGTCTACGAACCCCCAGATGGCCTCGCAGAAAACTGAAGCTAAAGCTAATGATGTATTCTGACATAAACGGGCTCATACAGATGAACTTGTGCCATTTTATCCTTTGTGAGAACAACGGCAAAATTGTGCAAGGAGCCATAGCTCTACTGGATGGGAGGTCAACTCATTGGAACCTTCAAATTGAAGTTCTTGAGTTCGATACACAGGGCAGGCAAACATGATAAGGGTCTACCCTACTGCACCTTGCCGATTCAAAAAAGAAAGAAAGAAAACCTACGATAATTTGTTTCTGCAAATTAAATTGGCCAACTTGCCAGTCAGAACACTATAAAACTTATGTATATGATGTATGAGGGATCATATGCAACTTACCTTGCATATGTTATCTCTCCCATTCATTTTAGCAACTACGCTTGCTGGTGACAACAGCTGAACTGCATGCCTGTACATGGAAACCGTATCAGAGAAAAGAAGAGGGCCAAGTTTATGACAGTTGAAATTAAGAACAAAGATCAACACGACCCCTATTAAGAAAAAGGTCAAACCTCAAAGATGCCCTCTGGCCAATTTCCCCAAGATATGCAAGACTCTCCTCATCAATACCCAATTCTTCAACCTGAGCACGGATTGCCAATATCTGCAACATGAAATGATCCATGCGAACTTCATAAGACAAAGAAAGAAAAATAATACATGTGATTTACAAATGCACCAAATTTTTTATGATTAACCTGTATCATTTCCGCAGGGCCATAAGTTTCAGTCCGGATGATAACTAAACGATCCAATAAATCCACAGGTATGCCATGAGGACTGCTTATGTCAGTGCCCCTGAAAAATTACCCCAAAAAAACCCAGCAATTGAACACAAGTTGCGCATGGCATGTAGGAAGAGGAACAAATGAATGCCAAAGGGTTGTAAGCACTGGTTACCTCACATTACATATTCCACGGTTTGTTGCAAGAATTACAATAGGGGACAGGGAGCTTTCTACAGCACGATTAAGATATGAAAAACATTCCATGTCAAGCATATGAACCTGATAATGGAATATCATAAAGTATAAAGAGCTCATCCACATATATAATCAAATTACTGGAATCAACAAACCACAAAGGAAAGGCCAAAGGAAAACCTCATCAATAAATAGAACTCCAGGGACTAGCTCTGCTATTCCTTCATCAATGTAACGGTTAACCACCTGCATAGATGGCATTTCTATCAGTAAAGCTATACTCCTGTATCACCTTCCTCCAGTGTATCTTGACACAAAAAGGTTCAAACATCCGCCATTCCACCCATTGTCATCAAGAGTGAAGGATAACTGCAAGAGGTGTCTCAATTATTCATTGGTGTACGAATGAACCAAGAAAAGAGGTGAAATCAGCGACTTCAAGCTAACATAGCTCAATGTAGGACATCAAGCCAGGTTCAACTGCCCCTTGAAATTCACAAGATAGCACAGACGCATATCATACATGCTACTATCAGGATGTCACACCTCTGCTGGACACTCCGATACTTGACATGCTACTTCCCGTGTCCAACACAAACTAAGTATTATACAACAAGTTTTATCTAAAATTTTTAACCAAGAGATGGTTCAGTGCTATTTCACAAGGACACTGCATGAAACATTGATTGTTTGTTACCTTATTAGTTCATAAAACTATGAAAAATGAGTTTTTACGAGATATTATCAATCATGTACAATAGTTATTGAATAAAAAATCATGTAAAATACTTATTGAATAAAAAATCATGTAAAATAATACATACAATTTAAACATATGCATTGTCATAAATCCCAGC
The DNA here is from genome assembly GCA_036023115.1 of Brasenia schreberi. Classification (NCBI taxonomy): domain Eukaryota; kingdom Viridiplantae; phylum Streptophyta; class Magnoliopsida; order Nymphaeales; family Cabombaceae; genus Brasenia; species Brasenia schreberi. The sequence goes on from JAYKKT010000090.1 coordinate 25,449,567, forward strand.
ACCATGAATTCTGAATTTGTTGCACCGGATCCCACAAAGACCTGCTCCTTCACCCGTGTAACATAGAGAAAACCACATCCCGTATTTGAGGAACATGGTGGTTAAATAAACAGATTGGTCACGTAATGGTACAACCAAACTACCAAAGTTTGGTGACTAGAAGAGACTCATATTTTGTATCAACAGCAGAACGATAATACAGAAGTAGTCAGCTAGCTTTTCCATTTATTCTGTGTGAATCACATTCCTCGTGAAACCTTAATTACTTTGCCAGCATAGAAGCCCCTACTCAGTTTTTTAACTTGCAGTTCTAGAGTGTGACATTTGAATAACTACATACTGACAACGACACTTGATATACTTGTTTGACAGGTCATGGATGTGACAGGCTACATTGTAGATACTCTGTTGTACAGTAAACATTTACCGTATGATTGTACAGTAAACATTTACCGTATGTTACAGTTGCAGTAGTTTTTTAACTTTCTTTTTTAATTTCACAAGCTACAAGACAAAAGAACGTGGTCATGTCCTTCAATTTGACTTTTCCATGCCCTCAGATCGTAACCCACCAAGTTTCAAATTATGCTCATTATTAAGACCAGGACTCCCATCATCTCTCTTACCAGCTAAAAGACAAAACGTTCCACAAAGAAAAGAAGAAAAACTACTGCAACTGTAACATTATTCCATGATATTTGAAGTGTGTGCCAAAGAAACCATAAAGAGCATGATAGCTGTTGAGTGCAAGACCTTATTAATTTCTTGGCGAAGCTTTTCAGTGATTTCTGTTTTCCTAGGTTTCATCATCTGGCCCATTAAAGATAAAATATCTTGTCCACCTTGAGGGCGAGCATTGGCAGCATCTAGGTCATGCAAAGTGACATCCTGAAAAGAGCAAAGAGGAAAAGAAAATTGGTGAACCAAGGTTTGCTAATCTGACTACTGTACAAAAGTATACAAAGAAAAGCCATGTATCATTCCCATTTGCAGAAAACCTACGACACAAACAATGACAAAATGCCAGAGAGTAATTATTTCTCCAAGATTGCAATAGGTAGAATGAAACAGATAATCCACCCAAGAAAAGCAACACATATACTTCATAGGATAAATCTCGGGAATAAAAAAGCAAGTAAAAATTAAAATACCTGCACTATCTCCTTCTTCTTGTGAACTTCACCTTTTGGCAGTGGAACATATTCCTCAGCTTCAAGATCAAATTCTGTAGCAAAGACATCACTTCGGCCAACCCTTTTAACTGCCCCGCTGTTCGCTTCTATGTAGATCACATCACCTACAGTAACCTGCATCATGCAATGATCGACTCGTCAAAACCTCAGAAATGAATCGTGAATGCACAAAGAACATGCCTTGGTTGGCTTAGCATTTCAAGATGGCACCCTATTGCTCACATATAACAAGATTGCATAAGTGTTGCTGAATTACTTTCATTGAAACAACAATAAAGAAAACTGCCTTGTACTATAGAAATTTCATCCACACAGAAGGCCAAAAGTATGCACCTTTTCCTTGATTAAAGCATCATAGATGGTGGGGTCTAGCTTCAATTGTTTGGTTCCTTTCACAGTTTTTAAGCCAATAATTACATGGCTAATGCTCTTCCCGTATCCCCCTGTCATACTTTCTGTTTCTTCAGGTGAAAGTTCAGTTACCTAGGCCAAGATCAAACAACCGAAAGATTATAATTTGAAATGTGATGCAATAAGTACCCCAGGACAAAAGCAGTTACATGTAAACCGATAAAACAAACAACAAACCTCTCCTTCATATACTTCCTTGTGTTCCTTTATCCGAAGACCAATAGCTCTTCTGAAATTCTCCATAAGCACTTCTGTTTTCTTAACCTCTGACGAGTAGACTTCAGATCCCACCATAGGGCAGAAAGGCACCTGAAATAGTAGTAGAAGATATGCTAACTATAAAGGATGGGCTCAATACAGTTGCATTTAATCTATACATGCCTCATGGCATAGTCCGCATTAACCAAACTAGGAACTTCAAGGATATCAGTTCCATTAGCACATATGTTGCTTTGCATTCAGATCGCCTGAAAATCGATGGTTTAGTTCAATCAGTTTTTTTTAACACAATGTATGGAAAACTAGTGGTGGAAACAGGAGCAACCTACCTTTTCATACCTCTTTCTAATCTTGAAACTAAAACCACGATAAATAGACTAAAAGTTTGAAGAGGAGCACAAGTGAGTGAGCTGCACTTACTACTCGTGATTGACTTAAAGACGACATAACCTGGGCTCAATCTAGTCAAGCTTGAGCCACACTCGTGTACATCTCAACATATGATTAAGTCAAGCTCAACCTCACCACTACCCGACTTAGTAGAACAAAGAAAGAATATATGAAATGTAAGTTTTGATCATTTTAGTACTTCACAGGACATAGAAATTAAGATTGGCACACATTACAACCCTCACAAAGAAAGTTTTAAATCAACAACAACTAAGCCTTTTCCCATACTAGACGGGGTCGGCTACATGGATTCTTTGTTTCCACAGATCTCTATCGTGTGCCATGTTAGCAGTTAACTCCCAATAAGCTAGATCATTCTTTATTGTTTCTTTCCAACACTTTTGTGGTCGTCCTCTACCTCTTTTAATACTTTCCAAATTTAGGTTTTCTAACCTTCTTACAGGTTCTTCTTTTGATCTTCTTTCTATATGTCCAAACCATCTTAAACGATGTTCTCTCATTTTATCCTCTATTGGTGCCACTCCTAATTTGTTTCTAATAACCTCATTATGCATACGGTCTTTTCTTGTATGACCACTCATCCATCTCAACATCTTCATTTCTGTCACAGACATCTTTTGTACATGTTGATGATTAACTGCCCAACACTCAGAACCATAAAACATGGCAGGCCTAACTGCTGCTCTATAATATTTACCTTTTAATTTTAATGGTATCTTCTTATCACAAAGAATACCTGATGCTCCTCTCCATTTTAACCAACCAGCATTAATTCTATGTGTAACATCTCCATCAATTCTTCCATCACTTTGAAAAATTGACCCTAGGTATTTAAAACTTTCCTTTTGGGGAATGCAATGTGTGCCAATTTTAATTTCTATGTCCTCTGAAGTAGCCAAATGATCAAACTTACATTCCATATATTCTGTCTTTGTTCTACTAAGTCGGAGGCCTTTGTTTTCTAATGTTTCTCTCCATAGTTCCAATTTTCTATTAACTTTTTCCTTAGACTCCTCCACTAATACAATGTCATCTGCAAATAGCATACACCAAGGTACTTCATCTTGAATATGTTTTGTTAACTCATCCATCACCATTATAAATAAGTATGGACTTAAAGTTGATCCTTGATGTAACCCAATATTAACTTCAAAGAAGTCTGTCGTTCCTTCATGAGTCCTCACACATGTTTTTGCACCATCATACATGTCTCTTATAAGGTTAATATATGTCAATGGGATACCTCTTTTTTCCAAAGTTCTCCAAAGAACCTCCCTCAGTACCCTATCATAAGCTTTTTCTAGATCAATAAATATCATGTGAAGGTCTTTCTTTTTTGCTCTAAAATGTTCCATAAGACGTCTCAAAAGGTGAATCGCTTCAATAGTAGATCTACCTGGCATAAATCCAAATTGGTTCTCTGTTGTACTTGATACTTGTCTTAACCTACGTTCAATAATTCTTTTCCATAATTTCATAGTATGACTCATTAACTTGATACCTCGATAATTCGCACAATTTTGAATGTCTCCCTTGTTCTTATATACGGGTATAAGTGTACTTGCTCTCCATTCCTCGGGCATCTTTTGGTTTTTCCATATTTCATTAAATAGTCTTGTGAGCCAAGTGATTCCTATTTCTCCTAGTATTTTCCAAACTTCTATAGGAATATTATCTGGTCCTACCGATTTACCACTCTTCATATGTTTAAGAGCCTCTTTGACTTCATTCTTTTGAATACGTCGGTAGAAATTGTGGTTTATATACTTTTCTGACTTGGCTAAATCTCCTAAACTAATACTAACATCTTTATTTTCATTAAAAAGATTATAAAAATAGTTTTTCCATCTATTTCTTATATCATCATTTGCCACTAGAATTTTTTCATCCTCGTCTTTTATGCATCTAACAAAATTTAGATCTTTAGTTTTCTTATCTCTAGCCCTAGCTATCCTAAAAATATCTCTTTCACCCTCTTTTGAGTTGAGTTTTTTATATAAGTCCTCCCAAATCTTAGCTTTTGCTTCACTAACGGCCTTTTTTGCTTCCTTCTTTGCTTTCTTATAAGCTTCTAAAGTTTCACTAGTTTTCTTAGCATAATGTAATTTGTAACATGCCCTCTTTGCCTTGATTTTATTTTGTACTATTTCACTCCACCACCAAGCTTCTTTTTGTGCCGGTACACCTCCCTTAGATACCCCTAACACATCTTTCGCCACTTTCCTAATATGTATAGCCATATTGTTCCACATATCAGAGGGTGTGCCAACATAATTCCAAACATCTCCTTGAAGGACTTTCTGTTTAAATATACCTTCTTTCTCGCTTTTGAGGTTCCACCATTTAGTCCGAATAGCTCGATGCACTCTTTTCTTCTTTGTCCATTTTTTTATTTGTAAATCCATAACTAAAAGTCGATGTTGGGTGGTTAAGCTTTCTCCTGGAATTACCTTACAATCTTTACAACACGCTCTTATGTGTTGTTAAAAAAACCTTACAACCTTACAACCTCAAGGAGGAAGTATAGTTAAAAAAATTGTTCAGCAGAAAGCCAAGGACGACTTTCTTATGTGTTTATCGTTCTTGGATTTTAAAGATTCAAGGGAAATTGATTGCTGGTTTGATCAATAATAATTCAGTGGTTGAATCATAATACAAGGACATATCATACTCTTTAAACACAAGTGCAGAAATTATTCAGTTGCAAGATTATAACCACGTTATGATGTGGTTGCTGTTTTCCTAATTGAAATCGGTGCCTGATATGATTTGAAGAAGGAATATATATTATTTGCTTTATACTATTCAGTTCAGTTGAATTTGACTGCATACACCAATACTCAAATCTTGTGGTGCTTGTGTGGCTTATTTAGAAGGTGACGATATACAACAAGTTTGTCAGTGATTAATTGAAAGTGTGAAGATGGGTGACACAAATGAAAATTGTTTGGCAGATAAGAGTGAAGGTTTTCAAATTACTAATCTGAAATTGGACGGGAAGAATTTTCTTCAGTCAGCTCGATCGATCGAGCTAGCAGTAATGGCAAGGGGGCGTTGGGATTATCTGACAGGCAATGTAATTCAACCTCAACTAAATGATCCTCTATACTCAAGATGGCGTAGGGAAAATGCCCTAGTCAGTGCTTGGCTCCTACAGTCAATGTCTCCATCAATTGTCAATACTTTTATGTAGTGTTATCCGTATCGTACGTATCGTATCGTGGCTTCCCACGATACGATACTGTATCGTACGATACGGGCGATAGGCCCAAAAAAAATTCAAAATTTATTTTTCAAATTTTTTTTTTTCAAAAAAAAAATTCAAACTTTTTTTTGCATGTTTCTGCCCTCTCTTCCCCTCTCTTCACTTCCCTTTAAGGCATCCTCCAATATGCTTATAATTTGGGTTTATAATTTCATTTATTTAATAAAAATAATGTATAAAAAAAATTATGACACAATCATTTTCCTTTCTGTTACAACTTTTAGGTATATTTTTGCTAACAGTTTCTAATTTCATAAGATCGTAAACAATTAAAAACATTTAGTTCTCTCAGTTCATTGAGTAGGGATTTCACAACTTCACTATTTTAGGGTTACACGTTACATGACTTCCATTGAGTTGAACATGATCAATGTGTGTGAGGCTTAACTCAGTCTGTGAAGTGAAAAATGAAGCTCATGCATTAGTTAAAAAGCTAATCTCCAATAAGAGAAAAAGAGGACATCACCAAGTAATAATATCACATCATTGAGGTGTCAGACTCAATAATCAAAGAAATTGAGCTCTTTGTTTTGCTCACATATGAAAATTAGCAAATATGACAACTACATGTACAAAGATAGCAGTTTGTTAATTTTGATATATTACATGAGTGGATTATGGAAGATAACGAAGAAAATGCACTCCTAAGTCCTAACTGAAGAAGACATTGCATGAATTAATTTGAAGTGCAACAACATCATCAAGGAGAAGATGAAGATTATTTAGTTAATGATCCCGATACAAATTTACAATATGTAAAATATAAATGTACTTCATTTTTTGATTCAAAATATATAATTTTGGATGCAATTGTTCAATATTAAATGTTCAATTTGTGCTAAACTTTGCATTATATGAATTTAAAGCAATTAACAGATTTTTCCAAAATTTTCCAAAATTTTCTTGATTCTTTTCGGTTTTTTACTAATTTTATTGATTTTTTAAATAATTTTATAGTTTTTTAATATTAAAGTATGATACGATACACCCGTATCGTGGAGCCCAGCGATACGTGATACGATACGCATCAGACAACACTGCTTTTATGTTTTTGAAAACAGCTAAAGACATTTGGTTGGTTGTCCATGATGCTTATGCTCAGAGGAAAAATATAGCCAAGAAATATGATATTATTGAAAAAAATTACACGATGCAGACAAGGAAACATATCAGTGAGCGAATATTATGCAGAACTCCGAGGCCTCTGGGAAGAATTACAACTCTACTCTAAAACAAAATGTTAGAGTTGTACTCAAGAGAGGAACGAAGAATTTGAAGAAAGAAAAGTGTTCGATCTTTTATGGGGAATTTCTTCAGATTATGATGCAGTAAAAAATAACATTCTGAGCAGAGAAGAACTACCCTCCTTGAGCACAGTATATTCACTTTTACTTCGAGTGGAAGATAGAAAACACTTAGAGAAGGAAGCAAAGATCAATTCAGAAACTACTGCATTTGTGGGGAGAAATACACATAACTCTTCATTTTCTCGTGGTAGAAGAAGTTATGGTCGTGGTAGAGGCAGATTTATACCTCATTTTGATGAGAAATCAAAATTAACCTGTTCTCACTGTGAAAAAACAAGACACACAAAGGAAACATGTTGGGAATTGATTGGTAAACCTACTCAATTTCAGAATAGACCTAACAGTGCTTATTTGACTAGCGATCAGAATGACAAACAGAATGTTGAGAGCAGTGTCAGTCCACTAGCAGACATGAAGAAGGAGATTGAATTGCTTAAGGCTCGATTGGTTGATTCACATACTCCATCCACTTCCTCCAGTAATGAAGCTCAGGCAACCATGGCATATTCGTTTTCATTCTTAGCTAAGGGTAATCTCAACTCTTCTATTTCACAGATATGGGTTATTGATTCAGGGGCAACCGATCATATGGTCAGTAAAAGGGAATGGTTTGATAGCTATGAGCAGACTCAAGAACCTATTCACATTCGATTGGCAGATGGATCATATACCCCTATAATGGGAAGAGGGAACATCACTACTTCTTCCCAGTCTATCAGTTAATTTATTATCCGTATTTGCTTTAACTCAGGATATAAAATGTCATATAATTTTTTATTCTACTGGATGTACATTTCAGGAACTGAGGACGGAGAAGATCTAATGGTCTTGGTAACGTGAGAAGAGGCCTTTATATTTGTGAAGATAAAAATAAAGAAGCGATGCAAGCTACCAGTATTACAGAAAAACAAAAGAGTATACCCCGCTGGCATCAAAGATTGGGACACTTACCTTTATCGAAGCTTAGGATACTACTGCCTGAATTCAGTTTATGTAATAATTTGAATTTGAACTGTGAAACTTGCCAGAAAGCAAAGCATCATCGTACTTCATTTCCTTTAAGTGAACAAAAATCATCTATTCCTTTTGAGATTGTACATTCAGATGTTTGGGGCCCTTGTGCTACTTCCTCTTTGCATGGTTTTAAATATTTTATAACTTTCATAGATGATTGCACCAGGTTCACAATGATATATCTTATGAAAACCAGAGATGAAGTAAGAAATATTCTTCACATCTATTATAAATGTGTACTAACACAATTTCACAACACTATTAAGGTTCTTCGCAGTGATAACGGTGGAGAGTTCATGTCCCAATTCCTTCATTCCTACTTCCTAGAAAATGGAATAATACATCAGACATCCTGCGCCTACTCTCCCCAGCAAAATGGTGTCTCTGAAAGGAAGAACAGACATATTATGGAGGTGGCTAGAACTCTACTGATTGGGTGTAACGTTCCTAAATACTATTGGAGTGAAGCAGTCTTGACAGCAGTGTATCTCATAAACCGCATGCCGAGCAGAGTTTTAAATGGTAATGCTCCATTTCATTCATTACGTCCCCATCAAAAACAATTTCATTTACTCCCTAGAGTCTTTGGATGCACTTGTTTTATTCATCTATTTCATGGTTTGAAAGATAAATTAGATGCCAGGTCAATCAAATGTATTTTTGTGGGGTATTCTTCTACTCAGAAAGGATATAAGTGTTATGATCCTGTTAACAGAAAATCATATGTTACTTTGGATGTTACATTTCATAAAGATATACCGTTCTATAAGATCCAAGATGATTCTTTATCTGAAATGACTTCTCCACATGTGATACCTATTCCTCCAATTGAGAATCAAACACAGCAGGAAAAGGCAAATGAAGAGATGATACTTACTCAGAATAAAGATTGGCGGGTGTATACAAGAGGTGACCGGAAAGTGTTTTCACCAGATCAAGGTAGTAGCTCAGGTTCAGATTCTCCTCCACCTCTGATTACGTCTAACACCTCAGATATTGATCTCCCTATTGCAGTCAGAAAAGGAAAAAGAGAAGCAGCAAAATATTCTTTACAGAAATTTGTGTCATATTCTAACTATCCTCAAGAATATCAGGCTTTTGCCATGAATAATGATTCAATACTTATTCCAAAAACATTTGAAGAAGCTGAACAGCAGCCAGAATGGAAGAGAGCAATGGAAGAAGAGATTGATGCACTAGTAAAAAATAAAACTTGGGAACTAATGGATTTACCAACAGAAAGGAAAACAATTGGGTGCAAATGGGTGTTCTCTGTAAAGTATAAAGCAGATGGCCACATTGAAAGATACAAAGCCAGACTAGTTGCTAAAGGTTACAGTCAGTCATATGGTATTGATTATACTGAAACATTTGCCCCAGTTGCAAAAATAAATACAATTCGAATAATCTTAAGCGTGGCAATTAATAAAGGATGGGAGCTATGACAATTAGATGTTAAAAATGCTTTCCTCCAAGGAGATCTCATGGAAGACATTTACATGGATATACCTCCAGGTTATCTTCAGAAACAAACGCAGAGTAAAGTATGTAAATTCAAGAAATCTATTTATGGCTTCAAACAATCTCCACGAGCATGGTTTGAAAAGTTTAGTGATGGTATTATGAAATTTGGCTTTAGTAAATGTACCAGTGATAATACACTTTTTATCAAACATGGTCAGAAAATTATCATACTCCTAGTCTACGTGGATGATATCATTATTACTGGGGATGACACTGAGGGTATAGTTGAGCTGAAGAAGAGGCTAAAAACTGTGTTTGACCTGAAGGACTTGGGCAGATTACATTATTTCTTGAGAATTGAAGTGATTCATAAAAATGATAATTTATTCGTAAGTCAAAGGAAATACATCATAGACTTACTAAAGGAAACTAAGATGGAAGAGTGCAAAATATGTTCTGTTCCCATGGATACCCCTAAAGAGGAAGATAATCAGTCTACAGAACCATATGAAGATATTGGTAAGTACCAAAGAGTGGTAGGAAAATTGATATATATAACTATAACTCGACCTGATATTAGCTTTTCAGTGGGATATGTTAGTAGATGGATGAATTGTCCATCCAGACATCACATGAGCATGGTATTTCATATAATCAGATATTTAAAATCATCTATTACCCATGGATTACTATATGCTCCTCATTCATCAATGAATTTAGAAATTTATTCAGATGCAGATTGGGCAGGTTCCAAGACTGATAAAAAATCCACATCTGGTTATATGGTATGTTTGGATGGTAATATAGTCTCATGGAAGAGTAAAAAGTAATTTGTGGTAGCCAGATCGAGTGCTGAAGCAGAGTATCGAGCAATTGCTCTAGGAATGTGTGAAGGTTTATGGATTATATCACTTCTTAAGGAAATTGGTCTCAAAGACAACATGCCAATTGATTTCTTTACAGATAGTAAAGCAGCTCTCCAGATAGCTTTGAATCCAGTATTCCACGAGAGGACTAAGCACATAGAAATTGACTGTCACTTTATCAGACAGAAAGTTTCTCAAGGCGTATTCAACCTCGTTCATGTACGCTCGAAAGACCAGCTTGTGGATATACTTACTAAATCGTTACCAGTCAGTGGCTTCAAGAAAATTCTTGCAAAGATAGGAATCACAACTCTTCAAGACTCAACTTGAGGGGGCGTGTTGGAGATCAAGTTTAGTCTGTATGGGTTTAGTGTCGTCTGTAATTAATGTGTAGTTAATTTGGTTTGAGTCTAGTTACAGGTTGAGTCTAATTAATTTGTTGAAGTTCTGTTATGCGTTTGGATCCTAATGAATCGGTTCATATTCATTAGGATCCATACTGAATCGTGTACTTTAAGTGGGGTCAGTTTAGTCTTTTAAGTTAGAACAGAGAGTAATATAAATCTATAATTAGGGTTAACTAAAGCAGTTATGGAGTGAATAAAAAGAAGTAGAGGAAAAACGGCAGCCTCTGAAGGGGCCGACTGATATCTGATTTCATCAGATGTGTTCTGATTTATTTTCAGTCACTAATATCTGTATTTTATGCATGATTCATCACCTGCTAGGTGGTGTTTCAACCTTGAAATTCCACTACTAACCACCCTCTCACAAAATAATCATCTCATCTTTAATCTAGAACACTCAACTGGTGTACCCCACTGCCATACCGGATCATCAGAACAAGAATGGGAGTCTCTGACACCCCTTCCTGTCATCTTAATTGAGTATTTTAATTCAATAAAAAACCTAAAAATAAAAGCACTTTATAAATCCCCAATCGTCAAATAACACTCAAATAGAGTGTCTCCCACTTCATGAATGTAATAAAAATCATATCCACACACTTAATAACATCATATTTTGTCATTCAAAAAAAGAAAAATACAAATAAAACAAAAAAACAACAAATACAAAGGAAAAAATTAAGAAAAACACTAAAACTATACTCAAATCCGAGTTAGGAGGCTTGCACGGACACCGTAGAGCACGTTTTTGAAGCCTTAAATACCAAGAAGGCCAAGAACCATGCTAAGGGAGCTTGGGAGCTCTGAAGAAACCAAGGAAACCCACAAAAATACGGGTTTCTGTTCAGCCAGGGTCCCTGGGCGTATCGCACGATACGGTGCGATAAGTTCGCATTTGCGATACACTATGGTGTATCATATCGTGGTGGCCCACGATACGATACGATATGAATCGCACTGTATCGCACGATACGATGCGATACGGATAACACTGGTCTGAATAGCTCGATGCACTCTTTTCTTCTTTGTCCATTTTTTTATTTATAAATCCATAACTAAAAGTCGATGTTGGGTGATTAAGCTTTATCTTGGAATTACCTTGCAATCTTTACAACACGCTCTATCTTTTTTTTTTACAAATAAAGTAATCAATTTGTGTTTGTGATAAGCCACTCTTATAAGTAATTAAATGTTCATCTCGTTTTTTGAAGATTGTATTGACTATAAAGAGATTAAATGCCATAGCAAAATTTAAAATCTCCCTACCATCCTCATTTATATCCCCAAAACCAAAGTTTGCTTTGTGGAATTCTTTGAATCACCTTATCTAACTCTTCCCCAAAAGCCGTCTTTATACTATCTTCTAGTCCTACTTGGGGTGCATAAGCACAAACTATATTCAAAACCTCTGCTCCTAACACTAATTTCAACATCATGATTCGGTCACCATATCGTGGTATCTTCCTTATAAAGAAAGTTTTAAATAACTAAGGTTAATTTTTCAAAGAGCTGGAAAAATTGATGGAGATGTTATGCATAAAATTAATATTATAAAGCAGCAATTAGACCTATTATGTTTTATGGTTATGAGTGTTGGGCGGTTAATCATAACATGTGCAAAAGAAGTCCGTTGTAGAAATGAAGATGTTGAAATGAATTTGTGATCACACAAGGAAAGACCATTTGCATAATGAGGTTATTAGAAACAAATTGGGAGTAGCACCAATAGAGAATAAAATGAGCAAAAATCGTTTAAGATGGTTTGGACATATAAAAAGATGACCCAAGGATGCTCCCGTAAAAAGATATGAAAAACTAGATCGTGAAAATGTTAAAAGAGGAAGAGGACGACCACAAAAGTGTTGGAAAGAAACAACAAAGAATGATCTAGTTTATATTGAGTTAACTGCTAGCATGGCACATGATAGGGCCCTATGAAAACAAAGAATCTATGTAGCCGACCGGCCCGACCCCATCTAGTATGGGAAAAGGCTTAGTTATTGTTGTATATTTTTTGTCTCTCTCTCCCTCTATATATATATATATATATATATATATTTATTTATTTATTTATTTATTTATTTATTTAAGAATGAATATACATCAATATCAGCAAGTGTTTGTTACAATTAGTGGTATTGCACCACCATCGAAATCCTCCCTAGTCAATTCAATTATTCCTTCAAGAGCTTCTTTGTGGCAGAGAAAAACCTTTGACAAATTAAAAGCCAAATTTGCCAAAAATGAGCTACACAATTAGTTTCTCTATATACTTGTTTCCATCTTACTTCCCAGTCTTTATTCAGCAGTTCCTCTATCTTTATTATTAAATCACCGTTGACTTCTCTAAGTCTGCAACCAGTTTTAAAAGCTTGAAGCACGCAGATTTTATCTACTTGCACCTTGATCATTTCCCAACCCTGAGCCTATGCTTCTCAATCAAAAAAACAAGCCCCATAGCTCAGCTCTATGTGCACAGCAGGCTCCTAATCGTGCAGAAAAAACTCCCAGCCATCTTCCAGCCCCATCATGAAATACACCTCCCGCTGAGGCTTTCAGGATTCTAGTCCTGATCGCTGCATCAATATTCAATCAATAACCACGAGGTGGAGGTTTCCGTCTAACGAATATAACCTTTGATCCTGGACACATTGTGTTGATTCTCTCCCTGGGCCCTCTTATTTGCCATCACCATTTGGTTAATCATATTAACTCGCAATCAGAATGAAGTTTTCTCCCCCTGAAATATTTGTAGATTCCTCCACCACCAAATGTACCAAGTACCAACAGGCAACACCAAATAGGGTAGCCAACTCTGTATTGGCAACTCCTGTACATCCGCCTTTGAGATGTAAAGACAGACAGTATATAAGATTTAAACTAAAACAACCTCATCTGCTATCAACATAAACCTCTATAAAGCTTGAGCCTTACTAGTTAATACAGTCCCTTAAAGCATGCATCAGTGTTTCCTCCTCCATTTCACAAATGGGGCATCAACTGTCATCTGTGAGGTGTCTCCAAAAACTCTCCCTATTAATGAGAAGCTTATTATGTCAAACTAACCATAAGAAGGTCCTAATACTCTGTGGCCCATCCCATCTCCAACTGTTATCCCTAGACTCTTCATGAGAATTAATGAGCCTTAGATTAGCCGACCCTAATGTGAACTGCCCATCTGAGGAATGTCTCTAAAATCCGGTATCACAACCAAGATGCTTATGTTGATTAGCTGTCTCTCCTCTCAAGTCTGAGTCAACTCATTTTCTCCCTACTTTGATCTGTTCCAAGGACTCATTTCCCTCTTTCTCCTCACCTGCAGTCCCTCCCTGATTTCTGTTTCTTTTCTTTTCTTTTTTTTTGGCATATCCCCATCTAATTCTCTCACAGAACCCCTTGTTCTGCTCCCTCCCCCCCTCTTGTGAATAATTGTCGATCATCAAAGGTTGATGTTGCATCAATCAATATTACCGAGTCGCCGAGAGTCAAATGACATTCACTGACGAATGTCTATCTTCAAGAATGATTGACAAGAGCGGAAGTATACACAAAACGAATCAAGAAGCAGTGCAAGACTGCATAATTTATTCATGGAATGAGGTCTTATTTATAGACACTTTACAAGAGGCAAGTAAGTAGCAAGAAGCAAGATCATCAAATGGGCTGAACTAGTGCTGGCCGGCCAGCACTAGTCGTTGGGATCCAACGGCTAGTTGCTGGCTGGGCCAGCACTAGCCGTTGGGTAGCTCCAACGGCTACTAGCCGTTGGGGCTTCCCAACGGTATTACATTAACACCCCCCCTCAAACTTACGGGGTATACACTGAAAGTTTGTCTAATAAAAACTGAAATCGAGAAGCTGAAAGAGATTTGGTGAAAAAGTCTGCGAGCTGCATCTCAGATGTGACATAACAAAGTGAGATCTTCTTATTTAGACACTCTTCTCGAACAAAGTGACAGTCCATCTCGATGTGCTTCGTCCTCTCATGAAAAGTGTTATTGGAGGCAATGTACATGGCACTTTTGTTGTCACAATACATGATGGCGGGGTGTTTGACCTGAACGCCCATGTCTGCTAGAAGGGATGTGATCCAAGAAATCTCCATCGCAGCTGTAGCCATGGCTCGATATTCAGCTTCTGTGGATGAGAGGGACACCTTCTGTTGCTTTTTACACTTCCAAGAAACAAGAGATTCACCTAAAAACACACAAAAACCAGTGGTAGAGTGTCTATTGTTGACATCTCCACCCCAATCAGCATCCGTATATATAGATAAATCAAAAGATGAAGAGGAAGTTAAGAGGACCCCTTTGTGAGCAGTGTTTCTAATATATCGAATAATTCGCAAAACAGCACTCATATGGACAGAAGTAGGTGCCTGTTGAAATTGACTGGTTGTGTGTACTGCATGAGAAATGTCTGGTCTAGTAATGGTGAGATAAGTGAGTGCACCTATAAGCTGTCGATAAGGGGTGGGATCTTCTAATTTCTCACCATCTGTGGAACGCAGTTTGGTGCCTAGGACTTCGGGTGTGTCAACAACCTTAGTATCTGTAATCCCAGATCTTTCAACAATATCGTTAGCAAATTTGGTTTGAGACATAAAGTATCCACAACTATTTTTGGTTATCTCAATACCTAAAAAGTAATTCAGCAAACCCAAGTCTTTCATATCAAATTCGTGATGCAGATTAAGTTTAACTTCAGCAATTCCCACTTCATCACTTCCTGTGATGATCATGTCATCCACATACAAAAGCAAGATAACAATACCAGATTGTGTTTTGCGTACAAATAATGCAGTATCAGTATAGCAAGTCACAAAATTATGCAAATGCATGAATTTTTCAAATCGATCAAACCAAGCTTTTGGAGCTTGTTCAGACCGTACAAGGCTTTTCGTAATTTAAGAGCATGACCAAGAGGGAGAGTAATGCCAGGAGGAGGACTCATGAAGACTTCTTCATTCAAGTAACCGTTCAAAAAAGCATTCTTGACATCAAGTTGGTATATATTCCATTTTTTTATTGCACTAATGGTAATGAGAATTCTAATCGTGGTCATTCTAGCTACTGGGGCAAACGTTTCATCATAGTCAATTCCATATTCTTGGGCATAACCTTTAGCAACTAATCTAGCCTTGTATCTCTCAATGTGCCCGTTGCTGTGAGTTTTGATTTTATATACCCATCGACATCCAATGACTTTCTTATCTTTAGGCAGGGGTGCAACTATCCATGTCTGAGCCTTGTCTAGGGCATTGAGTTCATCTTTCATAGCATCTTCCCATTCTGGAATACCTTTAGCTTGATGATAGAACCTAGGTTCCTTTACTTGACGAAGGGTGGCAATCAAATTTCTTCGTTGTGGTTCAAAAGATTCATATGACACAAATCGCTGAGGTGGTCTTGAAGCCCTGGGTTCAAAGCTTGTAATATCAGGTTCAGTGTGGGCGTAATGGGTTGTTCTAGGTCGTCTGGGATAATTTGAGGGAAAGGGTTCAACAATTGACCGAGTATCAACAGTGGTGTGTGAAACATCATTGTTTTCAACATGATCTTCTTGAATGTCTTGATGATCTACTGAGTCACAATCATTATCTTCTTCTAACTCAAAAATATCTTTAGGAATGAAAGGTTCCGAATTTTCCAAGGATTTGGACTCATAATAAATGTCATTCTCAAAGAATTTCACATCCTTGGACACATACAATTTGTCTGCTATAGGATCAAAACACCTATACCCTTTTTTGTCAATGCCATAACCAAGAAAAACACATTCAATAGCTCTAGGTGACAATTTGTCATTCTTGTCTGTATACACAAAACATCTACATCCAAAAACCCTAAGTCTTTCATAATATGGAGGGATGTTATACAATTTTTCGAAAGGTGAAGTATTCTCAAGGTTAGATGAAGGCATTCTATTTATAAGATATATGGCGGTAAGAGTAGCTTCGGCCCATAAGAATTTAGGAACCTTACTAGCAATTAACATAGTTCTACAAGTTTCAATAATATGCCTATGTTTTCGTTCTGCTAGACCATTTTGTTGAGGTGTTTTAGTGCATGATTTTTGGTGAATAATACCATTAGTTTCAATAAAGTTATGAAATTCATTAGACATGTACTCTCCTCCCGAATCGGATCTAAAGATTTTAATGGTTGCTCCAAATTGGTTTTTGATCATGTTACAAAATATTACAAATTTTTCAAATACTTCGAATTTGTGTTTTAAAAGATATATCCATGTAAATCGAGTAAAGTCATCCACAAAAATCACATAGTATTGCAATCCTCCTTTAGAAACAATGGGCGCGGGGCCCCAAACATCCGAATGTATTAAATCAAAAGCTTTCTTTGGTACATAATTTCTTTCTCCAAATGGAAGATGATGCATTTTTCCAAGAAGACAATCTTTACATTCAAAATTTTTCTCTCTAATGCTTTTCATCAAAGGAATGTTACACATCTTTTGAGAGTTCAAGTGTCCAAGTCTTTTATGCCATAGTCTAGCATCTTGGGTTATGTTACAAAAACCTGAATTTGGCATAACAAGATAGTCCATTTTGTATAGTCCACTTTCTCTATGGCCTTGACCAATCACCTTCTTCGATAGGTGATCCTGCACCACACAATGTTGGGATGAGAAAGTGATTATACAGTTGTTATCACATATTTGAGCAACCGAAAGTAGATTTAAATTTAGCTTAGGTATAAAACTTACATTTTGAATTTTAAAGTCTTGTTTTTCAAGGTTTCCTAATTTTTTGATTTGGAGTTTTGTTCCATCGGCCGTAAACACATGTTTTCCAATGGTTTCACAAGAATTAACCAAAGAATCTTCACTATGTGTCATATGAAAAGATGCACCAGAATCTAAAAACCAAGACATACCTTGCGAAGTAGATAGAGCATTCCCGGAGATGCTTGCTTTTTCTTTAAAAATTTCTTCTATGTACGCTTTTATGTTGTTGGGTAAGACACCTCCTTCTTCCATGGTTCCCACGTTTCCACCCCTTTTTCGGAGTAGAGGACAAGTGGTTTTAATGTGTCCACTTTCCTTGCAATAATGGCAAATTGTATCCTTGTTAGGCCATGGTCCCGTGGGCTTCTTGAATGTGCCTTCATTGTTCTTGGTATGTGGAGGCTTGTAAGTCTTCAAATTTACTCCGGGTCTTGATGCGGCAAGTACTGCTTCTTTTGCAACATGCATGTTTTTCAATCTTGTTTCCTCCATAACAAGATCGGCAAGAAAGGTATCCCCTCTAGGTCTAGGTTTCCTATGTATAAGGCTTGATCTAATGTTTTCAAATTCGTCTCTTAGACCACGCATAAACAAGAAAAAATATTGATTTTCCAAAAATTCTTGAAATTCGTCTAGTTTGTGAAGTTTTCCAAATTTGTCAAAACTCCTTAATTGAGTCCAAAGTTCCGAAAATGCATTGTGATAATCCCTAATGCTTAGGTTCTCTTGTTTGAGCATAATCATTCTTTCCATAAGATCAATTTGAAAGACAAAATCATCTTGAGAATGAAGCTTTTTCAAATATTCCCAAGTTTCAAACGCATTTTCAAAAGCATTAATCCGATTTCTAAGTTTTTCATCCACGTTTTGACAAATGATCCATGTGATTTTTGCATTCATTTTTTCCCACAATTTCAAATCCGTTTTGAATTTCTCATGTGCTTTGATGATTTCATCATCATCTAAGCCATCAATGTCCAAAATTGGTTCTTTTATAGTCCCATCAATGTAATCCCAAAAATCTTTTGATAAAAAATATTTTTTCATTGTTCTAGCCCAACTTTGATAACTTTTTGGGTCTAGAATACATCTAAACGACTCATTTTTGCCTTCCATTTGTGCAAAAAATGAATATTTAAGACTAACCTCAAGTTTGATGCAAATCTTCAATTTTTGCACTTTCGGCACGCTTCCCGATGCACTCGTTTTCTTCGATCCGAGGCTCTGATACCATGTGAATAATTGTCGATCATCAAAGGTTGATGTTGCATCAATCAATATTACCGAGTCGCCGAGAGTCAAATGACATTCACTGACGAATGTCTATCTTCAAGAATGATTGACAAGAGCGGAAGTATACACAAAACGAATCAAGAAGCAGTGCAAGACTGCATAATTTATTCATGGAATGAGGTCTTATTTATAGACACTTTACAAGAGGCAAGTAAGTAGCAAGAAGCAAGATCATCAAATGGGCTGAACTAGTGCTGGCCGGCCAGCACTAGTCGTTGGGATCCAACGGCTAGTTGCTGGCTGGGCCAGCACTAGCCGTTGGGTAGCTCCAACGGCTACTAGCCGTTGGGGCTTCCCAACGGTATTACATTAACACCTCTCACCCTCTCGATCTTGACATAATGTCTGACAAAACTCACTCCCAAATAAGCTAGAAAGTTGAAAATTATGAGAATCCAAGTACAAGACCTCAAAGTTACAGGTTTAACAGGACGGTAGACTCACATAATGTGGTTGCACAACATGTCAAACAAGATATCACCATTACAGTGATTAATGAATCCCCAAAGTTTTGAATATCTGCAAATTTTTGACTAACAACATATGAACAGATGCAGCATGCCTACGGAAAACTTAACCAAGTGATACATTAACACGCCCAAACTCCAAGCTTTTTTAGCATTAAACGCATGAAAAGGATGTCATTGACCACTTAAACATCAAGCATCCATGTACAATAAGCAATTAGATTGTGTGCGTGCGTATATGCGTGTGTGTTTGCGACCGGCAATCAATGCAGCAGAACAACCACTAAGAGCATTATGATCAGTTTCATGACATAAAATGAATAATACAACTACGAAGAGATAGAGAATTCGCACAGGCTGACCTTACTGCCAAGCTCCTGAGAGATACCGAGAGCCAATGCCGTCTTTCCTGTGCCCGGTGGCCCGGCGAGAAGGAGAGCTCGGCCGGCCATCTTCTTCTGGCGAATCATGTCCACGACGAGACCGGCGGCCTCCCTCGCTCCTGATTGACCTACGAACCCCGAAGCCAACGGCAACGCTCTCCCACTCGCCTGAAGAAAAACAATTTCAGAACGGCAAGAAACGCTCCCCAGACACAGCAAGAAGAATGGGAAACAACTAAAACGATGGAAGCAATTTCATAAACAATCGACTTGAAGAGTCTCGAATGCCATCTTCAAAAGAAGCCCTAATGCACTAAAAATCGTCGTTTTGACCCCAGGCCCCTAAACCCTAAAACCCTGGTTTTCCACCAGAACCAATCACAGAAAGAGAGAAATGACAAGAAGGGCAAAGAGGAAGAGCTAAATGTGTTGGGGATTACGTCGAGGCCTAGGCCTTTGATGTGGGTGTGCGTCGCGATTCGCTGCTTCTTTGTAGTGGATTGAACCTCCTCTATCTTCATCATTCTTTCTGGAACTACTTCCGCTTTCGAGCGCCCGATTGCCGCCTTTTCCTCTCGGAGATCGATGGGGAAGAGCTGAAGAAGAACAGAATCTGTGTGTGTGTGTGTGTGAGAGAGAGAGAGAGGGCACGCCAAAGAAACCAAATTGTAAATGGCACGCTTTTAGTTTTTCAAGTACTTTAAAAAGCACTTCACCACATTCTTTGGCGATCGCAGATATATTGGCTCTCGTTCTTGCAATAAATCGCAGATATATTCATGCCTTTTGTTTTCCAAGTATTTTTAAAAATTTGTAAATGGCACTCCTACTCCTATTTTCCAATCAGTGTGGAGGATATCAGTAACGGCCCTTTTATTTATATTTATATAATGCATTACTGAATTATAAAACTTCAGTTTTTGTTTAACATCCATTGGAAAAAGAAGTTCTTGATTGTTAAAAGTTTAGAAATTTAAGAAGATTTTATTGCAAGAGTAAATCTTGTTACGGCATTCTCTCTCTCTCTCTCTCTCTCTCTCTCTCTCTCTCTCTCTCTCTCTCTCTCTCTCTCTCTCTCTCTCTCTCTCTATCTATATATATATATATATATATATATATATGTGTGTGTGTGTGTGTGTGTGTGTGTGTGTGTGTTGTGAAATCTAGAATTATATCTTTTGAATTTCAAAAATCCAAAGGTAAATATGTATTTTTTATTTTCCAAATGTAAATGTGAACGTCCGGATTTAGTGTATTAGTGAATGACTGGTTCAGGCTTTCATATATATATATATATATATGATTAGTGAGGTTATGAGAAAAAAGTTAAAATAGCTAAAAAACAAGATGAGAGATAAGATGGTTTAGACATACCAAAAGCAACAAATGGAACTCTCGTAAGAAGGTGTGTGAACACTTCCAAAAAAGAAAGACAAATTGAAATAAATATTGGAAGAAAACCATTAAGCATGATATAATTTTCTAGAGTTAACTGCTAATATGATAGAAGATTGAGCAATCCACATAAAGCAAAAAAAAGGCTTGATTATTGTTGTATATATATAAATAAAATTATATTTAAGTACATCAACATATGACTCAAGCAAGACAAGCCAAAAATGCTCTTAATCCATATAACTGACTCCACATAGTGCAGGAAAAGACTTGGTAATATATATATATATATATATATATATATATATATATATATATATATATATATATATATATATATAAGTCAGGAGAGCTATGTAGACTCATGGATTTCAATCGGAATCGAACCTGGCTAAGAACTGGTTAGAATCGGAAACTGTAGTTCGAACCATTTGTTTTATAATTTTTCTTATTTCAAAACTTTTAATGATCCCGACCGGTTCTGGCCGATCTAAGACTCAAACTAGAACTGACCTAGTCAGGATTCGGTTCCAGATCTTGGTTTCATGAAAACCGAAACCAGTCATGTTTAGGTACGGCTCTTTTACGTCAATTAGCAATTGTTTAACATCGTGTAAATTTGCTTGTACTTTTCTTTTATGTTCCCCAAAGACAGAAAAGGGTCCACAAATAGTGAAAATGGTGCAATTAGTAGGGCGGGTAAGTTAGCCCAATGAACCAACCCTTGCTTGTTGATCCAGCCAAGATATCTTATTGCCCAACAGCTTCTATTCAAACATGTTAACTACCATTGATGTGCCAAGCTGAACACACTTGGGAGAGAGTGTGCCCTAAATAAAATAACCCTACATTTACCTTAAGTCATTATTTATAAGAAAGTTAAAAGAAAAATGAACCATAATATTCACCTCAAGGGGCCTCATACTTTTATGTTATGGTCCTTTGTGGTCTCTGATGGGGTGTTTGATTGTGAGGCATGGGATGACGGAACTGGAAACCTGTCATAACCAAACACGGGCTAGTTAAAATCAGGATTGTATGACTCCACCTTTTACCTACTTTCAAAGCCTATCAACTAGTCCCTGCTTTGTAATCAAACACCCTTAAGAGCTTCTTTGCTTTATGAAAAAGTTAGGAACTTAAAAAAGTGAACTTTCAAGAAATTTTGTTTTTAGAAATGATAGTTTCTGAAATAAAAAATTTCAATATCCAATTGTAGAACTGGAACCATCAATCGACCAAACAGTTCCAAATCTTTATATCGGTTGAAAAGTGTGTTTCTTTGTGCATATCGTTCATCTTGCAAGAATATAAATGACATATGACATATATATATATAGGGCTCCGAGAGCATTAGTTCAATGGCAAGGCTATGGCGCTGTCACTGATGGTGGGGAGTTCGACTCCCCAGGCTGTGCATATGTTAAGCTTCGGCATTCCCTTGTAACAACAAAAAAAAAGGGGGAAATGGCATATAACATGAAAACAGACATTTATAATCTTAGATATCACGTGCTAATCATTTCTTCTATTGTGTGAATTAGATTACCACTGACCGATCTAGAAATCGAGCTGAAATGAAAAAAAAAAGCGATTTAACAAGTCTTCACGAGTCGAACCCAGTTTAACATACCACTAATGATCAACTCGGGTTAATAAACTAAACAATATGAGTCTGGAACGAGCCAAACCGAGCCAAGCTAGGAACAGGTCGGTTCGTCTACCAGCCCAAAAATTAAGCTGCTAAAAAAACTTGTTCATCTCACTTCAATGACTAAAAGCTTAAGGATTTTGATGATATCGACTAACGTCCTACATTTGGGGAAGGCTGTGAGTACTTTTCAGTACTAATACATTGAATTCCACCCAAACTTTGAAGCTTCAAAAAGAGCAATAGCTCACCTGGGTATCGAATTCCAACTCGCAAGTAGGGGTGAGCGTAATTCGGTAAAAGTCGAACTGGAATTCATGGTTCGGTTTGGTTTGGTTCGGTCACACTACGACTCCATCTCGGGTCGGTTTGATAAATTTAGGAACTCATGGCGTTAACTGTCGGATATAAATCTGGTTATTGATGCTCTTGAAACCACATGGACGAAGCATGGATCTTTAAGCATAAATATATTATTAACTGCTAGCATAGTCATAGATTTTAATATTTTATCCGGTGGCAGTGCCACTTTAAGGCGAGGTCAGGCATATGCATCTCACCTGAAACCTAATTTTCCGTGAATTATATACGGAAAGACGTGACATAGAAGTATACCTTTCTTAAAACCTAAGTGTCTCAATCCAAAAGAATTCTTAGGTCCGCCATTTTCTTTATCTCTTTGGTGTTGAGTGGACAAATAACGATCAATCCATGTGAAAAAGTTGAGGCAGATGCGTGATCATGTAAAGAAAGAACTCATGTGATCAAGTTGTCCCATGCCAACCCTGCAAGGGTGAGTTAACTCCAAAAACCTGTCCTCGGGGCTGCGTAGGCATGGTAATATTGACCCGACCTGTGCAACTCCGACCCAATCAAGCTCAGGTTCGAGTACAAGGGTAAGATGCCCTACTCAACCGACACTTGCTCCCACCCATACCCGACCTCTCTCTCTCTCTCTCTCCACACATAAGCCAAAGATGTTCTTGCTTTTCTAATATACGGATAAAAAAGATACACTACCTGGATCTTGTATACGATAATAATGTATCATGTCGTGTAACACGCTATCGTATCTACAGTATTGACCTGCAGACGCACTGAAAGCGTCAGCTTACCTTGCAGGGCACTGGTGTTATAGGATAAGGGTCATGCGTTCGATTCTCATTGCATGGATTCAGTCTTTTTGTTCTAATGAACACACACACACACACACACACACACACACACACACACACACATATATATATATATATATGTGTGTGTGTGTATTACACCAATGATAAAACATGAGTGAACAAGGCATGAGTGAGCAGCATATATACACTTATAGTGATGGCATGGTTACTCATCTTCAGTCTTTATGATATAATGAACACACACACACACATATATATATATATATATTACACATTCTCAAAAAATAATGATAAAACATGAATGAGAAACATATATATATATATATAGCTATAGTGATTGGATTAAGCCCACCAGTTGCTCGCTTATCCTTTATCATTTTTTTAAAATTCTTAAAAAATTTAGAATTACACTCATATTACCGAAAAACAATGAATGAACATATAAGAAGTAAGCATGATATGGTTTATATATAGATATAGATAGATAGATAGATATAGATATAGAGAGAGATGCATACAGTCTATTGTGTCAATTCCCCTCCATGACACCCTTAGCAATATCAAATGTGATGTATTATAGTAAAACTACAACTTTATTTAATTATTGATAGAGGAATCATCTCTACACTAAGTGACAAATCTAGAAAATAGTTTTAGAGGGAGTGATGTAAATATTTCATCAGGTTAGGGGGTGAACCATGAATTTGAACCATATATTTACTGCAAAACGTAGGTTTTACTGTAAAATTTTAGGCCCCACCCCTCCATGTAAATCTGCCATTGTCTATACTATTAAGCATGTAAAAATAAAGCAAAATTAAGCATGTGGTAAAAGGGTCAAGACCCATGGTGAAGCGAATGGGATACATAGGTGTTGGATTAATGTTAATTATAGTTGGGTTTGTTAAACCCATGTGCATTAATGACATTTAATTCATTTTGGTATCACTAAATAATCAATAGATGTATGTGAGGGACTTGTACATGTGATGACTAAGAGAAGACAAAGTTTAGTCCTATACCGAAAAACGTGACAAACCCACGTGTCCTTTTATATAGTTGATAGCTCATGAATCTTAATTCAAAGAGTTTGGGGAGGACATGCTAGACCACACATGAGTGTAGGGTCGGATCGGGCCTATGCTTGGGTTTGGGAGTCTTTAGTATATCTTTTTGTACAAAATTCTTTTGATCTAATGATCAAGAGTGCATGTAGGAACGGTTACGAAGAGGAAAGGTTACAAACCTAAATAGTCACAACAATTCGATTGGATTCGGTATCTGTGATCTATCACAGACACTATAAATAGGGGATTAGGGCTCCTAATCCCAAACACTTTTTTATGCACTCTCTCTCCTCTCCCGGTTCCCTCTACGCATGACATTTTCCAAAACCCTCCTTTCCAAGCCATAGGCAACTGAGACATTGGTCGAGGTCGACTCGAAATCAGGTATGTGCTCTTCGAGCTGTGTGTTTTAGACTGAGAGCAAGGCGCAGGTACCCATACGTACTCATAACGAGGCATTGATTTCTCAAAGGCAAGTCCGCAAGGGCGACTTGCACAAATAAGTATCTTATTTTGCTTCTACTTTTATTTTATGTATGTCTTGATTATGACTTATTTTGGATTTGCGGTTATTGTTTATGAATTGGGCTTGTTTACATTTATTGCATATTGTTTTATTATGCATGTATGTCTATGGTTCTTTCCAACAATCTTAGAGAAATTATTATTTACCATAATGAACATGTTTATGACATTGATGCCAGAAAAGTTTATAGGTCTCCATTTTAAACATTGGCAGTAACCTATAAAAAATTGGTTAACCATGTTATGGCTGCATCTGTATATCAAATCGGATTGTCCCCAACCCAATGATATTAACCTTAGAAGCCTGGATAGAATTATTAAATGGAAGGAGAAGGACACCTTGTGTCTCTATTGTATTTTATCAACACTGTCAAATATTTTATTTGATGAATACAGTTCGTCCCCTTTCACGACATTGAAAAATCTATAGGTTGCCTTGGATCAGAAATACAATATTGAAGACCTCAGTCTTGAAAAATATTTCGCGACCAAGTTTCTTAAGTATCAAATGGTATACAGTAAATCTGTGACTGAACAGGCAGACAAATTTCATATTTTATGTCATAGTCTAAAGAAAGTCGAAATTGAGGTTCTTTACAAGTTTATTGTTATGTCTATTATTGAGAAATTTTTTAAGTCTTAGGAGGGTTTCAACCTAGATCTTAAATATAAAAAGGGTAAGATGACCATTGATGATCTAATGGCAGACACAACAATAGAGGAATATCATAGAAGTTACAAACTAGTTATCCTTATAAACAACACCTTTAGGGTTAACCATATGGTCAGAAGTAAACAACCTAGTGATACTAAGGGAAAACATAAATCAAAGATTAAGATCCAAAAGAAAATAAAGAACAAATCGTCCTGAATTTATAGTAAGGTTGGACGTTGCTTGAGGGATTGTCCCTCAAAGAAAGACAAGAAACTTGCGGCCACTGAAGGAGTTATGGTCAATATGGTGGTAACCACTGCACCTACTAGTAATAGGTATCTATTCCTTAAACCCCATGTATTTTCTATTTATGAGTCACAATATTGGATAGTAGACACTAGGGCTACTGTATACGTATGTATTTATCAGTCTTTGTTTTTGTCTTACCAGGCCGTTTGTGGGTAAACAGTGACCTTAGGAGATCATTCGACTCTTGAAGTAAAGGGCGAAGGGCGTGTGGATTTAAAATTTCTTTCGACAAAAGCTTTAACTCTTTAGAGAGTTAGACACATTCCAACGATTCATCGGAATATCTTGAGTAGTCCTACTTTAGTTAGGGAGGGATTAATGTTAAAATACAAATATAATAAACTCATTATTATATAACTTAGTACTAGGTGTTTCTTTGAGAAGAGTTATTTGTGTGATATAAAGGTTCTCTTTAAAATTCATGTAAAACCAATTATTGATTCTTTACGAATTTTAATGATAATAAAGCTTTTACTTCTGTTTCATCTTCTTCTTTTATGTATAATGTTGAATCATTTGATATATGATGTGTTAGGTTGGGTCATGTAAACCTTGATTGCATGAAAAGTCTGATGAATTTAAATTTTATCCCTATGATTGTCATATATAGAAAATACAAATGTGATATATGTATCCAAGTAAAGCGACCTAGGAAACTTGAACATACGATTGATAAGAAATCTGATATTTTAGATTTTGTGCAAAATGATATTTATGAATTCAATATAATAACTATAAGAGATAACAAAAGATATTTTATTATGTTTATTGATGATTACAGTA
Source organism: Brasenia schreberi (assembly GCA_036023115.1). NCBI lineage: Eukaryota > Viridiplantae > Streptophyta > Magnoliopsida > Nymphaeales > Cabombaceae > Brasenia > Brasenia schreberi. The sequence goes on from JAYKKT010000090.1 coordinate 25,476,535, forward strand.
GATATTATTATGTTTACTTACTTAAAAGTACAAATGAAGCTTTATAAAAGTTTCAAATATTTAAAAATAAAGCACAAACTCAAAGAGACAAGGTACTTAAATGATTAAGGTCTAATAAGGGAGGAGAGTATACATCAAAATTTTTCTAAGTATACTGTAAAAACAACGACATTGTTCATAAGGTTATTGCTTCGTACTCTCCTCAGTCTAATGGAATAGCTGAACGAAAGAATAGAGCCTTGTGTGATATGATTAATGTTTTACTTCAAAGTTTTTGGTTACCTACCTACATGTGAGGAGAAGCTTTGAATACGACTTGGTATATTCTAAATATAATTCCCCCATAAGCATAAGGAAAGTAGTAAATTTGATCTTTGAAAGTGCCGAAAGACCAGTATCAAATATCTAGAAGTGTGGGGTGTCTTATGAAAGTATTCATCCCTGAACACAAGATAAAGATATTGAGACCTAAAACAATGGATGATATATTTCTAGGTTATGTGAAGACAAGTTATGCGTACAGATTCTTGATCATCAAATCTAATATTTCTAGCATAGACTTCAACACAATTGTTGAGATCTATGATGTTACATTCTTTGAGAATGTGTTTTTTATGAAGATTAGAGTTTCCCAAAGTGTATCTTTTAGAGATTGTGATCATACTATTAGCTTCATTCTCAATCATGTCGAAATGATGATAAATATGGAGTGTGATCTTGTTTATGTTGTTTCCATATTATATAACTATGAGTAAATAATTGAATTAAGGAGAAGTAAAAGACCTACGATATCAAAGGACTTTGGAAATGACTTTGTTTCTTCAATGTCGAAGATGCTCCTATGACCTTTCAGCAGGCTATGACCTCACCTAATGTTAAGTTTTAGAAGGAAGTTATTAACGATTAAATTCAATCAATTATTTCCAATGGTACTTGAGAATTAGTGGATTTGCTTTTTGGTTGTTCTATTGTGGGTTGCAAGTAGATCTTTAAGAAGAAATTAAATGCAAACAGAACAATCAATAAGTACAATGTCCAAATCAAACCTATTGAAAAGCTCTAGAGAGTGTTTTGGTATTTAAAGGAAACGATGATAAAAATCCTTCGGTTTTTTAAGGATTTAGTGATGCTAGTTGGCTAACAAAGAACTCTTGAAGTAATGGGGTCACTAGATATATGTTTCTTGTGGATTGTCACCTGAAAATCCAAGAAACATATTATTTTAGCTTGTTCTACCTTTGAGGTAGAAGTATGTGCTTTGGATGAGACTTGATTGGAAGTTGAATGCCTTAAGGGACTTATGTAAAGTTTACCTATAATAAATAAATCGTTTCTTGTAATTTCAATGCACTGTGATAGCATGACTATAATTACTAAGATCGGTAGTTACAAGTACAACCAAAAGCAATTGATACACATATAATTTAGACTAAAGTTTGTAAGGACTCTTATGTCTGATGGTGTCATGACTATATATTTTATTGGATCCAAGATAACACAACTGATCATTTGACTAAGAATCTATCAGTAGCATTATTTGAGAAATCAAGGTTTGGGATAAGACTGAAACTCACGATTTATTCAAAAGCAATGGCAACCCAACCTAATTAAGTAAAGATCCCAAGAAGTAGGTTCAATCGGGTAGTAACAAGTTGTTGGATGAATAAGATGATACTTTGTATTATATGATACTTTTAGTATTTTGTATCTTATAAACCTAAAGTATCATGACTGCAAGTTTAGCAAGATATTATCTAAATGAGATTAAGTCCTAGGACAACATGCTAATAGTACATCCTTAGAGATGTTCAACTAAGTGATTGACATTATGTGACCGTAATAAGAGAATTGGGTTGCTCCATGAAATCAATCATGATACAGGATATGGATGCATGACCATTAATGCATCACCCCTATAGATGATGCCATAACCTTTTATTATGTTGTTACCAATAGATACCTTTATACCCAAGGTTCAGGTTCAAGACGTAGGTTCACTTAGTTCCTATAAGAGTAATATTGGATAACTCATGTAACGGTTAAAACTAGAAGGTACCATTACTGAAAGTATAATATAATGGTTGGATCAGAATGACACTTTTACACTTAACGACTTTGTAGGGATTGTTGGATTATTGTTAATTATAGTTGGGTTTATTAAACGCATGTATATTAATGACATTTAATTCATGTTAGTATCTCGAAATAATCAATAGATGCATCATTGATATATGTGAAAGTCCTAAATTGTAAAAAGTCACATGTGAGGGACTTTACATGTGATGACTAAGAGAAGACAAAGTTAGTCCTATATCGGAAAACATGACAAACCCATGAGTTCAAAGAGCTTAAAGAGGTCATGCTAGACCACACGCACACGCGCATGCATGTCGGGTCAGTCCTGGGTTTGGGTTTGAGAATTGTCTTCGGCCTATCTTTTGCATGAAATTCTTTTGATCTAACGATTAAGAGTGCACGCGGAAATGGTTATGGAGAGGGAACGATTATGAACATGAATAGTCACGATGGTTGGATTAGATCGAGGATCCGTGATCCATCATGTGCACTATAAATAGGAGATTAGGACTCCTAATACCATACTTTTTTTTTCTATACTCTATCTCCTCTCCCGGTTCCCTGCATTCCCTCTGCATGCCATGTTTTTCAAAACCCTCCTTCTTCAACCATAGGTGACTGAGGTGTTCGTTGAAGTCTACTCGAAGCTAGGCAAGTCCACAAGGGTGATTCTCACAAATAAGTATCTGATTTTGTTTCTGCTTTTATTTTCTATATGACTTAATTATGACTTATTTTGGATATGCGGCTTTTGTTTATGATTGAGACGTGTTTACATGTGTTGTATATTGTTTTATTATGCATGCATGTCTATGGTTCTTTTCAACACAGGTACAACCCTTTGAATTAGCAATCGATAGCATCTAGCTTCGTGTAAATAAATAAGTGTACTCTTTTCTCTTCCTCAAAGGTTAAAAAGGAAAGTTTTCACAAAGAGTAAAAATGATTCGATTAGTAGGGCTTGTCAATGAGCTCCCGGAGCCCAACCCTTGTTTGTATGATTGCAAAACAGCCTCTGTTTGAAGCAAGCCAAATCGAGTCAAGAGATCGAATGCCTATATATAAAAAAGAGAGACCTTTCTTCACCTTAAGTTATTATTTATGAAAAAAGAAAAGTGAACCTTTATTTACCTTAATTGGCTTAATGGATTTTTGTTAGGGTTTTCTATAGGGTTCATAAGGGTATACTTGGTTCATGGTGTCAGTCTCCTCGTACAGGCTTAGATCTACTTGGGCTTCTAATCATGGCTTTGTACATGATATGTGTGATACTTGGGCTTTCATGTGAAGCAGGATAGCATAGAGAAGGAGGTGCTTGAGTTTTGTGTAAAGCTCTTGGGTCCATTTCTCGTGGCCCACTTTGATCTGGTGCCAAAGTTTTTTACTCAAATTAGTCTTACGGAACCATAATTTCATACTGGACACGAGTTCTACATTTGATGCACAATAAAAGTTAAAACTATGAGCAAGGTCCAATTCTCCTAAAACCTCTTATATGGCATGGAGGGTTTTACTCTTATGTCATTATCCCGAGCTTAGGTAAAAGAAGAAGATTAGTGTTAGGTAACTGACAACAGTAAAAGCATATAATTATTTTTACCATGAAGAGTAATTCAGTATTAATTCATTGGATTCCATCAAAGCTTTGAAGTCAAAAAACGAATGAAAAAATTAGTACTCACGGTTGAGTGTATCACTACTATACATAGTTTGGTCCACCTTAAATCGAATAGAATTGAGGTGGTGACCATATTCACTTACATGTACTTGGCTATGAAGAACTGAGACTTCTCTTAGGGGGAATTTCTCATTTTCATATGTATCAGAAACGAGAAACTCCAAGGAAACACGGGAAATATTTTCTTAGAGTTTTTCGTTTCTAGGAAATATTTTATTAAAGTTTTCCGTTTCTGGGAAACGTTTCCTCTTTAAAACCGAAAAGAAAGAAAGTCCAATTGTCAAATTCTCTCTCACACACACACATTCTAAAACTCTACCCTCACTATCATGGCTTTTTCTGTAGTCTTTGCTCGTCCAAAGAATCAAACTTTTAGACTCTCTCATTTTCCATCCAAAACTCCACTGCCACTACCATCGCTTTTGTTACAACCAGAAAATGGATGCTTTTATTTTCTGATGAAGAGAAGAGATGAAATTCGTGACAATGATGCTTAAAAATAGATGTAGTTTTTTATATTTATCAGCTTAATGTAATTAGATATTAAATGCATTATTTAAATAGCATAAATAGAATGATTCTTAAATTAATTACCTAAAGACTTCCTTTGTGGAAAAGTCTTGGAACGAATTCCGTCGACATGTAATACACGGTGACCGGAACTCACCTTTAGTCACTGAAACTCGACGGCACCTATTCGGTAGTATTTAAGAACTTTTGAATAAAAATGGCACGTTATTATACGGCATATATTCGAGGAAGACAAACAAAGCTGCAGATTGGATGGCAAGCCTCGGCACTCACCAAGAACTGGGACTCAAAGCGTGGCATAATCAACCTCAAGAACTTCATTAACCAAACAAGAATTATAATCATAATCATGGTCTATGAGTACGCAACTCAGCTCACCTGACTACGCGTCGTCACAAGTTGAAGGTCATGAGTTCCATATCCAGGACATGCACCTGTCCTGGGCCACTCCATTGTACAAAAAAGGCATTCACGACTCACGTATATTCAAGGATCTCGGTGCAGGTTACTGCAATGGTGTAGTGTACTTCCTTTTGTAGCATTGGTTAATTATTTCATTAATAATTATAAGTATTTGGTATTCATTCTCAGTACCAGATGTGAATCCTTTATGTATATATGTGTATTACCGCTAGTAGCGGATCTAGAAAAGTAGGCAAGGCAAACTTCCTGTGAGCTGACTATATATATAAATATATAGATACAACTCGATCATACTCAATGAATTTGGTACTCAATGAATACTCATAATAAAATGATAGGTCCCACCATAATAAATGCAGGGAGCCACCACTTTACACCATCATATAACTATTACTTATTAAGTATGGTACCCATTAAGTATATCCTAATTTCCTTTTTCTCTCTCTATATATCCCATAATTATAACCTTAGGCTTTTCCTGAGCCGCAAGCAAAACATAGAATAGGCTACAGATTAAACTGTGAACTATTACCCTTATACCTCATGGCATTAACAATGGGTTATGCCTCTTTTATTTCTGAGAATTCTGGTGAGTTGGTTGAGTCATTTGTTTTATAGATTTGGTTAATCCTGCTCTTGAACCATAGTGACAAGGAATAGCACCTTTAGCGTGTACACACATATATAATGGTGTTACTTTTTGAAAGAGAAAATAAAAATTTTGAATTTTAAAAAGTAAAAAATATATATGTGTATTTTTTACTTTTCGAATTTGAACATGAACAATTCGATCAAAAGATTAGATGGTCCAATTTTAGTGTGTTGGAATACAACTTATGCATGATGTATCAAATTCGGTCTCTCTATAGATATATAATCGTAAAATATGTTAAGAAACAGAATTTCTTCTAATTTTTCCTTTATATATATCATTGAATTTCTAGCATTATTATAGCCTTGTGAAACAAAACTATAAAGGAAAGAGTGAAAGGCCTCTAAAGCTTAGAAAGTTACAATAATAAAACATAATTTTGGTTATTTAGAGATAAATATTAATATGAAACAAGATCCAGGTTGAGGGCAACTAAAAAAACATGTACTCAACTCCACTTGGAATGGGAAATGGCGTGGTTTATTTTCATTTCTTTCATTTTTTGTTTGCGCTTTTGCATTATAACTGGCGTTGTGGAAAGTAAGGATGGCAATATTGACAGACTCATGTAACCCTGATCTCACCCGCATCAGGCTCAGGTATGGAGATAAAATGTCCCGACCTACATATATATATATATAATGTTTTGTGGTGCATAATCTTGCATAAATATTTTTATCGTTATATATTTGAGATGAATGATTGAAGTAATAGAGATGAATGATTGAAGTAATAAAATAAAAAGTATTTAAATGCAAAGTATGATAATATAATAATATTTTTAATTCATGTCACCATCATTCATCATCTACCTAAAATGCATTCACAACTATCTTCATACGCACACTTCATACCTGCCCTCTTAAAGTTTGAGTTGAGGTCGGATAAGAGCATACCGGTCACCGACCTGCCTGTGCAAAGTAGGTACCATAGGCCTTGCTTTGCAAGGCTTCTAGGCACAAGAAGACATTATTGGATTAAGGGCATAACTTACTGAAGCGCAATAAATTTCTTACACCTCCCAAAATTCTTTTGAAAAAAACAATACGAAGTTAACCCAGAAGAGTTTACGCTTTTGAAACACCCAAATGACCTGAAAAAAAATTAGGTTCTATTCAGGTTGACCTGTTTTAGATATGAACACGACATGGCATGCCATGAGCACAACCCAAAACACAAAGTTTACCAGCAACTTGAAATATGATACGATAACCCAGAACGAATAGATCTAGTCTGAAAAGAATTCATGTCTGGGTCCGCCCTAAGCGACACCTAAAAGGTTCAGTTGTCTTACAGGCACTTTGCGGCAAACACGAAACGACACGATGAATATTACTAAAAAAAAATGGCTTGAAGAGAGGTGAATAAACGAGCTTCAAAAATTTGGCCTAATAAAAAGTCCCATTTCATGGCAAATTAGGACGGGTTCAAGTTGGATCCAAGCAGCATTACTATATCTGAAGTAATTGGATTATGCATGATTTGATGCAGATTGAGTTATATATGTAATACTTGATCCAACTGAAAAACTGAATGTAAGCTTCATTTTCTTTCTATTTAGCATACCGATCAATGTTTTAAATTACTTAAAAATACTATAAATTTTCGGACATTTTGGTTAGGAGTAATTTCACAGTATTTAATATGTGCACAACGAGCAATAATAGCTCACCTTGTTAGGGATTCAACTCTCAATATGAAGGTCATGAGTTCAACACCCAAGAGTATTCTTCTGGCTTCACCCTCCCCATTGTACCATAATAATAATAATAATAATAATTGTTAAGAGAAAGGATCCAAACTCTGTGGTTTGAATGAGATCGGTGGAATTAGGCATTTTATTTTCTAGCTTTACAAATACATGGTCAGATTAATGATCCATTTTAATGGGTGATCCAAGTTCACTGGGGTGGTTCTGACTGAATCTGTGGTTGTCAACTGACGACCATCTCGACTTAAGAACTACATGAAATTCAATCAAAATCAAACCTTTTCTCACACTAAATGATGCCGCTCTCGTGAATTCTTAATTGCCATTGATCTTGATCTTGTGTCATATTAATGCAATCTGACAGCCAACCAAAAGCAAAATTAAGCCTTTTCTCGCACCAAGTAGGACCCGTACATGAATTCTTCATGGCCATTGAGCTCGATCTCAAGTCATATTAATGCTTCGACCTAACCGGATTAGATGGAAAAATGGATTGTTTTTTATCAAACTGGTATGATATCAAGGATACTGAATTTTAAAATTCTTTGTAAAATGGATTATATTTTGAAAGGACATGAATATGTTAATGCTTGCTAGCGAATATTTGACTCCAAATGGAAACCTAATTACGCTGACAAACTGCTGCTCCTAAAAGCGACTCTTTTGGACACTCGACTCTGGTTCTCATTTGTCCTCTTGGTGAGACGAACCAGATTGGAGGGAAATGATGCTGTGGTGATGCGACACGAAAACCAGGAGAAAATGGTGACCCTTATGACCGAAATGGGTCTTTCTCTCATCATGCACCCCAATCTTCCTCCCTAGCACTGCTTTGAGTTGTGATTCTTTCCTCCTACTGGTTCGCTTTCCCTTATGACAGAAAGATAAGATGGATTCTGAGTTTTCTCGTTCTAATACTTCCCCTTTCAAGCTCATCTCTGCCACAGAAATGCGGAGAGACTTGTAATTTCAGTACAGATGATGAGTTCAAATGCTTAAAACGTGAGTCGTTCTCTCTCTCCGGATCCTGCCATCATGGTTCTTCATGCAACACTTCTTAAGCTGCATGCAGCAGCAGAAATGGTGGGTACCCATTAGAGTCTTCGCTTTCTTTGGAGGAATTGGACGCCTTAGAGGCAGAGTTGGAGCTGATTCATGACGTTTTGACGGAGGACGCCGTCTTGGGTAGCACTGGTTTGTGTGGAATAGGGTTCGGACAAGATACCACCAACGCGAAAGCGCCCGAAGATGAAGAAAACAAACTCGTATACGAGAATTGTGCTGAAAAGAAAGGTACCCAAATCGTTACGGTGTCCATTGATCTTATTCAGAACAAGCGACCATTCAAATGCACGCATCCGGGGTGCGAGAAGACGCTCAGGAACCCGCAGACGCTGAGAGTGCATTACAAGACTCACTGTTCCGACGGGATCCCGGCAAAGGAGGTGGTTATTCCGGCCTGTAAGGCAGACTAGAACAAGAAGATCCCTTGTAGGTGCCCGGTTTGCGGTGGGACGTTCGTCGGGCTCTACGAGTTGCGCCGGCATTTCGGCCGGAAGCACTCGGAGGGAGAGAAGACTCATCGGTGCCGGAATTGCGGGAAGAAGTTCTACGTTGAGGTGGATCTGAGGGACCATTTGAAGCTTTGTGGAGATCCTGTTGGATGCACATGCGGGATGAAATTCGCATTCAAATGCAATCTTCTTGCTCATAAGAAAACCCACCCTGAATGCCTTGATCCTCCTCCAATTCCTGAGCTCGTTTTCCTGGTACAGAGAAATTTGCCAAATACTTCCTGGACTAAGCATGCTTACTAGTATGAATTTGGGAAGATTCCGCCGGTATATGTATTATCTCATCAAACAACTTGATTTATAGGTAGTTGTTAAGGGTCTTCTTTTCACTACTTTGGTAGATTGGAGCTGAATGATCGTTCTTTTGTCTTTCCATTCGTCTTATTTTGTCATCTACGTGCCTCTGTGGTGATAGAATAGTGTTTAGATTTGGTCATCCTCTGAATGACTTGAGCGCTCGGGTTTCTGTTGGGATCTGCTGAAGCGGAAGGTTAATGTCAGATATGATCTATAAATTAATGCTTCTAGTTTTTTAGCTCATTTTATTTTACATTATAGTGACTTCGTATGCAGTTTTTCATAAATCATAAATTGATGGTCTTGCGGTGTGGCGTCTCTTGATAATGGAAAAAGGTGTGGCGTATGCGAACTCTCAAGTTGCCTTCTTGTAGTGAATAGTCTGTTCCAAACCTCTAATGACTGTTGTTGTTCGTTAACGCACTTTTCTTATGCTTTACTGGGATCAATCTGTCATACTTGCTGGTTCTCTGCATTCACATCAGTCTTCAGATAAAGGGATTGGTGTTATTTTTTGGGCTCCTCTTTGGTCATCATATACCTCCTGTTTAGTGAAATACAAAAGCTATGGTTCCTATACATGATTTTTCTTTTCTATCTGAGGGGACATTGTGCGGAGAAATGGACAAGCCATTGATGCGCATGTAGTACTTGGCTCTGTTTGTGAAGAAAAATAGATATAATCTAGTCAACTTCTTTTTCCTTCTTTTGAAGGAGAACCTAACTCATTGCCAGTTTATCTAAATTGTGAATCCAAGTTGCCAAACCAAGGTAATAAAGGTAGCCCTATCCAGTCGTTACATGATTTTGGAAGTTGAGTGATCACATTGTTATGATGCATCCCCTACAGCCCATGCATTCTAACCTATCTGCATTAAAATGACATATAAACGGATATTTAGAAGTATTAACTTGGAAACCTGACAAGGTCGGTTTACACGAGCAATTCACAGATATAAAACACCATGACAAGCCCAGTGGAAGAAAAAGAGCATTGTGTAATTTTGTTGGGTATTTATCTGACACAGGATCTCACTGTAGCATCGACAGCTTCACAGAGTTTGCTTTGAACTTATTCTACTTCTTGCTTATCCTTTAGTGGAGCTTTACATCATAAAGAACATTTGTAAATCTTAAAATACATATTTAATTATTTGATCTTGTGCACTTGCCTAGAAATACGAAGGCATTCTGTAAATTTTGAAACTTTATATCTGATGTTATGATTTGGTGCCAAATCGATTTCCTCAAACTGTGGGCATTATTAGCTCATGCTACCAATGGAAGTTTGATGATAGAATTTGTGAAAATGCTACCCATGCAAATTCATTTTAGATCTAAAAGAATAATTCTAAATGCATTTGTCATTCATTGGCAGAGTTCTGCTTTGATGATGACGAATATAAACTTTCAAAACAATTGTGATATCTAATTATCAGTCCTGAAAAACTTAGTTATAAGTGTTTTCCATGAAATGTAATCTCTTTATTGCAAATAACATTGGTTTTCTAGCTCAGAATAGAGGTGCGTGCTGTCAAATGACCTAAATTTCATCAATTTGTGTTACCATGCTTTGCATGAAGATTCTCCAGGTGCATTGCTTCTTTGTCCTCCCAGTGTGTTTGTTACTTCTAAGTTGTCGAGGAGTTCTCTGGTGGAATTTTTGAGGGTGTTATTGTCAAAATTTCTAGGTTTTGGATGATGCCACATATGTAGACAGTTCCTATATTGTTTATTGCTGATTGAAATAGTGATATGTTCTCTATGGAGACTGTGGACGGAGGAGGACAAGGAATGCCGCACTCCTAACCACATAAGTCTTAGTGTGTTTTTGGTGTATGTTTGTGTGTATGATTTCCTCTTCCTGTTCTCTGATCCCAACATTTACTTCTGTTGTCATAGTAGCAGGCGAACAAAACCTAGTGTGCATCCTCCATTGTTATCTTGTTCTGAAACCATGTAGGGATGTGTGTTCAGCGTCTGTTCTCTTGTTTTGAAACAACATAAATAGAAATTACGGCCTTGGTGACATATGGTATGATTTGTTCTAAATGGTAATTTCTGAATTTGTAACAATTTAAATAGGGCTTCAATCTGCTATCCAGCCAACGTAACAGCTGGAATTTGGTCAACTCAGCTCTTTTGTGTATCTGCATGTTGTTGCCTTCTATCATAAATGCTTGTGCTTATGTAAATGGGGACTCCATGAAATTTCAACAAAACATTTGGTTAATCAGTATAGCATGAGAAAGAGAACTGATAGTAAAGACTATTGGGTATTTATTTCGGCTTCAGGGGAAACATGGCACTCTTTCGTCTTTGAATTTATGAGATACCCTGATGAGATGTCTTACTAAAGAAGCAGCTTTCTTGAAATAATAACGAGCTATTAACAGATAACCAGGAGAAATCTCTTTGTTCCCAAATACCTTCCTTGCTGATTGAGCTTTTCTTTTTTTTGGTATAACTGGAGAACTTGATGCCAGATGCATGCCCCAGGTATGGAAGTCATGACCTTCAATTTGTGAGTTAACCCCCTAGCCGGGTGAGTATTGCTCTTTGTGCTTCTAGCTGATTCAGTTTGGTAATTCATTCTTCTTTTTCTTACAGAGTTTGGTAATTTATTCTTACATCTGCATTTAATGCACCACAATTTATTTTCTTTTATCTCATCGAAGTTCAATGGTCCCAAGACCAGATAAAGGAGGAGGGTTGTGTTAGGCTTTCGACAGCCATCATAAAACTTTGTCGGACTTACCATGGATTCTACAAAAAACAAAGAATTCATGTAGTTGATGACCCCATCTATTATGGGAAAAGGCTTAGTTGTAATTGTAATATATATAATCATCAAAGTTCAACGGTTACTAAGAACCCACGTAGCCGGCCCCACTTGGTGTGGGAAAAGGCTTGGGTTTGGGTTTGGCTTCGGATCTCATTTCTCCAGATTCAGAATTTGTTCAACTTATTTGATTGATGCTCATTATTCTTTCTCGTTAGTTCTAAATCCTATTAAACTTTAGTTTTTCCTGAAATTCCTTTTACCTAAACGTGGCCTGGGGACTTGAGAATTTGCCCCCTTTTCGAAAGTATCCAACGCACTACTAGTTCATTTTTCCTTATTAACAAGGGGTTAGCATAGTGGCAAGGACCTCGAGCTGGTTCGCACAGAGGCAATCAAGGGTTCCAATCCTATGAGCATCACTCCCTTGTACAAATACTTGTTGTGGCGCACAAGTATTTGTTGAAAGCTTTCTTTGTAACTTAAAAATGCTTCGACTGATGGGCTTAGTTTGATGATTCAAAATGTTGGTTATATGAGATTATATTGAAATTTTGCAACAATGACCATAATTTTTTACTGAGATGTTCGTTTGAAATGTATGAATACTTTTCTGAAAGCTCGTCAAGAGCTCTAAAACGTAGGTAACATGTGAGACGCTGTTTCTGACCTTAAAAAAATATTGTTTAAGTCTCTAAAATGCCATTTTAGAAAATTTAAGAGCATAGTTGACATTTAACACATGTTAAGAGGCATAGTTATCATTTCTTAAACTAAGACAGTCTATACCACTCGAATGCGCGGTTCAGCATTGTAACGGAACCTGAAATTCTGTAAGGAAACATAAGAACTTGTCCAAATGTATTAAACGAGTCTGGACACTCCTCCATGACCAGCTTCTTAGAGTGAATATGGCCCTTTAGGTCATAGAAGTTCGAGGCAATAATAGGTCTGTAATGCCCTTAGATGTTTTGGGCCACACTCAAGCTAGACTGATGTATTCAACGAGTTTATAGCCTTCACACATAGGCAGCTAGAGTAATCTTGAGAAACTAAATCATGATGGGGATAGACCATTACAATTGTTGGTCTTCAACGAGGAATTCCTAGTAAGCATGAGTCATCAGCTCGTGTTGATTACGTCCCTGCCCTTTGGTCATCGCTCCCACCAATTAAACAATCCAGTGAAGTGTTCGGATCGCGGTGACTACCCCCTGGGGTGTTTGTGATGATCTATTTATTTATTTATTATGTGGATCGGTTGCACTTATAGGTTTTAGATCACCATGCATATCGATATCGATTTCGAGGGTCCTTGCAATGGGCCTCCAGTCTTCTGCTTATGATGGAAATGGCTGAAATTCCAACCATAAGGCATTATGACTGATGTTTTATGAAAAGGGAACAGCAAATAGCAACTAGGCAATGAATAGGCAGGGTATTTTAGCATAACGACTGAGAACAATATTCATCTCTCATAAGTTAGTGTTATTGGGAGATCAGCATAATGCAAGAAAATCAAACCATATTGCATTTAAAGCATCATGATATGGGCACTGTAACTTGTAAAACTTGAGACCCATGTAGGGCAGATGGAGTCGACTGTTGATCAGCTCGATTCATCTCATATTCAGGTTGTTTGTGCATGGCCTGGCCAGTTATGCGGCATGAGATGAACATGAACACTGCAAGTTTGCTTAGTGTGGCTCAGTTTAACAAGTATATAATCATTATGTATATATTATGTTAAGAAATTAACAAGTACGTAAAAAATTCTAACTTCGGTGTATCAGTGAGGACCTTGCAATTATCACGTTGACTTCTCCCATTGAGGAGATGGTAGGACAACTCTCCTCCAGAGTGCCGGCCTTCTTGATCGCCGGTCGACTCCATTCAGGTAAAGTACGACTCACCCTTCTCTCCCTCCTTCCCTTTATACTTTCTGGCAGACCCTTTCTCCCTTCTGTTAAATCTACCTATATTTCTTCCTATTCTCTGTCCCTTTTGACATAACTGGCAATAGAACAATAATAACTCCATTCAAAGCTTTCAAATTATTCACCACAATAAGATTGGAAAAAAATGCTAACCCAATTGGTTAGATGGGTGTACATGTCTATAACAGGTAGACCTTTCTAGTTTTCACAATAAAGCTTGCACTATAAAGCTGCCTTTAGCACCGAACAGCGTTAGCTCTAAGACAGGGCGCTCTAGCACCATTGCTGCTGGTGGGGAGTTTCACTCCCAGAGGGTGCATGCGTGGATGTGTTGTTAGGCTTCAGCCTCCTCTTGTAACAAAAGAAAAAGTAATTTATATTATAATTTTCAAAGTTTGACAGGCTTACTTCTGTTCGGCCCACCTAGCTTCGAGTTCATATTCTCTCATGTTAAACAAGCTAATGGGATGAGCTACAAAACAAGAAAAACCCTAACAACCCGAGCTCATATTCTCTCGTTAAACAAGCGAATCCTAGGCCTCGAAAGGACGGACTTGAAAATCCAGTGGGCTGGGACCAGTCCAATATCTTGTTCTTGCACATCATAATGGACCATATGGGTCGGTATCCATCTGCCTGCTGTTGCTAAGCTATGGTGAAACAAGAGTGATGGTGGGCAGACCTACACGAGATCCATGGAGACCTAAATTTCTGACCCAAAACCATGCTGGGGATCACTAATGAAGACGAAAGAGTATGGGCCAAACAAAAATAAGCTCAAACAGCTAATGGACGAAATTTAGTAGAAGGGTCAATAAAATAAAAATGCAAATTCACAATCAGGAAAAATAGTAAATGTAGCTTGCCGGTTATTCCGGTAGACGGCATCCTTCTGGTTATGGTAGACAGACCTGAGTTCAGGTCTCTTTCCTAAGTAAAGCTATTGACCATGAATGACTGGGTACCCAATTGTCGCTTGATCTCTACAACTCTCTTGTTTGACCGCACTAACATTGTCAACTGGTTCGGCCAAAAGTCATTGGAGACACCAAAACCTTATCCGTGTTTTTTGGCATGTTACAACCACCATAGGAGGGAAGTCGATATTCTCGACTACACAAACCCACCCAAATTCTTATACACCCCCAACCCTCTCTGGGCACATGCGCACTGTGATTGTTACATGCGTGTCTCTGTGTGTTCATGTTCTCAAAGGAAGGTTTGAATATCACTCAGATAAGGCTAAGGCTAAATCTGATATTAGTACAGCATATACACAATCAAAGCGTTCAAAATATACATGTTAGCTGCTTGCAAATTAGACCGGTTGGACAACAAAACAAAGAAACCCAAACAGATGGGAAAAAAGCGACAAGAAAATCACCAACATTACACAACTATTACACACACCCACAGCCCGGGCCGCTATGCTAGCCCCAACAAAAGACCTGACCAAAAACACGCCGATCTTGAGCCTCCTCACATCTTGACACCGGGTAGACATGAGCTAGCGACCATAACCAATTAGAAGGAAAATAAACAGGTAATTACTTAATGACGAAATAGAGCAACCATACCGGCCAAGTCAGGATTGACGCAGAGCCATACTGATGGTTACGTATTTCGCATGCCCCTGTTATGCACATTTAAACTTATTTTAAGAAAAGAAACACAACTATTACATTTTAATGGTAACAAGTACTTCAACATAATTATTCCCCTAAAAAGGAAAAAAAGGACAATTATGTAAAAATAATCTGAATATCGATGCCATATATTTCAAAGAATAGAAGAAATGTTCGTTTCATAAACATAGGATCTTGAAATAGTAAATGAGGTGGTCTCCTCACGCGAAATTATTGCAAGACAAATACGCTACATTCACCCTAGGATAGAAAAGAAAAGAAAACTACAATACGTTCAATTGCCAATTGTAGAAAATTACATCTAAAAGCTTGAGCTAATAGAAACTCGAAGAACAATTAGAAGGAAAGATTCTAACATTTCGGGAACGTGGCAGATGCTAGACCGTCGAGCTTCACCTATTCAAATGCCTATCTACATAAAGCGTCTTCTCTCTTCAGTGACATAAACACAGTAAGAACCCAAACCCATAAACAAACCGGCAAAAGAAATAATTGGTCTAGATTTCACGGTCGGTGAGGGCCTACATCGTAATGAATGATGTTCAGAAGCCTCTCTGTAACTCCAAATTCCATCAACCTTTACCACATTACTGGTAGCATTACAAAATACCATGTTATCAAATATTTATGCCTTAACGGGTAACACTACATAAAAGTAGCACTTTGAAGATAGGGGCAAAAGACTAGAAAAGGGAAGAATGAGTTGGAAATAAAGGAAAGCAAAAATTTTACTTGGTCTCTGTCCAACAAAAAAGAGTTTGAGTTGGTCGAATCAGATTATAAAGGTATTTGCTGCTCATCGCATCTTCCCATTTTAAATTCAGAGAAATTGCATGTTTTCCATAATACTGGAATATTAGGGGTCCAATAGTGACAGAAAAGAGAGTGGACATGAAAAGGAAAAGAGCAAATGCCCACAGAAGAGAAACTAAGGGGTAACAGCCAAAGAATGCCAACAGAAGAGCGAAAGGATCAGACGTAGAATATACGTGAAGCAAAAGTTGCAGTTGATACTTATGACGATTTGAATATCTAGGTAGATGTGTCCTGTTCAACTAGTAAAGGCCTCCACCAATCATCTTAATTAGATAGTCGGCTGCAAAGATTCCTTAGCATTGAGTTCTCAGTCCTAAAGGGAGGGAGGTTAGTCGGCTGCAAAGATTCCTTAACATTGAGTTCTCAGTCCTAAAGGGAGGTAGGTTGTGTCATTTTCTCACAAAATTCCAAAGGGCAATGCGTAAATGACAACGAATACAGGACAAGACTAAAGAAAAAGGCCACGTCCAACCCTAGACATCTTTCTTTTTCCTTCCCTTTGTGTGTGTGTGTGAGAGAGAGAGAGAATAAGACCCTGACGTCTTTCTTAACACTGAGCACCATCAGCCGTTCGTGCTACTAATAGTTCGGGAGAGAGAAGTCAGCTGTCTGTCCTATTCCAGGCAGACAAAGAGACCATTCACTTGCAAGAGTTAAATAAATGAGAGAAAACCTTGATCACTAACGACGAATTTGAATCTCCTACCTGCTTCTCCTCGGCTTTTCTGGTGTAAAAGGAAAAAGGCTTACTAGCTTAGAGAAAATAAATCGGATCTTATCAAGTAGAGCATGCTGGATCACAGAACTCCTGGTTCTGGAGTCTGACAGCGTTCGAATAATGCCAATTAGATGAATGGTATCTTTCTCTATGAGTGTTTTTCTTGCCATGTGGTACATCCCGGTGGCTGATAGCCTGACACATCTAAGAATCCTACACTAGCCTCTACAGGAAACAATGAGATCTCACTGACACCCAACGTGATTTAAAATATGGACGCATATCAACTAGACTAGAATTTTCGGAAATACAGGGAAAATAGACCACGAATGAAATCTGGCAAATTCAGATATACGGTCACACATTCTATAATTTGTTCTTAGTTTTATGATTATCTTTTAATTCATTAAACTCAATAAAGCATGAGAGTATTCTACGGCGTATCATGCTATACAGTATGTTTACACATTCAAACCTTGTACGGTAGGGTTTCATACGATATTTACAACATCGACCTTTTCTCTAAATAAATGAACACAAATGAACCAACTAAAATAACTACTCAAACTACCTATAACCTTAGAATTAGTTACTCCAGTGAATGACTGGCCGTCTCTAAGGCTGTCCTAAAATTTACTCATGAACTTGAGATAGTTGGAATTATATGGAACAAGATGTATCAAGCAAGCAAGAAGATCAGCTAAAACCATGAGAATAAGAATTCCGTGCATTTAATGAAGTCGTTCATAATTGTACCTTCCAGGAAGCAGCTGCGAGCTAACTACAGGTCCCTTTGTACTACTAAGCCGTCGTGCTCTTAAATCACGGTCTTTCTCAAGTCTGATTGCAGCCACTTCCTTTTCCATTGCAGATACTTCTCTTCTCATTTTTTTAGCCTCGACTTCCATCGCCTTTGTCAAAGTTTCCACCTTTTTGGCTAACATCTGTTTAAAGATGGAATTTGTCATATTCAGCATCAGAAAAAGAACAATGAAATGTATAGAACCAAATAAATAACCTCAATCGCATCATCCTTATCCTTGAGGCTTTGATCCTTTTCATGACTAGCCTTCCTTAAAGTAATGACCTCTTTTTGTAGCAAATCATACAGAAATGCAGATATGTATTCATCAGAGCCTGCTCTTGCATACTCATTTGGTTTATCGTCTGAGTTGTCCTTCCATGGAGTACGTGTCTCGTTGTCTCTAACGCCATCAACCACATTTTCTGAAGGTTTGGAACTTGTATCATTTGGAAAAGGCTTGCTTTGAGCCAATGTGTGGCTGCCCCCATCAAACGACCTTGAAGAACCTTTAGCATGCTTTAGTACTATGCTGGCACCTTTTGAAGTTGCAGAACCGTATTGGGGAATAGGGGCTCTCCTTGATGAAATGCCGTTTGAAGATGCTCTGGACAAATTTTCTGCTCCACCAAGTGATTGCCGGCGTGATCGTCCATTACTTGGGCATCACTTTGTCATTAGCATCTTTCCATTCATTTGCAACTACAGTGGCGACCCTGTTTGCAGTAACTTTAGCACGAGCTACTTCCCGCTCCAAAATTTTCCTCTCTCTTCCTAGGAACACTTTGAAGGTTAGAACTTAGAAGCAGCTTAGAGCATCTACAATAGAGTCAGAACAACTATACAGTTAAAGAGTATCTCAATAATGGCAATTATTACATTCATCTCTTGCATTTTTTCGCTGGTAATCACGGACAGCATTAGCAGCAGCACCACCAGCCAAGACAGCCTCTTCAAGCTCACGAACAGTTTGGGTTAGCTTTTCAACTTCAGCGACCTTTTGTCTATGCATTTTGTCCAGATTTTGTTCTCTTCCTGACATGAGAGCATAAAATACTAGTCTAAACTTTGCATTCCACTCATTGATTAATATGAATTATGTTGCTTCCAGACATGTGTAAACACAATTAAAAAGGACAACGAACTTGGCATATTTCAATCTGTTTCATTAGCTCCTGGTTTTGTTTTGCAAATCATCAAGCTTCCAGCAAAGCCGCTTCCTTTGATTTTGTAAGTCGGTCCAAAGCTCGATTATCTTCCTGCAGCTTAGCAGCCTGGAAGGGAAAGGTTAACGTTTAGCATATTTCACTTCATACACTGGCATAAACTAGACTCAGCAATTAGATAATAATATGAAGCAAAGCAAACGCACCTCCAGCCTAGCAAGCTTAAGTTCTGCTTCCAGTGGTGCAATGATTGCCTCAATAGGAGGCATATCATCATCTTTCTGAGCTGCATGAACTCTTCGAAGTGTTGCTTCTGCTGCGAACTGTGCCGCTAATGCTGCTTTCTTCTCATCATTTATATTCTTGATCTCAAGATTCTTCAAGAAAAGATATTATTTAGACTTTGAAGAGAGCAGAATTATTCTCTTGAAAATTGACTCGAGAAACACAAGAAACAAAAGATTACTTTATTTTCCAGGAGAGCTTCAGTTGTCTTCAGCTTGTCCTCTACTTTTTTGAGTTCTTCCGTAAGCTTTCAGCCAAACAAAGCGGGAGAAAAAGGTAAGCATGAGAACATTCAAAGCTAGTAAATGAGTTCCAGAATCAAGAGTTCAATAGGAAAAACTTCACAGATGTTGCCCTTCAAAAACTGAAAGGGTATCATGACTGAAAAATTGACAAAGTGAAAACCCATATAAATTGAAATATATCAGATTGAAACAAGAAAACTCAATTTTAAAAAAGTACTCTGGTGATTTCAGTTTTAACAGAAGCAAGCAATGTACCAACGGAATTCAGTAAATTCTGTCCCACTGTTTCAGATGCCAGTCATAAGTTCATACGTCAAACAAACAGCAAACATAGTTGAATAACCAAAATGAACCCCTCCAACTGTGCTGGTCCAATCCTACTAACCAGGGTGACAATCACGGTCTCAAAATAATAATTGATCAATAGCTCAATTTGTTCAAAAGATAATTATTACTGAATTACAGGCAATAGATAACAAGTAAGGCTTGTTTTACAAAGGATATTACAGAAACAACAATATTTTGTAATAACATAGATGCGTGATTATTTTCATAAAAGTCAGATCCTTTTTTTGGTTTTAGATCATTTTAATTAATACTACTTGTAGCTGTTCTTAAAATATGATAATAACAATGTATCGTAGATCCCCTCCACAAAAGCTCAAAGAGTAAACGATTGATGGTAAGGACTCATAGTAACAGGCCAGCAGCAGTTTAATAATAGTAGAAGAAGCAGTATCATTCATAATACCAACAGTATTAGTTTGTATGATAATAAACCTACTTCCTCAACAGCTTTCTCCCTAAGACGTTCTGATAGTTTCAATGCCCTGATTTCTCCCTGGGCTTCTCCCAACTCCCTCTCCTTGTCTGCATAAATGAGATGTCACAATTAAAATAATGCCTAAAAGGACCAGACAACATTTATGCATATGTTAAGACAAAGATAACGTTAACGGAAGAGTGTAGGTATTTGGCATTGAATGAAATAGCCTAATTATGATCACAATATCAGGGTTCATCTCCAACGGGCCTTGGATTGGAGATGAATAGAGGGCATCCCCGACCTAGACCTCTTAAAAGAGAGAAGTAAAGAAAAAGGAGGAGCAATTAATGCTCGTGATCAGAAGGGACAAAACAAAGTTTTGATAACACAATCTGTGCAAGTTGATCCAATATCTGCACAACCTGACATGGGACAAAATTTTGAAGAGCTAGTGACGCAAATCTGTGCAAGTTGATGCAAGATCTGCAGAAACTGGAGAAGTTCTATTCATCTCAAGGTCCACATCTACCGGACACCGCCACATCTATCAAACCATCCACCATTTACCCAAGAAAGATGAATTCAATATAATGAAAGCCCCGAAAAAAAACATATCATAATTTAAATGGCACTAATTTATCAAAACAATTTGTGCGAACCAATTCGCCATTACCAAAGGGACACTATTTTACACCACAAAAAAATGAATGAGATTAGGTTCTGCATCAACAGAAATGGATCCGCATCATTCAATCAACTCGACATCCCTAAATTGCATCCGATTATTAAGAAAACAATACGAATGGGAAAGAGTAACAACGTGAACAGTTCAAAACTGTTCAAGAAAATATGGTAATCAGTGACCATATCGCTCGACTTTACCACAAAGTAAAAAGGGAAAAAAAGTACCATATGATATGACTAACAAAATCCTTTCCAGGAAGGACGAAAAAATGGGAAAATAATACGATGGTATGAAGCTCGACGATGTGAAGAAATGGAAAACAAGGTTAAATCACAAGATGACTAAAAATAGCGATAGCGCGCAGACAGTCTCCGGGAGCACATGAACTTAAATCCGGATTTAAAGTCCAAAGGAATCACCCTTGAGACTAAAAACAGAAACCCGCCTAGAAAAATCCGGAAAGTGAAGCCTGCAAAAACTTGAATGGGCACTGAAATTTCAGCTCGATCCAGCTGACTTGAGACCCTAAAATTTCTTTGCCGACGGATGCTGAACGCCTGAACCTCTAAGACCGGGAATTATTTCAAAAGATGAAATCCTTCCATCGAAAGCCTACACGAAGAACGCTAAAGAAACTAATCTGAAAAACAGACGACGCAATGCGACCTAGAAAAGACGAGAAAAAACGGTCAAACCAGGCTCCTTCGGAGAAAGAAAGGCAGCAAAAACGCATCAAGCAAGAAGACGACGTAACCCGCACCTCTAACTTCATTCTCGAGCCGATTGAGCTCCACCTTCACCGGATCGGAACCGTGCAAGAGAGTGATGAAGTCCTCCGTCTCCGAACCGGACCGCAGATGCTGATTCTTCCTCTTGCTCCTACTATCGCTCTTGAAAGACGCAGACGCGCCCAGGAACGGCTTAGGCGTCTCGACGCCCATATCATCCCCGCCGCTCTGGAAATCCGCCATCGCGAGCACCGAACCAGACCGCGCGAAAATTCACAACCCCTAAATCTAATCTAGGTCATCAGAACAGAGGAAGTGAATCCGTGACGCAACAAATGCAGAGTATCTGAACAATGCTATATCATCAACTCTCTGCAAACCGCCATCCGGGTCCCGCGCCGAGCCAAAGGTCACCGGAAACCAAAAACCTCGAGAATTTCCAATCAATAGGAAATAAGACATATAAACTCCAAAACTGTCAAAAGAAAATGGGATCGAGATGATGAAACTCCAGAGGATCACAGTGAAAGAGAGCGAAGAAAACGAAACCGGCGATCGGATTCAGCATTCCACCAGAAACCCTACAGAGAGGGATTCCAGGAATGAAAATGCAGATGGAAAGAGGAACAAATTCCTTGTTCCCTTTCTGTAATTCCCCTCCGCAAATGAGAGACGGAAAAAAAGGGAAACCGGAAAGGCGACGGAAGAAGAGAGGGCGGCAGACAGCAAGAGTCGGTATTTAGCGGGGGAAATTCGACCAGTTTAAATTGGCGTTTTTTCACCCCCGATGCTCGCATTTGTTTATCCAGATGTTGACGTCCTAATTAATTAGCTTTTAACGTTTGAAATAATTAATGGCGAGAAATATAAAACGCATCTGAAATGGCCATCATTAACCTTTTGTCCTCTCTTTCGCTTTTCTCGTGCTTCCGAATTGACGGGAATACCTCGTTGACCTTTGTAAAGGACGTAAAAGGGTCTTCATAGTTTTTAAGTTTCTCAAGCCCCGAATCCCCACATTCGGATTTTACAAAGTTCTGTGTTAGCAATCTGGTTAGAGCTGCAAGGGAGCCGAGCTGTAGCTCAACTCGATGGTAACTCTAATTATAATAAATCAAATCACTATTTGTGATTAAAAATTATATTTGATCAAATCACTACAATAATCTTTTTTCATACTATATTTGCTCATCGATCAAATCATTATAATAACCTTTTTTTTCATAATAGACTAGCTTATTTACATGAATTCTTTATTTCCATAGAACCTCGACATGTAACAGTTAACTCAACACAAGCCGATTATTTCACGGTTTTTTCTACCAAAAATATCATGAATTCCACAACAAAACCACCGAATCCTGATAATAAAAACGAGACGGATGTTTGTTGTCCTAACCATTCTTAGTAATCCCGATCCCAATAAAGATCGACTCCCATAGTTACAATCGCTATCTTGCTAAACTCAATATGATAGGTCAATTGCTACTTGTATTCATACATAGAGTCCAAACTCAGATCGGTGGAACTGATACCAAATCCTAAGCGAAATGGCACTAACCAAAAAAGTGTTATGGGTATATGGGTTTAGATTTGCAATTTGATCCTGCTCCAGTTTCATTGTAGCAGTGTCGAGACTGG
Source organism: Brasenia schreberi (assembly GCA_036023115.1). Classification (NCBI taxonomy): domain Eukaryota; kingdom Viridiplantae; phylum Streptophyta; class Magnoliopsida; order Nymphaeales; family Cabombaceae; genus Brasenia; species Brasenia schreberi. The sequence goes on from JAYKKT010000090.1 coordinate 25,499,694, forward strand.
ACCCTAGATTGATATTTTGCTAATTCAATTTTGATTTGGATCCAAAACCAAATCCTTAACAACTCCCAAATTCATTCCATCGCATTTGATTGGTCGCTGTAGGCTCCGTTGGGTTCTAGACACAACCTTAATATAATCGGTTCTCTGCTTCGAACCAATATAAGTCATTAAATTGAACCAAGCATATTACCAGTTTCTGTTCAGCTGTATATAAACAATGGTTCACTACGTTTAACATGTCAATATATATATATATATATATATATATATATATATATATATATATATATATATATATATATATATATATATATATATATATATAGAGAGAGAGAGAGAGAGAGAAATTAGTTCATGCACATACCAATCTAATCTCAACCGTTCAATCTCTACTTAAAGATATCAACTTCCATCTTTAAGATCAATGTTTTAAATCTTTAAGTATAAAAGAAAATACCAAATAGTACAAAGTGCATTTACACTTACAAAAAACATCAAAGTTTTAATTTAAAATTTAAATTTGAAAGTGCCAACGATGATTGAAACTCTCTCTCTCTCTCTCTCTCTCTCTCTCTCTCTATATATATATATATATATATATATATATATATATATATATATCAGTCACTTACCAAACTATAGAACAAATTGTCTAACATATAAAAATTGGGTCACAAAGCTTCTTTTTAAGTTGAAACTGTAAAATCAAAAGTTTAAGCAACATCCTTTAAATATTCAATCACTAAAAGGAAATTTGGAAATTAAAATGACATGAGACTTAGAGAAGTTTTAATTTAAACAGTACATTAAATATTTACAAGTGTGTGCGTATGTCTGGTTTCAACTTTTAACAGTGAACCAAACAAGTAGAAAAGAAATTGTTGCAGGTAGATCCAAACCAAACGACAAAAGTTTTCCCTTTTGTTTGGTTCGGTTGTTTGAGGTAGACTTGGCCGATTTTAGTTCCACCGAAACTTGAAACTGGAACTGAATTGGTCCCTGTCCAGGTCAGGGTAAGATTCAGGTTCTACTCGTTACAGTCCTGAACTGGTTCCATTTCACGGAAACAAATAAAACCGAAACTAAAAAGACGATTTGAGACCGCGTGTGCAAAACTGGTGATTTTGATTTGGATTTGGTTCCTTGATAAGTGGAACCAGAATCGAACTGTGGCTCATCATCCATTCTGATTCATTTATACAGTTCCAATTCCCCTGGTTTTGGGGTCCATCGGGTTCCAACAGCGGTCGAGGCCTTTTCAACCCGTCTGACCAGGTCCAAACTGGCCACCTCAATTCTGGGTCAGTTGGTCACTGACTCACCTGACCGGATCCTACAAAGACGATTTGGGACCGCCTGTGCAAAACTGGAGATTCTTTCGATTTGGACTCGGTTCCTTGATAAGTGGAACCAGAACCGAACCGTGTTCGGAATTTCATCAGAAAACTAGGGGCACTATCGGAAAGGTAGAACCAGGAGGGCGATTGAAGCGTCTCGTGCGGTGGTGGCGTGAGAATCATGGAAGCATAGGGTCCCCGATGTGAGGGCCCCGGTTGATCTTCCTGGATGGAGCGTGCACTCACGTGCCATCTACGGCCATCTAAAATTGGAATTAAAAATTTATTATCATATCAAAATTTTAACAATTAGCACTGTGAAAATATATATTAAATACATTATGTTTTCAAACCCATATGCACTCTCCTTTTCTTGGTTTCTGCCGACTCCGTCTAGATGAGAAAAGGCTTAATGTGTTTATCTTTTTATTTTTTATAAATTTTAAAAGATGTTTGTTCATAATCTGTAATAGATAAATTTGATAAAATTTTAAGTTAGCTGTTAGAAGCTTAATAAAACCCTTTTTTATTTCGAATTTAGGACATGATCGAGTTCTATGAAAACAAATAATTCATGTAAATGAACTTATTTAGTTATTTAGTATAAGAATTCATTGTTTTATTTTCTAATAAAAAATAAATACATTTTTTATGCAATTGTTACCGGAAGGTTGGACCGTGGAAGCTTTCTTTCTTCAATCGCAACCAACTTTTCCTTCGCTTGGGAACAGTGCTTCCAACCTTACAAGACGAGGGCATTTTTGGAGTTTCGCAAAAGTACGTCGGATCTTTTGGGAAAAGCTCTCCATGTTAAAGATGCTGATAACTCAAGACAAACCATGCTTGAAAATCTGCGTGTAGATAGGGGTTAGGTATCATGGGTCGGGTATGGGTCTAGTCCATCATATCCTATCCACTATTGGCACTATTCATTCATTCTCGATAATTACTTTTTGAAGACTTGAGTTTAATAATATTAACTTTTATATATTTTTAAAAATCTTTAAAATTTTAAATTATACTTATACTGTGGAAAAGTGATGAATGGTTAGAGTGAGCATGTGTTTGGCTTTGCCATGCTTTGCCATAGTTTATGAATTTTGTGTTCGGTAAAAATTACAATAATAAGATTGCTAAAAGCAATTCAGCATCCAAGGGTGGAAATTGAATCGTGTAGGCATGACATTATACATATGATAGTGTTAAGTCTATTTTTGATACATTTGATGAACCCTCTCGTAAACAGGTCTCACGCCAGGAGCCTTCGTAATGCTGGGCTCCATAGGCCGTAGCAAATGTTAGAGGGATAGACCACTTGAGTCAAGCTTACCCACTTATCAAAAAAAAAATTGGGTCGGCCATCATGTATAAAAAAATACAAATATTTTATGAACGTGAAATACAAAAGTGCACCAAACCTCAAATATAAGTATGTTTCACCAAAAGGATTCTTGTGTTCGTCACTGTTCTAAACTTTGTCGGGCTGTCTAATCTCATTTTCTCTATCTAAAAAAGATGGTTAAAATTAGAATTGGGTGTATATGTGAGAACTTTAAAATTCTACCACTCCAAAACCAATAAACATGCAAAATCACCCTCAATGATCTCAATTGTTCAATCAAAAAATGAACGGTTAAAATAAAAAACAAAAGGCAAAATGTTACTCTTTTAGTAAAACACACACACACATATATATATATATATATATATATATTGGTTTTAATCATTTATTTCTTTGAACGGTTGAAATCATTCAAAACTATTTAGCACTATTACTTGTATGCATAAAGTACTATGTTATATACATAAAGAGAGAGGGAGAAAGAGAAAAAGGTGTTTTTGTCGATAGGCTACAGGTCAAGGTGTACTCGAGGGAATCCTATTTGCATGCATTGGGGGGACCGTTGAATTTTAGAGTTCTTAGAGATGCATTGGATCCTACTTTTAACGAACTAATCATTATATTTTCACTAAACAAAGCCTAAGGACCACATCAGTAGGGCTTCATCCACAATGAACTGAAAGTGCAAAAGCTCATCGTTAAGAAATTCATAGCGATATAAAGTATAGCAAGCCTGTTCATACCTCAGATTAGATTTGACGCTAAACTAAATGAAACACCAAGATAAGTAACACCCAAATTTCTAATGCAAATTTTGTAGCCTATTCTTCGAGGTATTTAGAGCAATATGAGGTAGTTGGAGAGATCGTGTGTGTGTGTGTGCATGCATGCACGCTGAGAACACACTCGAAAGGCCGTATATTGGACAGCCTGCAGTTTGAATGATGTTTCAATCTCACCCATACATTTTTGTGATGAATGGCTGTCATTTTGGGATTTCATTAGGTGTCACAGACACAAGCCTCACTAGAAAATAAGCCTGGAGCCTCCGCAGCAAAATTGGACGGCTGAGATTTAAGAACACACCAAGAAACATGACTCGATGTATTGGAACAGACTGCGAGGGCTAATCTCATAAATCTCTCTCAGCCAACACCCCAAAATTGGACCCGGTTGCACCAAAGTTCAGGCCGAATTGGAACAGGGACTTCAAATAGTCAAGACACCCAAAAGTTTCAAAAACATACTTCAGCACTACAGGTAACAGCAACAGCCTAACAGTGTGAGGCTCATTGCTGCTTTTTATTTTTTAGCACAACAGGAAGGCCGAAGCAAGATGAACATCTGTGAGTATCTAACTCATGACCTTCAACTTGTAAATCGAACCCTTAGCTAGGTGAGTTATTGCTCGTTGCAAGGGACTTGTCGTCTTCTCCCATAACTAAAATCAAGTCTCTCCCACAAACTGTCGGATCAAAGTTGTTAATTGTGCTCGATCTTGTGCCACTAACATTTAACCCCAAAACTGCATATAAGTTCTCTCTTTCATAACAGAAACTGGGAATTGTTAGACATCTCTTACGCCAAACTCTGCTAAACTATATCCACCATCCATACCCTCAAGCAGCTCATCAACATGGACATGAGAATCAGTTGCATTAAATGTGATACAAGGTAATCATGCAAGTGTGTATATATATAAAGTTGGTAGACACCCTTTCATACTAAACTCTACTATACGTCCATGCCATCATATGAACAACATGAATAAAACAACTCATCAACATTGACACAAGGATCAATGCCTATATATATATATATATATATATATATATATATATATATATATATATATATATGCATTAAATGTGATACAAGAAAAGCGCCTTAATTACTACCGTCCGATTGATCATTGAAGAGTGATAATGATAAAATAATGTGTAACAAAAGTCTCTCTCTCTCTCTCTCTCTCTCTCTCTATATATATATATATATATATATATATATATATATATATAACACCATCTCCAACCCACCCTATTGCCACCCCCTACTCTTTTCAAGAGAAAGCGCATAATACCAAGCGTAGAGCAAGCAGAGGACAGCTTTCTCTTGGCTGTAAACAGTTGGAAAGTACTGGAACCCATCCTTGAAGCCCCCATCTTTAGAGAAGAGAAAGAAAACCCAGCTATTATTGCTTTCGAATCTCATCGAGGTGCCGTTGAAGACGAGGCAAAATACTCTCTGAGAAGGCAACTCATAGTTGGTATCCAAGGAACCTTTTTCTACAGTCTCTACTTTTTTCATCGCCTTTTTTTAGGGGAGCATCTCTATCCCTCAATAAGGCTCTTGGGGATGGTGCTTTGATAGTTAATAGGTAAATGACAACATCCAAAGAGGTGATACACCAGCGTCAAGCTAGATTCAACCAAAGTAAGAATGTGATACCATGCCAAGATTTACATCTCACCACACTCAGCTATGACACACGCAAGCTTTGGCCGGTTGTTGGGGCCCGTTGAGACATTCTCAATCTTCCTCACAACCAAGAGCCCTTCTCCAAGCACTCTCTGCATCAAAAGGCACATATTATCAATTTTCTGCGTACATGTCAATGACACCATCTGCACTGGACAAATGTTGTGTGAGTCTGTGCGGGCATTTGTGTGTGTTTTTGTAGTTTGCTTGTGTGCGCGTGAGTGAGAGAGAGAGAGAGAGAGAGAGAGAGAGAGAGAGAGAGAGAGACCCCAAACACAACGTGCTTGTTATCTAACCAGTCACACTTTGCGCAGGTAATGAAAAACTGCATATCGAAAACGAGCTTAAAGTCAGTAGAGCTCAGCCAATGGTAGCTAGCATATGAACAGGTAAAAGAATAGTAGGCCACGTTCAAAGATGATAACCACATAGCATCCCCAACTAGGCAAGAATTATGGAGAACACTACCAAGATGCACCCCAACTCGACACCTTCAAGTTGAAGGTTATTCCGAATGGACTCCCCAGCCAGGAAACCCATGGTTCTTTGTGATGTGGTTATATTTTATATAAAAGAGAATATATGCATGAGAAAATCAGTTCCTGCAATAAGAAAATACCAACAACAACAACAACTAAGCCTTTTCCCATACTAGACGGGGTCGACTACATGGATTCTTTGTTTCCACAGATCCCTATCATGTGCCATGTTAGCAGTTAACTCCCAATAAGCTAGATCATTCTTTATTGTTTCTTTCCAACACTTCTGTGGTCATCCTCTACCTCTTTTGATACTTTCCAAATTTAGTTATTCTAACTTCTTATAGGTTCTTCTTTTGATCTTCTTTCTATATGTCCAAACCATCTTAAACGATGTTCTCTCATTTTATCCTCTATTGGTGCCACTCCTAATTTGTTTCTAATAACCTCATTATGTATACGGTCTTTTCTTGTATGACCACTCATCCATCTCAACATCTTCATTTCTGTCACAGACATCTTTTGTACATGTTGATGATTAACTGCCCAACACTCAGAACCATAAAACATGGTAGGCCTAATTGTTGCTCTATAATATTTACCTTTTAATTTTAATGGTATCTTCTTATCACAAAGAATACATGCTCCTCTCCATTTTACCCAACCAGCATTAATTCTATGTGTAACATCTCCATCAATTCTTCCAATCACTCTGAAAAATTGACCCTAGGTATTTAAAACTTTCCTTTTCGGGGTGCAATAAGAAAATACCGGCTAAAGAAAAACTAAACGTATCAAAAACATTTTTAACTTGAGATAAAAAATGTTATGTCCTTGTGACATGGGACTATTAAGGAAGACAAGATTATAGTGATCCCATAGATGTTTATCAGAGTCGGATTGCAATGGAATGTGATGTTAAACAATGAAAAATTATGTGGTCTTAATCAAAAGCTATACGTCAGAAGTTGGAGCCCAAGTCTGTGCTGGACAGCATGAGTTGTTTGTTTCTGGCCAGAGTAATTCTTCGAAAGGGCAGGAACTCAAGTTTGAAATATCAAATAAAACGTAGAAGAGAACTGGGTCCACTTATGCAGCTTCACTCATGTTGAAGTTACGACCCAAGTCATTTCTGTCAGGATTCAAGCAATCTCACAAAATTAGCAAGTATTCGTGAAGAATCTTCTTCTCGAACAGGCAAATGAATTAGTATTCGTGAAGAATCCTCTTGTGTATATTAATTGTTTTTTGTTACAATGGGAGGCCGAAGCCTAATATAAACACATGCAACCCTCCCAGAATCGAACTTGCCACCTCCTGGTAGTAGTCAGATAGCCTTGCCAGGTGAGCTAGCGCTCTAGGTTTTTATATGTTTGACACCTAAAATTGTTGAGTATCTGATTTTTTTTTAATTTTCTAAGTCAAAGGCATCAAAGATATACCTGGCAACCGTTGGTGTTAGGACCACTGTTTGCCTGATGGAAAAATAAAAGAGAAAGCTCGTTACTGGACGACACAGGAAAATACAAAGAGAAAATGATCACAGGACACAGAAACTCTAAAGAAAAACATGAATTTCAAAATAGACAAGCATTAAAAGCACATTTTCACTATAAAAGAAGATAAATGAAGAAATTACTAATAAGCGATAGCAACACATCTAACTTGGCTAAATGATTTTAGAATAAAAATTGTAAGATATGGCCTTTGAATTACATTGTACCAAGTTCTTATACAACCACTATGAGATTGTCAGTTAACAGACCTAGCAGCTGGATCTTTAAGGTTATAATGAACTCTTATCACCGTTGCAGCTCTTCTGGTTCCTACCATCATCACTTCTCTGCCTATTTCAGATCTTTAGTTTCGTTCATAATTGCTAACTAACTATGTATGCTCTTCTATTCTGATCTTTCTGCTCTTGTCACAAACACTAGGGTCAGTGTCACGGAGGCTATGATTTTGGTTCAACGGCACTAAAAACCATTATGTTTTCCTTGAGAACGGATATTACAATTGTTATCGAGTCGGACCATCCATTAGAAAGTGTAGATTATAAATGGTTGTATCAAAATGGAAACTCCAAGACGTGATTAAGAGACCTCTTCATTCAGTTTATATAAACATCCATCGTGCTTCCTTGATCAAGGAGTCCAACAGAAGCAACAAAATTGCAAACTGATTTGAATCTTTAGTGTTATCCAACAAAATAACAAAACTGCACATGAAAAGGGTGATGAAAAAAGAGAAACAATGAATTTTAAAAGGAAGTGGGTGCAGGCAATAAGAAAATACAGCAGAAGGTAGAAGCCACAGAAAAGTACGATACACACTAAATTTCATAACACGAAAAGTTATATAAGCTTGATGCGCCAGACACTCAGCATGCAAGACATTTCACTGCAGAAATGGCTACGAAATATACAAATATCAAAAGGCTTATTACATCCAAATAAATGTCAACAAAACATGGTTGAATAAATAAACCATAAAATCCACATACCATTGATAAAAGACCAGGACCTGTGTGTTTTGCAACAAAGTTTTCATCCTCGAATTTGCTACCATAGATGGATGCACATCCACTACCATCACCCTGGGAAATACAAAGATTTGAATGAGAATGGAGAATGAATGGCATACAAAGGAGCGGTATCAAAATGATAATTATGACATAAGTTTACAACCAAAGGAATGCTACAAAAGCCTGAAGCTAACACCTCATCCAATAAATTTCCATACTACAAAGCACGTGAAGAAATTGTTAAAACAGAAAGTCCCTGCTAACACTTTTCAATTGAGCCATCAATTGCAGTACCCTACACATTACCATTGTAGAAGTTTCAACTTTCTACCTTGCAGCAGCAACATACAAACATCAAAATAGCATTGAAGTCTTAGACAAGAGCATAACTGTTCGAGATAGTGATGGGCTAGAAAGAAAAACAGTATCAAACATAAAGACAAGTACTGACCTTCAGAAAATCACCTGCTTGGATCATAAAATCCTTAATAACTCTATGAAACTGGCAACCCTTATAGCCTATTGGAATTCCTGCCTTTCTGAAACGTAAGCAAAACAAAAATAGATGTTCAGTGGTTACCCCATAATTTAAGAAAAGTGATCATAAGAACGCATTCTGCAGTCAATGCATGGTTTTTATTCCCTTTATGCCCATTTCCAGTTAAATAGTAAAATCAAGGTCGAGTATAGATTTCTTAAAGAAGATGCATAAGACTGTTCCAATTAAAATGTGTCTTCCAATAGCATGCCCCAGCTGCTAGTTGTTTGCATGGTCAGGACTTGATCAATGTAAACAGTAATAACAGCATACATCAAACCACCTAGTCACTCTCATTCATTTCAAGAGAAAAGCTAACTTAAGATCTGTGGCATCATCCTGTTGATTTAAGACCAGACAGAGCACTTAATCAAGGTTGTCTCTTCGAGGAGATTCAAATAGGAAGACAACTGAATTGAACAATCCAAAGCCCAGAAAAAATTGAAACCACAAAAATGCAGAGATAAATCGGGATGCACGAACTCCCTGAAATCTGAGAAGATGCCAAATCTCGATCATAGATCTCTACAACTTCTTAATACGTTATACAACTCTACTATTTCAGAAGAAACCATTCTCACTCGCAACTTTTTACAACATGGAGCTGAGAAGAAAAGTAATACAGACCTATATTCACCGGTGCAGAATTGCCTGAAACATCACAGATAAACGCTTTAGACAGAGATTTGAGGCCATGAAATGCAAAAAAAATATTGACACTTTAACATGATAAAATAGAACTTTCCTATGTGTGCATGCCTGAGTGGAAGTGAACGTGTTTGTTTCTGTACGCATGAGTTTGTGAGTGGGAGTGTGTGCATGCGTGTGCGTGAGAGAGAGAGAGAGGGTGTGAGTGATCATGAGTGTATCAGTGTGTGAGAGTGAGAGTGAGAGTGAGAGAGAAAGAGAGAGAAACAAACGTCCAAGGAGCTTTCTTTTGCGCAGTTATAGCCAATCCCCGACCTCGAGAGTTCAAGAAGTCCAAGTTTTTACTCTCTTCTTTGGCCCTTTATTTAAACTCATACACTCGTTTCTATTATGCTATTATGCACTCTAATGCAATACTTCCAAATATTATGCTTGTCCTGGTGGACGTGGATCCCTGAGATTTGAGCATTTCAGGGTTCACTTGTCCTCTCAAATCATTCGCCGAAGACCCTAAAAAACATTCACATGAGAAAGAAAGCTTCCTGTTTCTGCGCTTATCCTGAAAGGTTCGTACCAAACAAGCTAAAACCTGATAAAGCAAAACCAATCTCTACGGTGAAACAATTACAACAACCATACCTCTAAGTTTCCCGAAGAACTATCATCAATCATCACCACCCACATAACTTTCTCCCCTCACATGAAAACTCCATCTCAAAAATCTTTCATGAACTAATTGATCCAGCATTACCACTAATGGGATATAGCTACCTAGTCAAGAAAAGCAATAAATTCCAGCATTACCATCGATGGGGAGTTGTCGCCTAGCCAAGAGAAGGCATGAATTCCAGATTACAATTTACGGAGAGTCGCTAACTAGCGCGGAGAATCCACAAGAAAAGTGGGTGATGAATGACTTCGTTGTTCCTCTGTGCAAAAAGAAGAATGAAGAAACTAACCTGAAATTCTCGGCAGTTCTGGGGGCGATGTCTGCGAAGAGTTCCATTTTGATTCTTCCGGCGGGTATGGTGCCTATGGTGACGTCGAAAAAGACAATTGGGTTCTTCGGATTCGAGGGCCTCACGTGCCATTCCACCGGCGCTCCAGCTCCGGCCGTCGCCATTCTATTTCTGAACGAGGAGACGACGGCGACGACTGTGGTTCCAATGGCAATGAAAAGGGAGCCCTTAATGGGTCGGACCTGTATCAGAACCATAACCGAACGGCCGCGGAACCGACTACCAGTTGATCCGCTTTCCCCACACGTATTCAATGGCTTCAGCCCTAGATGGCCCATTTGGAACCATCCCAGACCCGGTTTCGGTTTCAGATCTATCGTTTAAGGGCAGTTTCGGTTCTGGTCTTAAAACAACTGTTTTTTGAAAAATAAGAGAGTAAACTCCCCATCAACTGCAAAGGTTGGAAGCGTCCTGCCATTGGGTTATAGATAGAAAAAAATATTTAAATATAGTTAATGGCGATTTGAAACCGTTGATTTCGGTTTTGATTCTCAACCGGTTTTGGAAAATCATGAACCTTAACCAAACTGTAAGAGGTTTTCGTTGGATTTTAGGATCAGTTCCGGTTATTGTTGGTTCCAAGTGCAATACGGTTCCGATTTGAACTGCCAAGCCAATTCTGAACCGAACATGTCTAGTTAACTGAACCTTGATGACTATGGTTCCTCCTTTCATGAAACTGGAATTGAAAGGCAGTTGAAACCACTGGTTTTGGGGTCCTTTCTATAAATACTTTTTCTACTTTTTTTTCGAACCATACGATCCAAAACAGACTACTGAAAATCTATAATTAAAAACATAGGCATGATCATTAAAAGTTAAACAAAACTACAATTGCACTTTTGTTGTGACAGAAAACCCTTCACACACTATTCCTCACACATCCCTACGTGCACTCTTTAGGAGTTGAACTCATCATCAACAGCAATGGTACTAAAACACCCTGTCGTTGAGCTAGTCCTCTCGGTGGCATCTTTTGCAATGTTTAGTTTCTACCTTCTCATATGTTCTTCTCCGATTCATTAGGTTAGGTCTCCTTTTCAAGAACAATCTTAATAGTGTCTCTCTCAACTTATTTTCTTTCCAATTTATACATGCTTTTCCATGTATCACATGTGTTACTAATTTGAGGAAAATCTTTTTACTATTTTTTAAAGCTTTAAACATGTCATATCACATTAATTATTGAAAATGGATAACAAGAACTGGTAAAATTATAGATATCGAGAGTGTGACTACAACTAAATGGGCGGAAAGATTTTCTATTCAACTTCCAGTCACAGACACTTGTCCCTTTGAGCAGATGAACCAAATATGTAATTTTGGAAAAAATATATATATAAGAAAAATGATAAATATATAATGTCTTTTAGTGCTAATTTTCATAAACATCACCATTTTTTCAATCTTTCATATCAAGAAAATTTGAATTAAAAGTGTTATTATGCTTTTAATCCAAAACTTTATCGTTGATCTCAAAAATGGTAAAAATATTTTAATAAAATCATGCCATTTAAAATTGTGCAACTATTTAGAGAAAGAAAGAGCTGTAGAACTACACAATGTTCCAGAATAGACTATGATGTTCCAGAATAGACTATGATTAGACAGAAATGTGTAGAACTACACATTTAAAATTGTGCAACTATTTAGAGAAAGAAAGAGCTGTAGAACTACACAATGTTCCAGAATAGACTATGATTAGACAGTGGATTTTTATATTGTACCGCACGGCTTTGGATTATAGTTTTCCTAGTGTGGGTTGAATAGCCCACAATCCAAATGTGGACTTATAGACCACAGATGGGTTGCAGCCCATCAATTCAACTATGTGATATATATATATATATATATATATATATTCGGGGAAGTGCTTGAATTTTATGCGCATTCGCAACTAATTAACAATATTCATTGTTTGTGAAAAATCAATTCCTTTATTATCATTTTATTGAGGAAAACATTGGGTTTAGCTCCTCTACTATTTGGATCTGGTTCTATATCACTGCACTCAATGTAAATCCATCTAAGAAAAACTAAGCACATCGGGCAATAGCTCATCTAAGCTAGGGATGACACAAGTTGACATGAGTTTAAACCTGGTGATGCATCTTGCTTCGCTCCCCCACCGTAGCAACAAATATAAAAAGGAAAGGATGTCTTTAAAGTAGGTGTCACAGATCACTAAGTGACGAGTTCATCATCAACGGGTTGGATCTCGTTCACTTTTTTGTAAATTTGAGATGGGTATACCCGCACCTCGGTGATGTAAAACACACACATACACACACACACACACACATATATATATATATATATATATATATATATATATATATATATATATAGAGAGAGAGAGAGAGAGAGAGAGAGAGAGAGAGAGAGAGAGAGAGAGAGAGAGTACAACAAGGGATGATAATTTATACTTATCCACGAGAATCTGCTCCAACTTACCCAGTAGGGAGTGGGTTTCTAGATATGAAAACTCGCCTGCAGCTCCGTGATGTAACAGACACAATATATATATATATATATATATATATATATATATATATAGAGAGAGAGAGAGAGAGAGAGAGAGAGAGAGAGAGAGAGAGAGAGAGAGAGATGACAATTCATACCTATCTCGTGGAAATCTGTTCCAACCTGCCCCATATGGAGTGGGTTTCTAGGTATGAAAACTCGCCCCATAGTGGGGTGGGGGTGGGGCAGGTACGAGTTCGCAGTATATAGATATTAATATTTATATAATATATATTATATATGTTTATAATTATTTTACATGTATATATTTTATATAAATAGATTTATATAGATGCATAATAACTTTTAATTTAATAATCTAAAATATCATAACTTATGTAAAATATATAATAATAAATATTAAACAAAAAACATTTTTATAAGTTGAGGTTGGATGAAGCTGGGTTGTGACAAAAGGGTGAGAGGCCTGGGGGTTTGATCCCCCAAAACCCGTAGGGCAGGACTTATAAAGAAGATTCTAAGGCGAAACGGGTGCAGGTGGAATGAATACTCGCCCCAACCCGCCGGTTGCCATCCCTAGGTACAGCATCCCCGGAGCCGAACTCGCTGCATGCATCATGCGAGTCGAGCGCCCTGTAACGCCAAAACAATCGGTGTTTTAATATTCCGACGAGAACCCATAAGAAAAATAAATAAATAAATAAAACGGCAGCAGATGGAATTTCAATTGGGTTGGCATCTTAAATGTGACATTTATCAGATATTAATTCCTTACGAAAAGGGGAAAATATAACAGAACAGAACAAACAAGTATACGACCGTTTTAGACTAAGCTCGTCTCGGTCCATTTGTGTACCGGTTTTATTGCCAGTCCTTTGTTCCGGCACTTGAACCAATACAACGACCTTGGTGCCTGGCCTGGGGGCAAACTGTACTCAAGTTACTTCTTTTTTTGGTTCAGTTTGTGCTTTCACCCAGCTTGTTCATGTTCAGTTCAAGACGACGTGACGTCGTTCATGCATTTGGCTTCAAAGCAACCAACAAGCCATGAACAATCCTCCGTCCTTTCTTGCATTTCTACTTTATGATATGATTATTTTGACACATATGTAAAATTTAGAGTTGATCAACTCTTTGTTTGGATCCCAGCTAACCTTAGTCAAAGGACACCATAACATGTACCATCCTAGCTTAGGCTCAAGAAAGCTTGTGTGGGAACCTTGTCTCGAAGGTTTTACGTCTCTAAACACTTGAGCCCACTTGTAGCATGTTATGATAGATAATACCTAGGAGCATGCGACAACTCTCTCTAAGAAACTCGGCAAAATAATCCCGTAGCTTCGGAAGAAGGGGTGCCTCCTCACAAAGAGGGTCGGGATGACCGGGCTCGGACTAAATCTCGTAATATCAAATAAGGTTGATTTAGTATAATTACTTGCGAAAATGGAATGTTTATATAGTCTAACCCGGCGACAAGGCCAACGGTGGGAGCAAGTCCTCAAGCACATAAGAGACTTGATTTAGGGTCATGACCCATTTGATTCATCCGGGGACAAAAACGAGACGAGTCTTCAACATTTTCCGTTCCGATTCATGAAAATTACGATTACCGATACGATTTTTTATGCTTGGGGATAAAGTAATAAATGTGGGGCCCCATGCGTTCTCTCTCCTATTTTTTTCTCTCTACAAACATAGCGAATTGGCTCGTCTCTTTTATTTTTCCAACGCCAGAACTTCTCATGTGATCGGATCGCCCTCTTCCCTCTCCAGTCGGACATGTAAGGGAGTCGATACCTTTCCCTCACTTTTGTTGTTTCCGTGTAATTGCAGTTATGTGGTTGCCATTTTGTGTGTGTGCGTGTGAATTGATTGACTAAGGGTTTTCGTTTCTACTTCTTGGGTTTTTCCGGTGGCGCAGGAGGGAAGATCTAGGGAATTGCATGACGTATCCGCTGGAAGATTGTGATTACAAACAGGATCATGATTGAGGAAGAGAGTACAGGTAAGATCTTAACAGTAGGCCAAGTGTTTTTTTTCTTAATTTTCCCGTGAAGTTTGATTTGTTTTTATTTTATTCGAGCCGTTTGTAGAGTGCATGTGGCATGTAATGAGAACGGTTAGACTGCAATCGTTTCTGGCTGATCTGGAGTGGTTGTTGTATAGTATGTGGTGCTTAAAATGTGAAACTATGGAGTTCTAGAGGTAGGTGCCAAGAAACCTGGTCCTGTCTGGAACCTATAGTTTTTATGGGTGTAGTTTTTTTGTGTCGCTGGTGCGTTTTTCTTTTTTGCAAATGGCGTAAAAAGCAGGATCTTTAGCGTGATTATTTGCTATCCGGAGTAATCTTACATGTACTTTTGAATTTTTTTATATACATTGTTTGTGGGAGGATGTGGTCGCTGCATAATTAACGAAAAATTAAGCAGCTTATGTGTATTTGATTTGTAGGTTCGAATAATTCACTAGACTTTATATGCAATGATTTGATAGTATGGAGGGCTACCCAGACATTCAGCTGTAAAATTTCAGTATAAGTTAGCAACTGATCATTTTATGTTCCAAAAAGTTTGTTGGAGATTTTGAGAAATGTTTTCCCTAGATTTGACTATTGGTACTCTTATTTCATTTATCTGCTCCAGTTGTTAAATAAACAACAACAACAACTAAGCCTTTTCCCATACTAGACGGGGTCAGCTACATGGATTCTTTGTTTCCACATATCCCTATCGTGTGCCATGTTAGCAGTTAACTCCCAATAAGCTAGATCATTCTTTATTGTTTCTTTCCAACACTTTTGTGGTCGTCCTGTACCTCTTTTAATACTTTTCAAATTTAGTTTTTCTACCCTTCTTACAGGTTCTTCTTCTGATCTTCGTTCTATATGTCCAAACCATCTTAAACGATGTTCTCTCATTTTATCCTCTATTGGTGCCACTCCTAATTTGTTTCTAATAACCTCATTATATATACGGTCTTTTCTTGTATGACCACTCATCCATCTCAACATCTTCATTTCTGTCACAGACATCTTTTGTACATGTTGATGATTAACTGCCCAACACTCAGAACCATAAAACATGGCAGGCCTAATTGCTGCTCTATAACATTTACCTTTTAATTTTAATGGTATCTTCTTATCACAAAGAATACCTGATGCTCCTCTCCATTTTAACCAACCAGCATTAATTCTATGTGTAACATCTCCATCAATTCTTCCATCACTTTGAAAAATTGACCCTAGGTATTTAAAACTTTCCTTTTGGGGAATGCAATGTGTGCCAATTTTAATTTCTATGTCCTCTTAAGTAGCCAAATGATCAAACTTACATTCCATATATTCTGTCTTTGTTCTACTAAGTCGGAGGCCTTTGCTTTCTAATGTTTCTCTCCATAGTTCTAATTTTCTATTAACTTTTTCCTTAGACTCCTCCACTAATACAATGTCATCTACAAATAACATACACCAAGGTATTTCATCTTGAATATGTTTTGTTAACTCATCCATCACCATTATAAATAAGTATGGACTTAAAGTTGATCCTTGATGTAACCCAATATTAACTTCAAAGAAGTCTGTCGTTCCTTCATGAGTCCTCACACATGTTTTTGCACCATCATACATATCTCTTATAAGGTTAATATATGTCAATGGGATACCTCTTTTTTCCAAAGTTCTCCAAAGAACCTCCCTCGGTACCCTATCATAAGCTTTTTCTAGATCAATAAATATCATGTGAAGGTCTTTCTTTTTTGCTCTAAAATGTTCCATAAGACGTCTCAAAAGGTGAATCGCTTCAATAGTAGATCTGCCTGGCATAAATCCAAATTGGTTCTGTGTTGTACTTGATACTTGTCTTAACCTACGTTCGATAATTCTTTCCCATAATTTCATAGTATGACTCATTAACTTGATACCTTGATAATTCGCACAATTTTGAATGTCTCCCTTGTTCTTATATATGGGTATAAGTGTACTTGTTCTCCATTCCTCGGGCATCTTTTGGTTTTTTCATATTTCATTAAATAGCCTTGTGAGCCAAGTGATTCCTATTTCTCCTAGTATTTTCCAAACTTCTATTGGAATATTATTTGGTCCTACTGATTTACCACTCTTCATATGTTTAAGAGCCTCTTTGACTTCATTCTTTTGAATACGTCGGTAGAAATTGTGGTTTATATACTTTTCTGACTTAGCTAAATCTCCTAAACTAATACTAACATCTTTATTTTCATTAAAAAGATTATAAAAATAGTTTTTCCATCTATTTCTTATATCATCATTTGCCACTAGAATTTTTTCCTCCTCGTCTTTTATGCATCTAACATAATTAAGATCTTTAGTTTTCTTATCTCTAGCCCTAGCTATCCTAAAAATATCTCTTTCACCCTCTTTTGAGTTGAGTTTTTTATATAAGTCATCCCAAATCTTAGCTTTTGCTTCACTAACGGCCTTTTTCGCTTCCTTCTTTGCTTTCTTATAAGCTTCTAAAGTTTCACTAGTTTTCTTAGCATAATGTAATTTGTAACATGCCCTCTTTTCCTTGATTTTATTTTGTACTACTTCACTCCACCACCAAGCTTCTTTTTGTGCCGGTACACCTCCCTTAGATACCCCTAACACATCTTTCGCCACTTTCCTAATATGTATAGCCATATTATTCCACATATTACAGGGTGTGCCAACATAATTCCAAACATCTCCTTGAAGGACTTTCTGTTTAAATATATCTTCTTTCTCGCTTTTGAGGTTCCACCATTTAGTCCGAATAGCCCGATGCACTCTTTTCTTCTTTGTCCACTTTTTTATTTGTAAATCCATAACTAAAAGTCGATGTTGGGTGGTTAAGCTTTCTCCTGAAATTACCTTACAATCTTTACAACATGCTCTATCTTTTTTCGACAAAGAAAGTAATCAATTTGTGTTTGTGATAAGCCACTCTTATAAGTAATTAAATGTTCATCTCGTTTTTTGAAGATTGTATTGACTACAAAGAGATCAAATGACATAGCAAAATTTAAAATCTCCCTACCTTCCTCGTTTATATCCCCAAAACCAAAGTTTCCATGAATCCCTTGATATCTTAATGCCTCTTTACCGACATGTCCATTTAAATCTCCTCCTAAACAAATCATCTCCCTTTGTGGAATCTTTTGAAACACCTTATCTAACTCTTCCCAAAAAACTGTCTTTATACTATCTTCTAGTCCTACTTGGGGTGCGTAAGCACAAACTATATTCAAAACCTCTGCTCCTAACACTAATTTCAACGTCATGATTCGGTCACCATATCGTTGTATGTCTACTACACTCTCCTTTAAATCTTTATTTATGATAATACCAACTCCGTTTCGAGCCTTTTCTTTACCTGAGTACCATAATTTAAAACCTGTATCCTCTATCTCCTTTGCTTTTTCTTCAACCCATTTTGTCTCTTGTAAACATAGAATATGAATCTTTCTCCGAATCATAGTATCTACCACCTCCATTAGCTTACCCGATAATGTTCCGATATTCCAAGAACCAATACGAATCTTATTATCTAGGACTAGCTTCCTTACCCCCCCGCATCCGTCCATAATAAAAATGCGGAGACCCTCTCTGAAAATTTTTCACTACATTCGGGCGGCAATGTAGCGGGACTAACTTCTTTACCCACACCCGTCCATGATGTGAGAACCCTCTCTGCAATTGATTCACTACATTCGGGCGAAAATGTAGTGGCCCTTGCTTACTTCTTACTGCATTCGGGCTCTGCAGCACGTCGCTAGGCGGGGACGCCCCAAAGCAATGCTCATAATTTTTGTAATCCATGTTGTAAAATCCGACGAAGTTTTACGCTGGCTGTCGGAAGCCTAACACAACCCTCCTCCTTTATCCGGGCTTGGGACCGGCAATGCAAGGATGCTCCAGTTGTTAAATGTTTAGCAAATTTTATGGAGCTTCGGATAATAATTTTAATCAAGGATACTAGTTTTGCTTTCTAGGCTGATTTGAGTAATTGATCTTTTCAAGAATATCTTGTTTCTGTAGAATAAAGGACTGATAGTGTGCAAACTGTTTGAGAACGTGTCATCTGCAGTAGAGATACTCCTTTAAGTGCTTGGGTGTTGAGGCAATCAACATGGCAGTTGGATGATTTAAAGGTTGATGGAGGTTGTTGCTGTGATCGAGGAGTATGACGTGGTTGATTCACATAAGAAAATCAGTGTTGTCTGACGCGTATCATATCGTGTATCACTGGGCTCCACGATACGGGCGTATATATCGTATCGTATCTTACTTTAATATTAAAATAATATAAAAATTAATTAAAAATAAATTTTTTTTAGTAAAAATCCGAAAAAAATTCAGGAAAAATTTAGGAAAAATTTGGTAATTGCTTTAAATTCATATACTGTAAGTTTAGTACAGATTGAGCATTCAACATTGAACAATTGCATCCAAATTTACATATTTTGAATCCAAAAAATGAAATACAGATTACAGACACAGTTACATTTTACAAATTGTAATAAGGATCATCAACTAAATAATCTTCATCTTCTCATTGTTGCAGATCCTCATCATCATCATCAGCGACACTTTCTCCTTGGAAATCAAATTCTTCATCTCTTTGATGTTGTTGTTGCTCTTCTTCCAAATTAATCCAAGCAACGTCTTTTTCAGTTAGGAGGGCATTTTCTTCAGTGTCTTCCATAACCCAATCTTCTAATATATCAAAATTATCCAAACTTATTGGATCGAACTGACTTTCTTCTCTATTTATTTTTTTAATTGCCTACGACAAACAAAGATAAACAATTAGTAAATAATATTAACAATTGAAGACTGAAGTTAAATAATATTGAATTGAAAATTTTAAAGTAATACAATATTACCTTTCACGAAGGCGCATATTACAACGAATATAAACTAAATCATTTAGTCTTTTGTGTTCCAACCTGTTGCGCTTCTTTGTATGGATGTGTTCAAAAACACTCCAATTTCTTTTACAACCTGTTGCACTACAGGTTTGGCTTAAGACTCTCACTATAAAATCTCTAAGGTTTGGACAATTAGTTTCAAACTTGTTCTACCAAACATTTGTAGAAAAAGACAAACATTAGAGACATAATCCAAAGATGAAACTTAAATATGAAAATAAACAATTTACCTGGACGCATCGTAGTGCGGTTGCGAATTGCAACAGGCAAACCCATCAAGTGAAGAGCATTATCATATATCCATCTCTCGATGTATCGCATCTGCTATGCTCTCATCAGGGACTAATCTGTCGATACATTCAATGATTCCTCGATTAACCTCACCATCCCTTTTGAAGGTTGTTGAGTACCTGAATGATGGGTTTAGATAGTAGGCTGCTTCATGAATAGGCTGATGCAATTGTTTATTCCATCTACTATCAATTATTTTCCACACGGGCACATAATCTCTCTTTTTTCCATTAAAGTTATTTCTGATGGCTTCTTTTGCTCTGTCCATGGCTTCATAAAGGTAGCCCATAGATGGTTTCTCCTCGCTATCAGCCAATCTCAAAATAAGTAATTTTCAATAATCTGACACATGCATTCCAAAATAAACTTCTAAAAACTGTTTCTGCAATCTCATTTAACTTTCTATTTCTTCTGTTTTGAGACAACTCTGCAAATTGTTGCCACTCATCTGAGGAGAACATTCTCTTCAAAACTTGCTTCTGTCTCACAATACTCTGTACAGATAAGAAGTTTGTTGCGAATCGAGTTGCAGCTGTGCGAAGAAGCTCTGCACCTTCTGTATATCTCCTCATCATACACAAAACAAATGCATGGTTGTAAATGAATTTTGTAGTATCATGGCAACATTTAGTTGCTGCTTTTATTTCATCCATCTCACCAATGCCCTCGAGGATGAGATCTAAACAATGGGCTGCACATGGTGTCCAGTAGAAAGTCCTATAAGTATCAGCTAACTCCTTCCCAACTGCTTTGTAGTTAGCTGCATTATATGTAATCAATTAGACTACATTCTCTAGCCCAACCTCGCATATAATCTTATCAAATTCTTGTCGTAAGATCTCCGTAGTGTGCATCTCCTCTGACATGTCTAAAGATCTAAAAAACATAAGTCCTTTAGAACGGTAGACAAGAAAGTTTAACAAGGTCCTTCCTCGCCTATCTGTCTATCCATCTGCCATGATAGTGCAACCTGTCTCCTTCCATGACTCTCTCAAAGTCGAACAACATTCTTGCACTTTAATGACGATCTTATCTAAGATCTTTCCTCTCAACTTCTGATAAGAGGGCATCCTGTATCCTGGATCAATGTTAGCAATTGCATCTGCCATTGCTTGAAAATGAAAACTGTTTGCTGCATTAAATGGAATGCATGCATCATAAAACCATCTCCCCACTGCAAGGTCTGCCTGATCATGTAGTTGTTCTGAAGCCATAGCAGCACGAATTCTAGGTTGAGCGCCAGGTGTAGTGGAAGGAGGAAAGAATGAATGTATGCTAGAAGAAGATCTTCCTCTACTCCTTCTTGAACTTCCTCTTCTGCCACCTCTGAAGTCTTCAACAACCCTCTTTCTCCTGCTAGGTGCTCGTGAACTGCTACTACCAATCTCTGTTCTAGCATATGAAGGCAAACTATCAGTGAATCCAACTCCAATGGCAATAGCATCATCAGCTTCTTCAAACATCTGAAAATCATCCTTTTATTGTCTAGTCCTTTTCTGTATACTCTCAATCATCTGCAGGCATTGCCATTTAATACCTTCTAGCAAACTTCTAACTCTGCTCGTGCATGGAGCAACTTCTTTCCTGATCCCTGCTAGGTGGTGTTTCAACCTTTAAATTCCACCACTAACCACTTTTTCATAAAATAAGCATCTGGTCTTTAACCTAAAACCCTCAATTGGTATACCCCACTGCTATGTCGGATCATCAGACCGAGAATGGGAGTCCCTACCACCCCTTCCTACCATCTCAATGGAGTACTTTAATTCAAACAAAAACCTAAAAATAAAATCACTTCGTAAATCCCCAATCTTCAAATAACGAAGTGTCTCCCACTTCATGAATGCAATAAAAATCGTATACACACACTTAATAACTTCATATTTTGTCATTCAAAAAAAAAAATGAAATAACACAAAAAACAATAAATATAAAGGAAAAAAATGGAAAAAATATTAAAAATATACCTAAATCCGAGTTAGGAGGCTTGCACGAACACCGTAGGGCACAATTTTGGAGCTTTGAATACCAAGGAGGCGAAAACCGACTCTTAGGGAGGAGGAAACTCGCGAAAAATCACGGGTTTCATTCGGCCGGAGATCCTTTATAAGGGTCCCAGGGCGTATCGTGCGATATGACCCGTATCGCACGATACAGTGTGATACGCTTACTAAAATGATACACTAGGGTGTATCGTATCGTGTGTATCGATACGGATAACACTGAAGAAAATACTAACATGTATTGGATTTAACGTGATTTGGCATTCTGTCTGTGTTGGTTCATGTAGTATACATCAGAGTGCAGCTCCGAAGGAGTGATGCATATATGAGAAACACTTTCTTCCTTATCCCAATTATTCTTAATTTCGATATTCAACTACTTGACCTTGTAATGAAGATGATACTTCAACGTGTTATGGAGCAGCGAATATCCAATACACGTATACAACAATCACAAGTCACCAAAGGATAACTATGAAAAGTCTTAGAAAAGGCTAGAATAATAGTAAATGCACTCACAATAGCAGCTACACTCAAAAGAATGTATATAAATTGGCCAAGAAGGCTTGTTATTTATTGAATACAATGTAAGTATTTATAGAGTGGAGAAGAGAGAGAGAGAGAGGAGTGAAAGTGATAGTGGGTAGATAGTAGCATTCAACTGCTGGTTGCTGAACATAGGTGTTGGGTAGGTTCCAGTGGCTAGTAAAGTAGCCATTGGGCTGCCCCTGGTGGCCCTGTTGGCTCGAGTGTCCCGGGTGCCAGGTGGCCATAGTGGCTCTGGTGCTTGATTATATACATTTTCATAATGAGAAAAATATAGTAAAATACACATATAAATACTTGTATTTTAACACCCCTTCTCAAAATGACATTATCATCACCGAAAGTTTACTAACTAAAAACTGAATGCGTGGTGCCGGTAGTGATTTGGTTAAGACATCTGCAAGTTGATACTCGCACAAAGTGTAGCTTGAAGTGTCCTTGTAAGTATTCTTCTCAAATGTAGTGACAATCCATCTCGATGTGTTTGGTGTATTCATGAAATGTATTGTTGTTGGTTATATACATAACACTTTTGTTATCACAATATATAATAAGAGTAAGTTCAAGTTATGCTCCAAGATCTTGAAGAAGTCTTTTGTATCATAGTTGTACATCATTTGACAAAATATTGCAGTGTCCAAAATTATGCATATAATCCATTATATAGTCCTCCTTCTCTATGGCCACATCCAATCACCTCTTTCGAGAGACGATCCTTAACAATGTAACCCATAGATGAGAAGCTTATAACACAACCATTATCCGTTATTTAAGAAATGAAAAGTAAATTTAAATTTAATTTTAAAACAACAATAATTTTGGAAATTGAGAAATCTTTATTTTGAAGATGTCCTATTTTATCCACCTTTATTTTGATTGTGTCGGTGGTAAACACACATGAATCAAAAGGTTTCTTTATACATAAAGTCAAAAGTTTTCGTTACAAATTGTATGAAATGAAGCACTTGAATCAAGTAACCAATGAGTCATACCTTGAGTGTCATAATTCAAAGTAGAGCATACTGCACTAATGATTGCCTTCTCCTTGTATTTTATTAAGAACTTTGAATCGAGACTTCAAACTTAATTAAATTTAATGAAAATACCTTAGAGCGAGGAGTATTCTTTCTTTAATCAATGAGAAAGCAATCCGTAAGAGAATAGAGACTTCTTTTCATTGTAAACATTTTCTTTCACATGGCCTACTTTCCATTGCAATCCCAAGAGCGATTAAAGCTTTGGATAAATGTTTAAAAAAACATTGTAAATCTCAAAGTCCCTTGAATAGAAACTTCTAGGCTTTGATATGGTTCTCGTGGCAACACTTTGATAATGACAAAGAGCATATATGCTCTGATACCATGTAATGAAGAGATACTTCAACGTGTTGAATGGAGCAACGAATATCCAATACACATATACAACAATCTTGAGTTACCGATGGATGACTATTAAAAGCCTTCAAAAAGGTTTTAATAATAACAAATGCAGTAAAAATAGCAAATACACTCAAAAGAATATTTATAAATTGGCCAAGAAGACTTGTTATTTATTGAATACAAGGTAAATATTTATAGAGTGGAGAAGAGAGAGAGGAGTGAAGTGATAGTGGGCAACCAGGAGCTGAATGCTGCTGGCTGCTGAACATTAGGTGTTGGGCAGGGCCCAACGGCTAGAAAAGTAGCCATTGGTCCCTCCTGGTGGCCTTGGTGCTTGGTTATGTATATTTTTATTATGTATATTTTTATAATGAGAAAATATAGTAAAATACATAGATAAATACATGCATTTTAACATACCTTGCACTGATTGCTTATTTGGAAGAAAATAATCTGTGAGGCAAGGTTCTTTGAATGTTTCAAAACATGAATTGCTCTACTTGTTCACGCGGTTATATGGTGATCTTAGTTATTAGAGAGTTGTTTCAAGGCATTATAGTGGACATGCATCTATAGGCAGCATCCTTGACATTAATGGTTTACACTGGACCCAACTTGAATTGTGATGCAGCATTGTATTTCTTATTTGTGCTGGGAAATAATTCAAATAAAGTCCTTGTAGTTGTCTTTATGCATACCATATTCTGTTTGGAACATAGAATAAGACCATGTTTTAGTTGGACCTGAAAACATGTTATGTGCGTCAAACTTGATTTGGCTATGATGTGGAAATCATGGGGGTGGCATGAGTTTGACTCATGGTTATAGAGAACTCCTAGCACAGGTGGAAAGCTCATTTCCTTGCAAGTCTCTTTGAAAGAAAAATCTCCTTGCTTTCAAAACAACATTCAGATACTACACTCTTCTTCTATGGTTTCCTTACAGTTCTTATTTTCTTGTCATGATCTTCTCGTTTATCTCTTGTATCAAGGTGAAATGAAAGATCACATTAGGTAGTTTTCTGCTACTTAAAAGTGAAAACCTAAACTTCTGTTGGACAAACACGACCCTTCAAAATTTATATCACAATAATAACAGGGATAATGTGTTCTATTTAGTTAAACAAGCATGTTATACATCTTTTTCTATTGATTGCAGTTCAAATTTTAGTTTTTGTTGTTTCACCTTTGGTTTAGTTTTGGATTCATTCCTTATTTGATTCCTCTTCTCTTACTGCTAAATTTAACATTATTCCTATTTTGATTTGAGAATGATTTCACCGGTTCTTAATCCCATGCTTTTTAAAAGGCCTTGCTTGTATGCCATTCCATTTCCACTTTATAGTCTGCCAAAAACCAACTTCTGTTGGGGCCTTGACCATTGAGTTGAAAGTCACCAAAGCCATGCTTTTCTATTTGCTGGTTTTAGGTAGTGACTTGTGAAAACTCTATCCATGTAAGGGATCACTCTAGCATGGCCGGTCCCAAGCCCGGATAAAGGAGGAGGGTTGCATTAGGCTTCCGACACCCAGTGTAAAACTTTATCGGACTTACCATGGATTCTAAAAAAAAATAATCGATGTAGCTAACCCCATCTAGTATGGGAAAAGGCTTAGTTGTAGTTGTAGTAGTAGGTAGTGACTTGTGAAGATCCAAAAATACAGAAATAGGTTTGTTCAGTTGCACCTATATTCATTTTTGGAATGGTAGATCAAGTTGTCATTTTGTTTTCGAGACAAATAAAATGACCTCGATGACCATGCCTAAAACACACCCCATGGAACTATTACTGTAAGCCATCATGTTATGCACCTTGACGTTTTATATAGTATAAGTTATTAAGTTAGGCTTATTTCAGTCTAACAACAACAACTAAGCCTTTTCGCATTCTAGATGGGGTCAACTACATGGTTTCTTTGTTTCCATAGAGCCTTATCATAATTTGTAAAATCTATGGCATGTATTATAAAAATTATGAGCACTGCTTTGGGACGTCCCTGCCTAGCGACGTGCTGTAGAGCCCGAATGTTAAGAAGTAAGCAAGGGCCACTACATTTTCGCCCGAATGTAGTGAATCAATTGCAGAGAGGGTTCCCACATCATGAACGGGTGTGGGTAAAGAAGTTAGTCCCGCTACATTGCCGCCCGAATGTAGTGAAAAATTTCATAGAGGGTCTCCGCATTTTGATTATGAACGGATGCGGGGGTAAGGAAGCTAGTCCTAGATAATAAGATTCGTATTGGTTCTTGAAATATCGGAACATTATCCGGTAAGCTAATGGAGGTGGTAGATACTATGATTCGGAGAAAGATTCATATTCTATGTTTACAAGAGACAAAATGGGTTGGAGAAAAAGTAAAGGAGATAGATGATACATGTTTTAAATTATGGTACTCAGGTAAATAAAAGGCTCGAAACGGAGTTGGTATTATCATAAATAAAGATTTAAAGGAGAGTGTAGTAGACATATAATGATATGGTGACCGAATCATGACGTTGAAATTAGTGTTAGGAGCAGAGATTTTGACTATAGTTTGTGCTTACGCACCTCAAGTAGGACTAGAAGATAGTATAAAGACAGTTTTTTGGGAAGAGTTAGATAAGGTGTTTCAAAAGATTCCACAAAGGGAGATGATTTGTTTAGGAGGAGATTTAAATGGACATGTCGGTAAAAAGGCATTAGGATATCAAGGGATTCATGGAAACTTTGGTTTTGGGGATAAAAAACGAGGAAGGTAGGGAGATTTTAAATTTTGCTATGGCATTTGATCTCTTTATAGTCAATACAATCTTCAAAAAATGAGATGAACATTTAATTACTTATAAGAGTGGCTTATCACAAACGCAAATTGATTACTTTATTTGTAGAAAAAAAGATAGAGCGTGTTGTAAAGATTATAAGGTAATTCCAGGAGAAAGCTTAACCACCAAACATCGACTTTTAGTTATGGATTTACAAATAAAAAAATGGACAAAGAAGAAAAGAGTGTATCGAGCTATTCGGACTAAATGGTGTAACCTCAAAAGCGAGAAAGAAGATATATTTAAACAGAAAGTCCTTCAAGGAGATGTTTGGAATTATGTTGGTACACCCTGTGATATGTGGAACAATATGGCTATACATATTAGGAAAGTGGCGAAAGATGTGTTAGGGGTATTTAAGGGAGGTGTACCGGCACAAAAAGAAGCTTGGTGGTGGAGTGAAGTAGTACAAAATAAAATCAAGGCAAAGAGGGCATGTTACAAATTACATTATGCTAAGAAAACTAGTGAAACTTTAGAAGCTTATAAGAAAGCAAAGAAGGAAGTGAAAAAGGCCGTTAGTGAAGCAAAAGCTAAGATTTGGGAGAACTTATATAAAAAACTCAACTCAAAAGAGGGTGAAAGAGATATTTTTAGGATAGCTAGGGCTAGAGATAAGAAAACTAAAGATCTTAATTATGTTAGATGCATAAAAGATGAGGATGAAAAAATTCTAGTGGCAAATGATGATATAAGAAATAGATAAAAAAACTATTTTTATAATCTTTTTAATGAAAATAAAGATGTTAGTATTAGTTTAGGAGATTTAGCTAAGTCAGAAAAGTATATAAACCACAATTTCTATCGACGTATTCAAAAGAATGAAGTCAAAGAGGCTCTTAAACATATGAAGGGTGGTAAATCGGTAGGACCAGATAATATTCCTATAGAAGTTTGGAAAATACTAGGAGAAATAGGAATCACTTGGCTCACAAGACTATTTAATGAAATATGGAAAAACCAAAAGATGCCCGAGGAATGGAGAGCAAGTACACTTATACCCATATATAAGAACAAGGGAGACATTCAAAATTGTGTGAATTATCGAGGTATCAAGATAATGAGTCATACTATGAAATTATGGGAAAGAATTATCGAACGTAGGTTAAGAAAAGTATCAAGTACAACAGAGAACCAATTTGGATTCATGCCAGGCAGATCTACTATTGAAGCGATTCACCTTTTGAGACGTCTTATGGAACATTTTAGAGCAAAAAAGAAAGACCTTCACATGATATTTATTGATCTAGAAAAAGCTTATGATAGGGTTCGAGGGAGGTTCTTTGGAGAACTTTGGAAAAAAGAGGTATCCCATTGACATATATTAACCTTATAAGAGACATGTATGATGGTGCAAAAACATGTGTGAGGACTCGTGAAGGAATGACAAACTTCTTTGAAGTTAATATTGGGTTACATCAAGGATCAACTTTAAGTCCATACTTATTTATAATGGTGATGGATGAGTTAACAAAACATATTCAAGATGAAGTACCTTGGTGTATGTTATTTGTAGATGACATTGTATTAGTGGAGGAGTCTAAGGAAAAAGTTAATAGAAAATTGGAACTATGGAGAAAAACATTAGAAAACAAAGGCCTCCGACTTAGTAGAACAAAGACAAAATATATGGAATGTAAGTTTGATCATTTGGTTACTTCAGAGGACAACAACAACAAAACAACAACAACAACTAAGCCTTTTCCCATACTGGACGGGGTCGGCTACATGGATTCTTTGTTTCCACATATCCCTATCGTGTGCCATGTTAGCAGTGAACTCCCAATAAGCTAGATCATTCTTTATTGTTTCTTTCCAACACTTTTCCCCAACCTTTTCGTCCGATCTCCTTCTCACCTTCGGGACTCTGTTTTGTCTGATTTTTGGAATTTCAAGCTTGGGCTTGGATTTATGATGATTTGGTTCAGAGGACATAGAAATTAAAATTGGCACACACTGCATTCCCCAAAAGGAAAGTTTTAAATACCTAGGGTCAATTTTTCAAAGTGATGGAAGAATTGATGGAGATGTTACACATATAATTAATGTTGGTTGGTTAAAATGGAGAGGAGCATCAGGTATTCTTTGTGATAAGAAGATACCATTAAAATTAAAAGGTAAATATTATAGAGCAACAATTAGGCCTGCCATGTTTTATGGTTCTGAGTGTTGGGCAGTTAACCATCAACATGTACAAAAGATGTTGAGATGGATGAGTGGCCATACAAGAAAAGACCGTATACATAATGAGGTTATTAGAAACAAATTAGGAGTGACACCAATAGAGGATAAAATGAGAGAACATCGTTTAAGATGGTTTGGACATATAGAAAGAAGATCAAAAGAAGAACCTTTAAGAAGGTTAGAAAAACTAAATTTGGAAAGTATTAAAAGAGGTAGAGGACGACCACAAAAGTGTTGGAAAGAAACAATAAAGAATGATCTAGCTTATTGGGAGTTAACTGCTAACATGACACACGATAGGGATCTGTGGAAACAAAGAATCCATGTAGCCGACCTCGTCTAGTATAGGAAAAGGCTTAGTTGTTGTTGTTGTTGAAAGTTTTACGCTGGCCGTTGGAAGCCTAATGCAACCTTTCTCCTTTATCCAGGCTTGGGACCGGCCATGCGAGGGTGATCCCTTACATGGGTGGAGTTTGTTTTAGTCTAACATGCTGAAAATTTTCTACACTGAAATGACAAGTGTTAAAATCTTTTCTAATAAAGGTTTAGAATTTAGATATCCACAATTAATGAGATGCACATAAGCCATCGTTTTGTTCAGCTTTCTGATACTACAGTACCCAGTTGGGTCGCTTTGGTGTAACATGGTAAACAATTCTAAATAAATGACAATATCAGTACCAAAATTACAAAATCACGGCAATATAGTATGTAGATACCTGGATTGGTATCACCTATATATCAATATGAGTTTCCTCCATTTATTGGTGCCTATTGGAGCATGGGATACAAACATGTTATGGGCTTCTGATTTCTCACAGTTCTCCTTTTAATAGAAGTTAGAGTTTCAATATGAAAAATTGATGTATATGATAACGGGACAAGTAGCACTTTGTTGCTTTAAGTCTCAAACTTTCTCGTGTTCCAAAAATTAGCCTGTTGAATAAACTATAAAGAGTAAGTAACAGTCAAAGTATTAATTGAGTTTCAATGGTTACTCCATTTAATTTGTAAATTCTTTCAAGATGCAGGAAAAATGCAAAGGAGCCATGGGGCATCCTTATTATGCACGCCAAATAAAATATTTAACCCTAAAGAAAAAGGCAGTGGCAATGCAGAGAAAGGGGTACCTGAACTCAAGGATGAGGCAGGAAGGGTGCCAGCAGTTGAAAAATCATCTAATAGTGGGACTACTGGACCACTAAATGAATGCTACCGGAGATCTACATATCAACAAGATGCTTTTGCATGGCAAAACTGGCAGAACGATTTTCAAAAAGTGCAGCAAAACAAGTGGCATGCCTTCCAGGAGAGCTATTTTTATCCATTCACTAGGGAATACCCCTTCCCAATGGAAACTAAAACAGAGTATTT
Source organism: Brasenia schreberi (assembly GCA_036023115.1). Taxonomy (NCBI): domain Eukaryota; kingdom Viridiplantae; phylum Streptophyta; class Magnoliopsida; order Nymphaeales; family Cabombaceae; genus Brasenia; species Brasenia schreberi. Next base: position 25,530,049 of record JAYKKT010000090.1, read on the forward strand.
GCCCTATATTACACATCCTCTAGGTTATCCACCAGAAGTTCAGTTTCAAGAATTTCAGTATTTCGTGGTCGTTGATTTTGAGGCAACATGTGACAAGGAAGCAATTCCTTATCCACAGGAGATCATTGAGTTCCCTGCTGTTCTGGTAAACAGCATAACTGGGCAGCTGGAAGGATTTTTTCAAACATATGTTCAACCTGCTTATCATCAGCGTCTCACAAATTTCTGCAAGGAGCTCACTGGCATCCAACAAATTCAGGTTGCCTTTTTGTTCTTATCTAGAACACCTTGTACTCTTTAGTCATATTTGTCATTACAGTTTATCATGGTATGTAGTTTTAGGTGTTCTATACTTTGAAGCCGTTACTCCTGGACACTTTTTCTTTTATGTTCATACTCTAACTTTCTGCCATCTCTGCGTCCAAGCACTTGCATTTGATGTGGATATCTCCATCAAGGATTTAAATGTCTCTTTTTTGTGTTTATTCCTTGTGGGATTCAATATTGCGTTTAGTCCAGTTCTTATTTTTTCTAAAACAGGTTGTATGAATATTGATGGGAAGGCCTTCAAAGACAAGAGTGCATCATATAAGGGACTTAGGGAGGGTCCCCCTCCTCGGCAATATATGCATGTATATCATTTACAAATAAAATAATTGGAAAGGATTTGCTGGTATGATTAGTTTTTCAATACATTGTCTGTTATTTAGTTTTGGAAATTCACTCCAGTATCCTTTTCAATAAAACTGAAGTATCTGAAGAGGTTTTGCTTCCACAGTAGCTGCATGTGGCTATTGGGAACTCAACTAAATGAAGTGTGGCACGTAGAGGATGTGCTATGTATTGTAGTAAAAATCTAGCCAGCTTGGTCTACTCATAATAGTGTTAGAATAAGGATGCTAGTGTGCTATGTACCTTTCTGTTATGAAGTGATGCCTAGCTTTCTCCTTAGTTCTGAACTTCTTTTCTTTTTTTCCTTTCTTGTTTTGATAAATGACAATTCCTTGCTGATTACTTGTTTTAGATGTTCTTGTGTAGAAACTTATAGTCAGTTCATGTCATACCGTAACGTTATCTTACTGGCCTTTTCCACTCTAGGTGGGGCTGGTTAGAGGATGCAACACGAGGACTTCTTAGGGGGTGACTGTCCCAGTATTACTCTCACCCAGACCTACTTATCTTTGGACTTCTGATTGGATTTGTTGCACTAGTGCTGGAAGACCTCCACAAAGTTTTGTGCTGGTTGGTTACTTAACATAGCAACCCTTCTTTGTCCATCATTTAGCTTTGCTATGTATGAGCTACCTTCACTATAAGCGGAGCTCTAGCTGGTTGTCTTAAGTTCATGGAATATGCTGAGAATGGGTCTTTAAGGGTGCTTAATCTTGTAGATATCTGGTTACGATATGGCATCAATATGATCTTCATTTGTAGAACAGAACTCTTTGACGATCCTGCTGGCTGTCCTTCCAGCCTTTGTCGTAGATAGGACTCTTCATCCTGGAACTGTGAGGCCCCCACATCTATCTGATCTTGGCATTATGCAAGGGTACACTCTTTCAGTTGAGTTGCAATGTCACCTATTGCCTGCTGGTTCCATTCTGGAAGTCTCCTTTGAGTTTCCTTCAGTTTATACACCACCTGAAACAGACTGATCCCTTGTATTTTGATCGACCATGCTTCTTGTACTATGTCCCTTCGTCCACATCCAAAAAACAAAGCGGAAAGGGGCCTCTCGAATCCTCATTTCATGAGAGAATGAGCCCGTTCAGAAAAGTGGGATGGGGGAAGCAAGAAATCCATTCTATGCCAGTCCCTTGTGACAATGACTTGCTATATAGTCCCTTTGTTTGACCATGTGTAGAAGTCAAGTGGGGATTTCTGTCAGATTACAGAAAAATATGGCAGAGTTGAACTCTTCCATCACAGAACCCACGCCCACCTTTCCTTGGGGCTACGGATTGCATTCCGCCCCCCCAGGTTCTGTGGTATAAATTGGAGTTGTCTCCTCACTTCATGTCATGTCGAGGCATTACGGACTGCTCTCCTAGTATCTGTTCCCTTTTTTGTATGTTTGTACTTGTTTTGTATTCATTTTGTTTAGCATTTGGGTTTTATTGATTATCTGTTGCTTTGGGTAGATGAATAAAATTTTATTGTTACTTGTCAGGTTTGCTGGTGTAATGCTGTTTATTTGCATTGTTGGACAGTCACTTAATTCCTTTATTTAATATCTTTTCTTTTGCTTGCCTGAGTTATTTGGGATGTTTTTTCGTCCTGTACTTCAATAGTTGGAAAAGTATCTCGTTTTTCAGAGAACCAAGCTTGTTAGTTTGATACCAACTTATAGAAAAAATAGTTGTTTTCATACTGTTCTAGACTTTGTGCAACGTTATGACATATAGTAGCATATCCTAGAGTTACTGTTGGTTTATTTCAGTTGCTGGTCATTATATGAGGACTAATGAATGCGTTACACAACCATTAGCCTTTTAGACCCAACTTATGGTCTCAGAGACTTGAGTTTTTTGATGTCATCTTTTTCTTTAAATTTCAAATTGAAGAATATTTGTGAGAGAAGTTGAAACTTGTAACTTTATTATGGCCTATTGGCTTGTAAGATGAACTTAACATTGTTCCTATATGGCACTAAAAGAAATATAGTAAGAAAGATGTTAGAAGTGTTTGTATATGCAAAGTATTATTTTTTAACTGTTAATGATCATACACTTACACTTTCTTTAATACTTAATTTAGTCTTGAGAACCGTGGAGAGTTGGAGAAAGGACATGATGCAAGATGGTTATCCTCACTTTAGAAGCAACTAAGAAAGCCACTCAATCTCTTACATTATTTATATCACTCTGCTTTGGCCTGTATCTTCTGCCTCTAGGTCCTTAGTGCTAATATTTTGCCTAAGAGGATTGTCTGACAGTGTATTACAAAGCAGAAAAATACCAAAGCTCGTAGTATATCTCTAGTGAAACCTCCACAAATAATTTAACCATTGACATTTGCTGTGCCCTAGAGAGCAAAGGAAAAGTACCTTTTTTTAGTAAATATGTTCTCATTACTCAGCTTTGACATCTACAATGAATAAAGCAAGTCACTGATAATGGTATCACATACAAACAGAATCTTGAAAAACGTTCAGAAACTAACAGCCGTGGAGGATGTGTTCTTTAACATTCTGAACTGAATCAGCATTTACAATGAATAAAGCAAGCCTCTGATAATGATATTGCATACAAACAGAATCTTGAGAAAACGTTCAGAAACTAACAGCTGTGGAGGATGTGTTCTGTAACATCCTGAACTAGTTTACATTAATTAGTAAAAGTTTGGTTGGTGTAATTGGATAATCTGGTCTCGTCATTTTCTACTAAATGTTCACACTTCACAGTACCAAAATGTTTGATGCCTATGATGAAACGAGAGTAGAGATCGTCTAGACCAAGGAAAAGTACCCAGAAGGCTCCAAGTCTCAATCAAGTTATGTTCTTTATGCTTCAGTAATCTGTTTTTGCCACATTATCATTTGCACTATGCTTGTGTGGGTATGTACGTACAGATACATATACACTCATTCCCCCACAAAGAAATAGGTTACAGTAGTTGTTGTAAACGCGGATGCGCAGCGGAGATTAAAATCACAAACATAAACGAAGAGGAAATGTTGAGATCGGAGGAGGGGGCGGACCTCCAATGGATGCTGCCCCCCCTCTTTCTCTCTCTTTCTTATTCACAGACTCTTCAACCCTAATACAACTTATCAGCCCTTATATAAGGAGCTGTAAAACGTAAAATGACCAAAATACCCCTAGTATAGAAAATTACCAAAATACCCCTACAGTTTCGAGCGAGTACAGTAATACCTAGAAACATAAATCTAACACAAAGACACTAGATAAACATATTATTCAACACCCCCCCCTCAAGTTGGGAGTGAGATATTTCGAACTCCAAACTTGCCAAACAATCTTCATATTTGCTTGCAACGTTCTTCATCTGTTTTTATCACTGGTTTAATCTTCAACAGCTTCTTTTGTTGCAATATCTTCAACTCAGCCTTCTTGGCTGATAATATCAAGCAGCATCTCTAGCTGCAATGTAAACTTAGCCTTCCTGGCTAATCATCTCAAGCAGCATCTCTGGCTGCAATATAAACTTAGCCTTCCTGGCTAATCATCTCAAGCAGCATCTCTGGCTGCAATATAAACTTAGCCTTCCTGGCTAATCATCTTAAGCAGCATCTCTGGCTGCAACATCAACTCAGCCTTCTTGGCTGTAACAATAACAAAACAGCCATCCTGGCTGTCACAACAATAAAGCAACCATCCTGGCTGTCACAATCATCAAAGCAGCCATCCTGGCTGTCACAATCATTAAAGCAGCCATCCTAGCTGTCACAACAATAAAGCAGCCATCCTGACTGTCACAACATCAATAAAGTAGCCATCCTGGCTGTCACAACATCAAAGTAGCCATCCTGGCTGTCATATCAATAAAGCAGCTTTCATAGCAGCAAATTCCTGCAACCTCACTGGCTGTGAATAAAACATTTTTGAAGTCCTCATAACTGCAATCTTCAACAGATATCTCTTCTCTATAAACTTTCTTCATGTTGTTTTTCAAATAGAGACAATCATCACGTACTAGTCTCATCTTTACTCTTTTCCTGAATTTTCATCTCTCTTAGACATTTCTTCAAACACTTGATGTATAGGTAAATATATCTCCTTGAGCATTTCAACGAACACTTGATATGCAGATTGAATATTTCTCTTTGACATTTCATCGAACACTTGATGTGCAGGTAACTCAGCTCTTCTTGGACATTTCGTCAAACATTTGATATGCAACAGAGACACCACGATTATCATCTAAGGGGCTGCACTCTTTACCATCTTAAGGCCTTCGCTGTCCACAAATTCGAAGCTGGCATATTGCATTCTTGAAGATTCATTTTCTACATTCGAAAAGGATAAGTCCGTAGTGAAGGATATGTCTTTGGCTTCATCACAACTTTCATTGGTATTGTCGGTTATAATTTCCCATTGGTCTTTAACAAATACTCCATTTGCATCAAGTGTGAAATTTGAAGTAGCCAGAAGAATAACATAATCATTCATAGGATTGTAATAAGGGTCAGGTTCGCCTACTCCCAACCAGTGCGTGAGGATGCGGAATACACGCCGATCACTGAGAATTCCTCGGTGGTCAGCAGGGACAGCGATCCTTGCTTCTGCAAGAAGTCCGTCAGCAGATGCCGATTCCGTTGGAACAGTCCCATCACCATCGATACAAAGCTAATCTGGCTGTTACTTTGGTGGAAGTCATAACCAAATCCAAAGAGTGTCTTTCCCTCTTCAAAACCCCATTTGACCATTTCTTCTATCATGTCATGGAAGTAGCACACAGCCTCCCGCCCAATTATCATATCAGGGTCCAATGTGTCACATGCATATAGACCAAAATTATACCAGGGTGTGGGTAACCACCATGAGTATAATCACCACCTGTCCTCATGCGTTTCCTTTGATCGAATGAACTTGCATCAGTAACTACACCTCTTTTGACAAATAGGTTCTTCTTTGCCATCTCCGTATGCAGAATTGACTTTGTTTCTATATCAAAAACCATTTCCTGAATAGCGTCCTTGGCGGCCATGGCGAACTGCGCTGTGGAGAAAAGGGCGAATCCCATGGGTTGCTCCCCTTTGTAGTTGATCTGAGAGGCTTCGTAGCCGGGCAACCACTGAAGGAGGTTCTGGATTTCCCGCTCCTTCACGTCGGCGGGGAGCCCCGAGATGAAGATCGTTCTCACCTCGTCGTGGCCGCCGGAAGGCGTACGCATGGTCGGAGGAGGGGGAATCTCTGGCTGCATCGTAGGAGCCGACGTCGGTGGAGCCCATGGCTGTGGGTACGGAGGCATTCCCGCTCCCGCCATCGCACCTTAAACCCTAGAACACACACACAGAGAGAGAACGACGAAGACGACACCGAGCCACCAATATTTCGATTCCAAGCTCTGATACCATGTTGGAAACGCGGATGCGCAGCGGAGATTAAAATCACAAACATAAACGAAGAGGAAATGTTGAGATCGGAGGAGGGGACGGACCTCCAATGGATGCCGCCCCCCCTCTTTCTCTCTCTTTCTTATTCACAGACTCTTCAACCCTAATACAACTTATCATCCCTTATATAAGAGTTGTAAAACGTAAAATGACCAAAATACCCCTAGTATAGAAAATTACCAAAATGCCCCTACAGTTTCGGCGAGTACAGTAATACCTAGAAACATAAATCTAACACAAAGACACTAGATAAACATATTATTCAACAGTAGTATCATAGAGCATGAAGAGTATGGCGAAGACTCAATTTATACAACAAATTTCACTTAAGGAGTTTTCTCTTTTGAGCAACAGGATTGGAGGAAAAATGCCAATGAGCCCTCAAACCCTGTCCACTTGTAAGATAACTTTGGAGGCGTATTTGATCCTTAAAGAACCATTTCAGAGCTCATAGCGTTTCATTGTTCTTATGGGAGTTCTACGCTTGTTTTAAAAACCTTTAAGGTGGCCAAGTCCAACCCCATCTAGTATGGGAAAGGGCTTAGTTGTTGTTGTTGAAGGTGGCCAAGTTTACAAATTACATGGTTGACTGAAACGTTTGGACCACCCTTTTCTCAGAGGGCTTTTCTGGGTTATATATGGGAGAAATACTTAACGGAACTAAAATGAAAAAGCATAACGAACGCTATATTTGGTGAATGTTGAAAGTGGAAGAAAGTCATGGTGGAATTCCGTTTCAAATATGAACTTGAGGAACTCATTGAGTTAGCATAATAGCTTATGAATTAGAAAGGCCTATAACAAGGGATAAGATTGTGGGAATGCTGAACACTAAGCATGCGATCTCTTGTGGTACAGCAAGATGCTTTTTCTCCCATGTTGGTAGTGTTGTCCTGTGAATTTGAGGATAGAGTTAGGAAAGGAAACTCGTAGTGTTGTTCAATTGCAGCAAGGGATGTCTCTGTTTGGGTGTTGGGCTTCACTCCGATGTTGGTTTTATTGACACCTTTGGCCATTGTTCGAGGATGTCTTGTTTTATGTGAGACATCTTCATGTTGGCCTTTCTGTTTGTGGTTGCGATTGGCAAGGTTGCTCTAGGGATGATTATTTCATGCGAAAGCTCTCTGCTTCATGTGAATGTGGTGTTTCTATGATGCCAGCTGACAATGTGTTTCTGAAAGTGCCTTGGCTGAATCAGATAATGCCTACAACTTTCTAATCTCTGGCACGGTTTTGGAACCTCTACTCCATGATGAGTGTTTTTCCTGTAATTGGGCATGTGAACCAGTTAACCGAAGCAATGCCCGTTTGTTCTTTAGTAGAGCCAGGATGTGCATGGCTACTTCAGGAATATGTACTATATTATGCTTGTAAAGGTGCCTCACTGGATTGACAGTGACATTGTTTTCTAAAGATAGCTCAAAAGTCTGCTGCTTGTTGTATTGTCGTATAGAGTTTTTCTTATGTTAAGTGATATTCTTTAGAAGAGAGAAGTGCACTCTTTTTCCTTTGCCTCTACACTTCCGTGTTTTACTAGAGCATACACTTGTCTTTGATTTATAAATTAACCAAAGTTTGTCATCAGGTGGATAGAGGTGTTCCTTTGAGTGAAGCACTACTTATGCATGATAAATGGCTGGAAGATCATGGGATCAAACACACAAATTTCGCAATAGTGACATGGTCTAATTGGGACTGTCGGATTATGCTAGAGTCAGAATGCAAATTCAAAAGGATAAGAAAGCCTCCTTATTTCAACAGGTGATGTTGCCAGATTGCTGATTCCTTCTTTGTTTTGATTCTATTTTATGTTGTGATTGCTTCCTTTAGAAATTGCAACCCTGAGGCAATCTTAGTGCATTTGGCCTTCCTGCAAAGTCTCCTGTCATGGGAAACATGTGGATTCCTCACATAATAGTAGAGCAAAGGTTTTCTAACCTTTTCCAATCCGTCTGTGCGAGACTCTGAAAGATGAGGGTTGATTCCTTGTGACACTTGAATTATCTCTTAAAACAGTTGGATATGGTTTTGGGACGTTGCAGAATTCATTGTCTACAAGCAAATCCACTTCCCATCTTGAACTCTTGGTGTAAAGCAACTTTAAACGCTAACGATGTGGTCCAAATTAACTTGCGAGAAAGAAAAATAGGTGAGGATGAGGCCAGCTTTGGGTGTAGTCCATCTCAGCTGTGCTGTTAAGATTATATTGGACACCGCATCTTTAGGTTGGTTTTACGATGAACACTAAACATATTTCAAATGCATTATGGATGATAAATTGATTTTCCAAATTGATGTTTATTCAAGTAAAACTTCTATTTATTCAATTCTGGGGTGATTTTAGTGCCTGTTTGGTGCAACATTCTCCAGTTCTTGCTTAAAATCAGTAGTGACTGATTGGATCCTGCGATCAGGTGGATCAATCTGAGAATTCCATTCCATGAAGTGTTTGGTGATGTCCGCTGTAACCTCAAGGAGGCTGTCCAACTTGCTGGGCTAACTTGGGAAGGCCGTGCACATTGTGGCCTGGATGATGCTAAAAACACAGCCAAGCTGCTCGCAAATCTCATGTGGAGAGGGTTCAGGTTCTCAATAACAGACTCTCTGATGTGGCAAGTGCCCGAATATTCCTCGTCACTGCAATTTTCACCGCACTCGAGCACTGGTTATCAGAAGGTAAAATACCCACCAGGCATCTTCCAGCTCTACCCTTCTGTTGGCTTAAGCAAGGAGAAGCGTGAGTGCTTCTGTCGTGTGAAGACCAGTAAGCGCATGATTAGAAAACCTGGGCCCAAGCAAGGGAGTTTCTTCTTCGGATGTGGAAACTGGAGTGCTGCCAGAGGTGCTGCATGTTCATACTTCGAGTGGGCATCCTAATGTCTTGGAAGTGATACGCTGCCTATAAAGCATCATGTGGGAAGGAAAATTATCTATGCAATAATTTATTTAGGTGTAGCAGAGTGCACGGGCATCCTTTGCTTAAGCTATGGTAGGCTTGACTTTCCTTAGTCTCTAGCTTCTAACATGTGATTGGCTACTGTTCAACAATAGGAGGCGAACTATATGCTTGGACACTATATTTATCGCGATTATGTGATGTTGATGCTCTTCATTATGGTTCGATTGGAATCAGCCGTGTTTGCCACAAGTGCGTGTAGAACACTTTCGATTTGTATGTGCATGGAATGAAACTCATCACAGGCATGCTTGCAAACCGGTGCTTATGTTTACTAGGAAATATGTTTCGATATGTGCATTGTCTTTTTTTTATGTCAATGCTTTTAGATAAAGAAGAAAAGATGTGCTTTAGGAAAAATGATGACTCACCTACTCTACATGCTTTTTATACATATAGCCTGTGTTATAGGAGATATTTTATAATGAAGAACCTTCTTCGAGGTAAACCAGACATGACCAACATGCCACATCACATAAAACCATGTTATCCATTGCCAATGCCTTTGCTCCCATCAGTCTGTGTGGGACCGCCATTGTTACATATACAATGTTATCACTGTAATTACTGCTAGGTATTGGAAGTCCACATAGTAGTTTTGCAGAAGCAATCACCTTGGTAGAGAAGAGGATGAACCCCCTGGCTGTAGTTGATGGAAAACCACAATAAAATGCATGTCGGAATACTGATGAAAGTCGAAGGATCTATTTGTTGAATTGCTGCCCAGCCTGTGCTGTTTTTATCAGTGCTGCTATGTCAATTGGTACATGTGTTGATCATCAGAAGATAATGAAAAACCAAAAGGTTATAGCGTCTCGAACCCACCGTTAGGACCGTTTTCATACCAAAACACGGGGAAGAATTGGCACCTCTCCTCGTACCGAAACGGCCTGGGCCACTCTCGATTCGAAAGTATCTATACTGTTTACTTCTGCTTTCTCACCACTTTCCCTCCCGCCTACTGCTCTATTCCGTTGTGTGTTTTTAGTGTTGCCGTTCTCCGCGGCTCTTCTCCAACGTCGTGGTTGGTAAGGTAATTCTTCTTCCTCTTCCTCTTTGCTTTTTCTTCTTCTTCTTCTCCTTCTCTTGTACTTTAACTTCTGCTCTTTCCCAATTTCTTCTTCTGTTCAACATTGTTTTCTGTCTCACCGTGGGTATTGTTAGGGGACTCGAGAATTGTGTTTTGTTGGGTCTGCCGTTTTCTGCTTCACGGCGTTCCAATTCTTGCTGTTTGTGGCTTTACTTAGCTTACTGTGAGGCGTTCTCTGTATTTTCTTTCCTGCTGTTGCAACTTTGCCTTCGAAATGCTGAAATTCTAGTTGTTCTCCCTACTGTTGTTTTGAGCACGAGTGGATGCATGGTTTGCGTTGATGTGAGGATGCTATATTTTCAAAAGCACATTTTGTTGTTCGAGCATTTCTATCTTGGACAAATTGTCGCATGGCTACGCCTTTGAATGTTTTAAAGCTTTATGTCGGCAGGTTAGCTTATGCTCTTCGAGTGGGAGTCTTTCTCTTAGCGTCTTGTTTGGCTTTTGCCAGAATTACTGCATATGCTTTTGTTCAATACTTCTGGTGCATCAGTTAGGCAGGTGTGCTGGTGTCTTATGGTACGATGTGGAGGTTGAAGAGGATGCTGATGTATCAAGAAATGATAGATGAGCGATGTAGTATCTGCTGAAAATCTCTAACTGTGACTGATGAGCCATTTGTATATTTGAACAAAAATATCTAGCAAATCCCTAGCTGACTGATTGGCCATTTGTATATCTTAACAGGAATATCTACTATGTTTCAGTTTGTGGTTTAATAGATAAATGCCTAGTTCAGTTCTTTGCTAAGAGAGAAAGTGGAAGGGATGAAGCATTCTTTGTCTTTCCTTTTTTTTGATGGGGGAAGCTGCAAATGTGTGATTACAAGCAGCAGCATAGGGGGTTGACAGCATATGCTTATTATAAATGGAACAGGATGAAGCGCTGATGACATTATGACTCGATTCACCAGACTGACATACTTCTCACTATAACATATTAAAGCATAAACGAGTGGAAGATTTTACAGAAATATACCACGTAAGAGTGTTTAAAATTGCAAGATATTCTCTTGCAAGTAAACATTTTTACAAATATAATCATTTTTTATTTATATTAAATAATCATCATGCGTAAAACTTTGTTGATTTTTATATCATGAATTATACAAATTATGAGCATTGTGTTGGGGCGTGTAGAGCTCAAATGCAGTGAAAAGTAAGCAAAGACTTTTATATTTTCGTTTGGATGTAGTGAATCAATTGTAGAGAGAGTTCTCACATCATGAACGAGTGTGGGTAAAGAAGTTAGTCTCGTTATATTGTCGCTCGAATGTAGTGAACAAATTGCAGAGAGGGTCTTCACATTTTCAGCATGGATGAATGTGGCAGGTAAGGAAGCTAGTCCTAGATAATAAGATTCGTATTAATTCTTACAATATCGAAACATTTTTCGGTAAGCTAATAGAGGGGGTAGATAGTATGATTCAAAGAAAGATTCATATCCTATGTTTACGGGAGACAAAGTGGGTTAGAGAAAAAACAAAAGAGATTGAGGATATAAGTTTTAAATTATGGTACTCAAGAAAGGAAAAGACTCGAAACAGAGTTGGTATTATCATAAATAAAGATTTAAATGATAGTGTAGTAGATATACAATTATTTGGTGACCGAATCATGATGTTGAAATTAGTGTTAGGAGCAGATGTTTTGAATATAGTTTGTGCTTACACACCCCAAGTAGGACTAGAAGATAGTATAAAGATGATTTTTTGGAAAGAGTTAGATATGTCAAATAATTTCAATGATTTGTTTAAGAGGAGACTTAAATGGACATGTCGGTAAAGAGACATTAGGATATTAAGGTATTCATGAAAACTATGGTTTTGAAAATATAAATGAGGAAGGTAGGAAAATTTTAAATTTTGCTATGACATTTGATTTCTTTATAGTTAATACAATCTTTAAAAAATGAGATAACATGTAATTACTTATAAGAGTGACTTATCACAAACACAAATTTATTATTTTGTTTGTAGGAAAAAGATAAATCATGTTGTAAAGATTACAAGATAATTACAAGAGAAAGCTTAACCACCCAACATCGTTTTTTAGGTAAAAAAGTGGACAAAGAAGAAAAGAGTGCATCGACTTATTTGGACTAAATGGTGTAACCTTAAAAGCGAGAAAGAAGATATATTTAAATAGAAAGTCCTTCAAGGAGATGTTTGAAATTATGCTATACACCTTGTGATATGTGAAACAATATGACTATACATATTAGGAAAGTGGCGAAAGATGTGTTAGGTGAATCTAAGAGAGGTGTACTGGTATAAAAAGAAGCTTAATGGCTAAGATAAAATGAAAGCAAAGAGGGCATCCTACAAATTACATTATGCTAAAAAAACTAATGAAACTTTAGAGGCTTATAAGAAAGTAAAGAAAGAGGCGAAAAAGGCTCTCAGTAAAGCAAAAACTAAACATTAGGATTTATATAAAAAGCTCAACTAAAAAGAGGGTGAAAGAGATATTTTTAGGATAACTAGGGCTAGAGATAAGAAAATTAAGGATCTTAATTTTGTTAGATGCACCAAAGATGAGGATGAAAAATTCTAGTGGCAAATGATGATATAAAAAATAGATAAAAAAAATTATTTTTATAAGTTTTTTAATGAAAATAAAGATGTCAGTATTAGCTTAAGAGAGTTAGCCAAATCAGAAAAGTATCTAACCATAATTTTTATTGATGTATTCAAAATAATGAAGTCAAAGAGGCTCGTAAACATAAGGTTGATAAATTTATAGGTCCAAACAATATTCTATAAAAGTTTGGAAATCATATGAGAGACAAGAATCACTTAGCTCACAAAACTATTTAATGAGACATAGAGAAACCAAAAGATGCCCGAGGAATGGAGAGTGAGTACACTTATACACATATATAAGAATAAATAAGACATTCAGAATTGTGTGAATTATCGGAGTTTCAAGTTAATGAGCCATACTATGAATTTATGGAAAATAATTATCGAATGTAGGTTAAGAAAAGTATCGAGTACAACAAAGAACCAATTTGGATTCATGTCAGGATATTTACTATTTGAGTGATTCACCTTTTCAGACGTCTTATATAATATTTTAGAGAAAAAAGAAAGAATTTCACATGATATTTATTGATCTAAAAAAAGCTTACGATAAGATACGAAGGGATGTTATTTGGAGAATCTTGGAAAAAAGAGGTATCCCATTGGCATACATAAATCTTATGAGACATGTACGATGATGCAAAAACATGTGTTAGGACTCATGAAGGAATGACATACGTCTTTAAAGTTAATATTGGGTTACATAAGTATCAACTTTAAGTCCATACTTATTTATAATGGTGATTGATGAGTTAACAATACATATTCAAGATGAAGTACCTTGGTGTATGTTATTTGTAGATGATATTGTATTAGTGGAAAAGTCTAAGAAAAAAGTTAATAGAAAGAGAAACATTAGAAAGTAAAAGGTAAAATGGAAGATGTTATGCATAAAATTAATGCAGGTTGGTTAAAATGGTGAGGATCATCAAGTATTCTTTGTGACAAGAAGATACCATTAAAGTTAAAAGGTAAATATTATAGAGCAGTAATTAGACCTACCATGTTTTATGGTTATGAGTGTTGAAAAATTAATCATCAACATGTACAAAAGATGTCTATGGCGGAAATGAAGATGTTGAGATAGATGAGTGGTCATACAATGAAAGACCGTATGCATAATGAGGTTATTATAAACAAATTAAGAGTGACACCAATAGATGATAAAATGAGAGAATATCATTTAATATGGTTTGAACATATATAAAAAAGATTAAAAAACACTTGTAAAATTTATGAAAAACTAGATTTTGAAAGTATTAAAAGAGGTAGAGGACGACCACAAAAGTGTTGGAAAGAAATAATAAAGAATGATCTAACTTATGTTGAGTTAACTGCTAACATGGTACATGATAGGGCTTTGTGGAAACAAATAATCCATGTAGCTGACCCCATCTAGTATGAGAAAAAGCTTAGTTGTTGTTATTTGTTAAATAATCATCTAAGTATATACACACCTCATAAGTTTAAGGGTGGATATTTCTGGTATTTCGTGCTAACTGAATCAAGTTTGCATGTTATATTGCTGCGTGCATATCCAGTTCTGTTTTGTGTATACTGATATTAGATGCCATTGGTGTCGTGCATGAGTTCATTCCCATATTTGGTCAGTAGACTATACTTGGATAATGCAGAAAAATTTTGTTTGTTTCTTGTTTGCTTCACATAGGTTGCATCAGGTGATTCACATATATTGCTCAGGAGTAAACTGAATGCAACCCATGCTTGCTATCACCTGAAGGAACCCGCTACTCATTCATGGCATGTGACTGTTTTTTGTAATTCATTGGTTGGCACCTTACTAATGGGCTTGAGCAGGTTGTGGCTTAGTTGTGTACGTATCCCTTGTTCTTTCTGTAGGAGGGGATGTTTATATTGGAAAAATTTGGAGCTTTTATGCAACAGACGCCCTTCTTATTGACCACGAGCAAATTTTTCCTATTGATTTCAAGTTTCTCTATTGACTTCCAACTTATTTCAATCGATGGTGTTCTTATCAAACACCCCAAGCAGTTCTTATCGACCACGAGATCTTATGCAACATTTGATTGATATCAATATTTCTAATTAGCTTCTTGAACATATGATTACTCCGCTTGTGTAAAGGATTACTCTTGCATGACAAGTTCAAAGCTCAGAGAAAGAGGGTTGTGTTAGGCTATTGACAAACGTAAGACTTTGTTGGATTTATCTATCATGAATTTTAGACATTATAAGCATTACATTGGGACACGCTTCCTAACGATGCATTGTAGAACTCGAATACAATGAAAAGTAAGGGTTTCTATATCTTCTCTCAGATGTAGTGAAAAAGGTTTGTGATGGATGTGGGTAAAGAAGTTAATCCTATTACATTGTGGCTTGAATGTAGTAAACAAATTGCAAAGAGGGTCTTCATATTTTTAAGGGATAAGGAAGCTAGTTTTAGATAATAATATTTGTATTGATACTTAGAATATCGGAATATTGATTAGTAAATTAATAAATGTATTAGATATCATGATTAAGAGAAAAATTCATATTCAATGTTTATAAGAGAAAATTTTGTTGGAGAGAAAACAAATGAGATTGAAAATAGAAGTTTTAGTTGTGATATTAAATGGAAATCATGGTTTTGAGGATTTAAATGAGAAAGGTAAGGAAATTTTAAATTTCCTTTAGGTATATGATCTTTTTATAGCCAATATAATTTAAAAAAACAAGATGAACATCTAATTACCTATAGGAATGGCTTGTCGGAAACACAAATTGATTATTTGCTTGTAGAGGAAAAGATAGGTCATGTTGTAAATGATTGCAGGGTAATTTTAAGAGAGGCTTAATTATACAACATTGACTTTTAATTATGAATTTGTAAGTGAAAAAGTAGACAAAGAATACATCTGAGTTACTTAGACTAAATAGTGAAACTTAAAATTGAAAAAAAGATATATTTAAATTAAAAAAGATATATTTAAATAAAAAGTTCTTCAAGAAGATGCTTAAAATTATGTAGCCTTAGGAAAGTGATAAAAGGTTATAAGTT
This sequence comes from Brasenia schreberi, assembly GCA_036023115.1. Classification (NCBI taxonomy): domain Eukaryota; kingdom Viridiplantae; phylum Streptophyta; class Magnoliopsida; order Nymphaeales; family Cabombaceae; genus Brasenia; species Brasenia schreberi. The sequence continues at coordinate 25,545,783 of JAYKKT010000090.1, forward strand.
GAATCTAAGGGAGACATGCTAACATAAAAGGAAGCTTGATGGTGGAGTGAAGTGACACAAGCTAAAATTAAGATGAAAAAGGCATGTTAAAAATTGCATTGTGCTAATAAGAATAATGAAATTTGGTAGGCTTATAAGAAAGTAAAGAAAGAAACAAAAAAAATTACTAGTGAAGCAAAAACCAAATTTAAAAGCTCAACTCAAATGAATATTAAAATATTTTGTTGATAGCTAAGGATAGAAATAAGAAAACTAAAGATTTTACATATGTTAAGTGCATAAAAAATGAGGATGAGAAGATTTTAGTGGTAAGTGATGATATAAAAAATAAATAAATAAATTATTTTAATAAGCTTTTTAATGAAAATATAGGTACTAATATTAGTCTAGGAGAGTTAACCAAATATCAAGAGTATATAAGCTATAATTTCTATCGACATATTCAAGAGAATGAAGTTAAAAATGCTCTTGAACATATTAAGTTGATAAATTTATATGACAAAACAATATTTTTATAGAAATATGAAAAATCTTAGGAGATACGAGTATTACTTGGTTTATAAGATTATTTTTAATGAAATATAGAAAAATGAAAAGATGGTTGGGGAATGGAGGACGAGTATAGTTATAGTTATAAAAGAACAAGAGATACCTTCAGAATTGTATGAATTATCGAGATATCAAGTTGATGAGTCAAACTATGAAATTATGAGAAAAAATTATTAAACGTAGATTGTGATAAATATCAGGTACAACATATAACTAATTTGGATTTATCAATATAGAACTAATTTGGATTTATGTTAGAGAGATCTAATGTTGAGGTTATTCACATATTGAGATATCTTATGAAATATTTTAGAGCAAAAAAGAACTTTCATATGATATTTATTGATATAGAAAATCTTATAATAGGGTGCCAAAAGATATTCTTTAGAGAACTTTGGAAAAGAAATGTATCTTTTTGACATACACCAATCTTATAAGAGACATGTATCATGATACAAGGACACATGAATAAATGATATATTTCTTTGAAGTTGATATTGAATTATATCAAATATCAACTTTAAGTTCATATTGTTTTATATTGATCATTGATGAGTTAACAAAACATATTTAAGAGGAAGTACTTTGGTATATTATTGTATATTGATCATTGACGAGTTAACAAAACATATTCAAGAAGAAGTATTTTGATGTATGTTATTTGTGGATGATATTGTATTAGTGAATGAGCTTAAGAAAAAAGTTAATAGAAAATTGGAACTATAGAGAGAAATATTAGAAACTAAAATGTTTCGATTTAGTAGAACAAAGACAAAATATGTAGAATGTAAGTTTGATAATTTTGTTACTTTAGGTGACATAAAAATTAAGATTTTTGCGTATTGCATTCTTCATAAGAAAGTTTTAAATACTTAGGATCAATATTTCATAGTGATGAAAAAATTGATTGAGATGTTACATATAAAATTAATGCAGATTTGTTAAAATTAAAAGGTACATCATATATTCTATATGAAAAAAATATTCTATTAAAATTGGAAGATAAATATTATAGAGCAATAATTAGATTCATTATGTTATATGGTTTTGAGTACTGGACAATTAATCATCAATATATACAAAAGATAATTCATGGCAGAAATGAAGATGTTGATATAGATGAGTGGCCACACAAAAAAAGATTGTATACGTAATGAGGTTATTAGAAATAAATTGAGAGTGACACTAATAGATGATAAAATGAGGAGAAATCATTTAACATGGTTTGAAAACATAGAAAAATGACTTTCTTTTTAAAGAAAGCTATGATAAGAAAGTATAAAAAACTAGGTGGTGAAAATGTTAAAAAAAGACTATAAATTGGAAGGAAACAATAAAGAGTGATCTAGCTTACGTTAACTGTTAGGAAAGTACACAATCGAGTTCTATGAAAATAAAGAATCTATGTAGCAGATTCCATGGGAAAAGGATTAGTTGTTGTTCTTCTTGAACACATGAGAGCTTTAGTAGGGATTGTATATATATATATATATATATGTGTGTGTGTGTGTGTGTGTGTGTGTGTGCACGTGCATGCATGGATGAAGGTTATCTCAAATAGATGTAGTCTTTAGGTCTTTGTTCTGGTTTAAAAATGTGAATCCAGTTAGTTTCTGCGACCTGATTATACACGTGCATGCATGTTTAGTTTTTAGTGAATAGCTTGCATGTGTGTGTGTGTGTATGCACGTGCATGCATGTTTAGTTTTTAGTGAATAGCTTGCCACAAGAAGGTTTCACGTCTGATTATACAAACAAAGCTTTTGGTTACCTAGGAACAAACTGGTTGTACTAGTGCTTGGTGTTTCCAGCCCATATCGGCCCAGGCCTAGTAGTTCTGTTCAGTGTCGTCCAACCTGACATGTGACGCAAAGGCACCCTAGATGATTAATCAGTTAATCATAATTTATTAAGAAATTTGATTATTACTTCTGCTATGATTATCGCATCCAGCAGTTTAGCAGTGGGGATGGCAAAGCCAGATGCAAGCCCCTAGGTATCAAACTCGTGACCTTGTGAGTTGACCCTCTAGCCAGGTGAGCTATTGTCCAGTTTTAAACAAATATCAATGATGCCATATTGAGCATTACGATCATCTGGTGCAAGATGATCCCTTGGGTGCTTTGATCCTAAGGGTGGGGCCTGAAAGTTCTCTTTCCAGATCATACAGAGAAAAAACCAAAGCAATGAATTCAACAAGTTCTTGCGTAGGTCAGACTTTATCCAAGATTCTATTCTTGCAGATAAATTTTACAATGTTTAATCCATAATCACCTAATGTAACAATGAAATGATATTTGCGTGAAACACATACTACACTCGTGGAGTTTCCACAAGACATGGTACAGATGAATTCAGTAACACCAATTACAACTCATCTCTGCCCCTGGAGTCCCTATACCGATAAGCATTGCGTAATCCGCTTGGCATGATTTAAGTTCAGATGTTCTTGGCATCTTCTCGACCTCCAACAATACCGAGCGCTAGCTTGGTGGACCTCACTAAGGAAACTGCATCTAGTTGTCGTCTATGCTGATATTTTACTCCCTTGGACGTGCTACCCACAATGAACTGAGAGCGCGCAGCCGTGAGAAGTAGTCGCTAATGGCAAGCAACGCTCTCGCGGCTTGGCGGGTGGTTAAAATCCTGTGCATCTGCTGTAATGTCTGCTGCCGGAGATGGTCAGCCTGCCAACATGAAGAGTGAACCGGTCCGTAACCCACCGGAGAATAGAACAATAAACGTGAAACTGACAATGGAAAAGTATCACTTATGGTGAAATTTGACCTCATTGACCACCCTACTTACTGTGTTTTGTTCAAAAAAGTTTCATGCTGTTACTGCTGGGTTCAGAAAGTGAAATCATTACCAATTCGCAGATCTGGTAGTGGGTTTGGACCCACTTTCTTGTGATTTTGAAATAAACAGATTTTTTCAGAAGGGTGAAACAAACGTGAACTATGTTCTATATTCACTCCAAAGAGAGGGTATTACTGAGAGAACAGGCACGATAGAAACAAGCACAATAAAATACGAGTACCTGCTGCAAGAAATTCTCAAGCGTCCCGAGTTTGCCCATGGCTGCAGCCATTTGGCCCATGTAGTTAGCCACATTTCCTGATGACCCAGGGGGTCCAAGCGAATCGGAAGCGAGAGTCTCGGCGAGTGACTGTTGCAGAGCTTCCATCCCTTGAGACAAGGCATCCTCGGCTTGTTGAGAGGACTGTTGTAGGTTGCAAAGCCCCATCAACTGCTGCTCAGTTAGAGGCTCTAGGTGTGTCAGGAGTAGCTGAACGATTCCACAAAGAGACGACTTAACAGTAATGGAAAAAACTACAGGTGCTAAAAACTACTATTGGATTCTTTTCTGGAAGAGAAACAACTAATTAAAAGTTCATGTATATAAACAACAACTAATGCTGAATGTGTGAAGTAGCGATGGGCATCGATCTCAAAGATCTTTGCGTGTTGAAATTTGTCACTTGTACAAATGTAGTATTTTGCCATCCTCCGTAGAGTACCATCCTTATACAGAGTTCTATTAAGTATAGAGTAGAAAGTTGCAGATGTTTACCTTGAGAAGTTCAGATGAACGAAAGCCCCCAAGCCACAAGAAACACCTCTCTGCTGGAGTCTGCCACATGCCTGATAGCATATGAAAGACATCAGCCTTGGCAGCAATACCCTTAAGCCTAAAAATCTCATCATAGTGAGCCATGAGAGAATCCACAATGACACGAAGTTCGTTATCACTTGCATGGGAGTTCACAGCACCCCTTAGCTCATTGATCTGACGATTATGCTCTTCCAGCCATCGGGCATATTCAATGTTAAAAGTCATGGCACCTGTGGTACATGCTCATAAGCTAGAATAATCCACCTCTTTGATACCGTCAATAGAGAGAGAGAGAGAGAGAGAGAGAGAGAGAGAGAGAGAGAGAGAGAGAGAGCAATATCAGTTCTCCACATGAATGCAAAGGAATTGAAAAAATGTAGCAGTACCGCTTCCACTCACTGAATGACTCTGGTCTCCGGAATTAGAGATGAATATTCCCTACACAATGAGATCAAAATTGTTCAGATGCAACAAATCCACAAAATAGGAAGACAACTAGAAACCCTGCCGAAGCCAAACGGTCCACAAGTCTACTTGCACGAACTCAGAAGAGCAATGGCTATGATCAGTTTTCATCAGTCGAATCATACTCAGAAAACTTAGTAGAAAATTGGAAGGTGAAGGCTTATGTGCCACCCCCAGGCAAATGTGGACCCTTCTCTCAGTGTGACGGCTAATCTGTGCTATGTTATTTAGTGAAATTTTTATCCCTAACAATGATGAGACAAAAAAACTCATAGGAAATCCGTATTAAACAAAGCCCATTATGTGATAACTGTACCTGCTGCCGAGCTCGTTGGAGCTCCTGCTCCAACTGTGTCAGTTTCAGCCGGCTGTTCTCCAATTGTTGAACATAAGCCTTAAGAGGAGAAGGGGATGAATATCATCAACATCGAGCCATACATACTGCTATAACCTAAGGTAAGAACATTCAATCAAGTAGCAGGCAACTAAGAAGTGTGCCCTGGATGCAACACTATCTGAAACAGAATGCGAAGAGAACATGTACATGATAGCATTAATACTCTCCACCTTTTAAAATTGAGCTGATCCCATGGTTATTAACCACATCTATGGACAGGAAAGGAGCAACCAGTTGCAAAGCCAGCAATCAGTTGAAAATTGAGCTGATCCCATGATAGCATTATTCTCTCAGGAGCATTCCCACAATTTTGGACTAAATAAAATTTGTCAGTCTCCATGACTATAGTTGCTATCTATCTAGAAAAAAAAGCCATCTGAGAACTCTAGACAGTTGTCATTACCCGTATTGCTAGAGCCAGATAAACCCAAATCTATAATGAGGAGAGACAGCCAGCCTAGGTTATCAAGTAGTCACAAGTGGTGTACATACTTTTTTCCTGAGAAAGACAAATGGGGTACAATCAAACTAAACTGTCAGGCCGGTAGCACTCCAACCAGATTTACCATAAGAGCGTCAGAAAAGCTCAATAACAATTTTAAGGTTCCAAAATCCAGACCACACAATCACAAACCAAGATAAAATTCTAGAAAGTCCCAATAGTTTTAAAAAAGATTAGCATGCTAAGCATAATGAATTATAGAGGAAATGAGGATTAACTGGAACACTCAACATTAAGCTAGTTATGGGGTAAAATTATTAACCCAAGCAGGTAAAGTATAATGTTTCAAATCTTTTCCTTTTCATATATGTACATGCAATTATAATAAAAAGAAACCTGGCATAGCAGGACAAGTCTGAAAAAGCATAGTGATGATCATACAGAACATACATATTGTGCATCTTTGCAAACTTCTAGACATTAGGCAACCCAATTTCCCAATATTAATTGAGAAATCATTTATCTAATCAAAATAGCAAGAATCCTAATTGATCCTAATTAAGGCAATGCATATGTAGACTTTGACCTTCATAATCAACACAAAGAAAACAAAACTGAACAAAAATTGTCACCAGAAAATGTGATTTAAACATCTTCAATGGTCGTCTAGATGGTTTAGAATCTCATGATTTAGAGCAAAATTGCCAAAGGATATTCGATTGTCCTGACCCAATATCGGGGTAACAAGTATACTTCTTTGAAGCTAAACTTTTAACATTATTTGATTTTTCATCAAGGATAAGGCCACTTTCTCTAGAACCTCTACATCAAAACTCCAAATGTTCATTGCTTTGAAACAAAAGTGCTAAGTTAAATAAACTGATATTGAAGCTAGTGACAGTCATAATCGTGGCAAACTTTGGTACATCACAATAAGATTTAAAAGCAATATGCAGATGAAATCAGCCCCTATGACTTGATCATAAAGAATGGCTAGCAAAGTTAACTTCACATGCACATATGCATGACCAGAGCATCAAAGGACTGCATACAACTACTAACCAAGCTATAGAAGACATGGACAACTAAAGAAACAAGGATTAGCATCAGTAGATACCAGACTGATAGCATGAAATAAGAAAGATTAGAATTTTCAACTGATGCTAGCAAAAGATGCACTTGACAAGAAAAGGAAACAAACAAACAAAGCACCACCTTTTTCCGCAACCGGCTTTTCCTTGCAGCTTCACGATTTTGGGCAAGCCTACGAAGTGTCTGCAAATAATGTAAGTTACAAGTTATAACAAAGTAAAAAGATAAACAATGCTGAGAAAATCTGCACAAGGAAGCTAATGAGAACCTTTTGATCCCCTGTCTTCTCCTTTGATCTGTCACTGGAGTCAGAGACAACAGCAAGTGAGTGGCCGGCTTCAAACTGTTTCCAGAAAAACAATCAGTGAAGAAATCATACTTCATAACAAGAAGAAACAAGGAAAGATGATCACGAAACATGATTTTTGGAAAACCTATATTTGTTTGAGAACTTGTGCATTGACTATTCCTTTTAGAATTCCAAGAAAAAGGTGTGTCAGTGGATAAAAAAGCATGCATTTTATTAATGATCCTGTCATCCTCATGGTTACGACCAGTGTTATCCGTATCGCATCATGGGAAGCCACGATACGATACGGGTGATACGCCCAAAAAAAAAATTTTCAAATTTTTTTTTTCAATTTTTTTTTTCAAATTTTTTTTGCATGTTTCTGCCCTCTCTTTCCCTCTCTTCACTTCCCTTAAAGGCATCCTCCAATATGCTTATAATTTGGGTTTATAATTTTATTTATTTAATAAAAATAATGTATAAATTTTTTTTTATGACAAAATCATTTCCCTTTCTGTTACAACTTTTAGGTATATTTTTGCTAACAGTTTCTAATTTCATAAGATCGTAAACAATTAAAAACATTTAGTTCTCTCGGTTCATTGAGTAGGGATTTCACAACTTCACTATTTTAAGGTTCACGTTACATGACTTCCATTGAGTTGAACATGATCAATGTGTGTGAGGCTTAACTCAGTCTGTGAAGTGAGAAATGAAGCTCATGCATTAGTTAAAAAGCTAGTCTCCAATAAGAGAAAAAGGGGACATCATCAAGTAATAATATAACATCATTAAGGTGTCATAGACTCAATAATCAAAGAAATGGAGCTCTTTGTTTTGCTCACATATGAAAATTAGCAAATATGACAACTACATGTACAAAGATAGCAGTTTGTTAATTTTGATATATTACATGAGTGAATTATGGAAGATAACGAAGAAAATGCACTCCTAAGTCCTAACTGAAGAAGACATTGCATGAATTAATTTGAAGTGCAACAACATCATCAAGGAGAAGATGAAGATTATTTAGTTAATGATCCTGATACAAATTTACAATATGTAAAATATAAATGTATTTCATTTTTTGATTCAAAATATATAATTTTGGATGTAATTGTTCAATATTAAATGTTCAATTTGTGCTAAACTTTGCATTATATGAATTTAAAGCAATTATCAGATTTTTTCAAAAATTTCCAGAATTTTCTTGATTTTTTTCGGATTTTTACTAATTTTATTGATTTTTTAAATAATTTTTATAGTTTTTTAATATTAAAGTACAATACGATACGCCCGTATCGTGGAGCACAGCGATACGCGATACGATACGCGTCGGACAACACTGGTTAAGACAAGAAGACTATCCATCCCAAGGAAACAGAAGCACTTAGTCTCATCAATAAAAAGTGTGCTTCAAATAATATGATATACATCTGTTACTTTTGGCCTTGTCTACATCACAATTCCCAATGGTGATGCATTTTTAATTCATAACCAAGGTTCCAACTAAACCTATGTTGGGAGAATTTTGTTGAATATGGTGGGAATTTCTCAATGACCGCTTGTAAGCAATCTTCAGAATTTAAATAACTAAACATAAGCACTGCAAAACTCCGACATATAAACCTAGATATGACAGTAAAAAGATGCAATAGCAGCAAAACAATATAAGAAACAATTCATTGAATTTGAAAGAACGAACCCGCATAGTTTATAAAAATATAATAAATGAATAATGCTCGCAATATGCTACATACTTGTGACTCGCACAAAAATCAAAATGTTGTATACACATGTGTGCATGAAGAAGCACTGCAGTGTAGAGATTTATGCAGGTCAATGTGTGCAACCGAGTACAATAATCACCATAAAAGCGAAGGAAACTCATGGTTCTAGACTTCCTTTTTAATAAGACAAGCAGCGCAATTGTCAATCAATAACAAGATGAAGCAGGAAATAATAGTCTCACCCTTTGACTCCTCTCATCAGGATCACCATCGGTTGACGTATCTGTTTGAGGACTGGCATCAGCCATTGTAAATAGTCCCCAATTGCTCAATCACTCACTGGAGACGGAAGGGCAACTAGCTGTACTCCTTATAGAGTTAAATGTGGAGATTAAACATCAACAACCAGCCGAGAAATGTCAGATGAAGTGGGTGTCTGATGTCATTCTGCATCAAATTATACAACGGCACAGTCAGCTTTCCCTAATCAGTATGCAATTCCTTTTGAAACACTTAAAAGCATATCTAATTTAGCCTTCTTTAGAAACCTCCAGGTTGGAAACATTCAGCATGATTTGTTTAAAGATATCCACGATGACTATCACCCCTTCCTCCTCCCCCCCTCTCTCTCATTTGCATCTTCCCATGTACTAACCTTAGAACTCCATTATGAACATAAATATAACTACGTAAAAGTAATTTATAAAACCTACAAGTATTAATCTAAGCTTAATTTTGTCTGATGCAACAGAGATGAAGAGAAAAACTTAAAAGAAAAGCTCCAAATGCACACTTCTAGTTAAATCGGTAACATCCCATATGAAAATCCAGTTCGTTGACCAGGTTACTACAACAGGAACTCAAAAGCTAAAATGATCTTTTTCCCTGAAAAGAACTCGGGCATTCGAAGCAAGTTAAACTAACAAAGAGTATGGCATATGATCAAGCATCTCTATGGGCGAATCAATCCATTGAACTCAAACGTTGAATCAGTGCGCTGCTTAAAGAGAGAAGAAGTTTACTTTATGAAGTCAAACCGGTATGCACTTCTAGGAAATTTAATCCACACGAACTTGCTCAAACTTCGCGAGTCTACCAAGGGCCTGGCTAGAAAATGATCGTGCAGACGAGGCCGCAACTAACAATTGTCACCATGAAAACTAAAAACCGAATTTCATCTCTAAATGAAAAGAACCAAGAACAACAAGTTTGGTGTGAGAGATCATTACAACGTATGCGCCACATTGGAAGAAGAAACGAAAGTTCTCCATTGTGAATGAGTCTCGTTAACCATCTCAGCATTCACTCTGTTCCTCCAGAATCATAACAGCATCTATTATATAAGATAAAACCCAGAGAAGAACCCAACCGCAACAAACTCCCACCAGAAACGAATCGAAATTTAGGAACAAAGAAATAACCCAAACTCCAAAGACTAGAGAAACAAATCTTACAAAATGATTTGGACAAAAATCCAAATTTTCTCTGTCTAAACCCTCAAGAAAAGGCTACCCAAAACCCAAAAAGGATCCCCCTTTTCATAAACACCCATGGTCAAACTGATCTCATTGCCATAATTTTCACAGGCAGTAATGCAACGCCTAAACAATCATATAACCACCTCCCGAAAAACCAAGAACCAACAAAATCTCTCTCTCCAAAAAAAATATTGAGTCGTACAGAACACCCTTGTGCTTGCAGGAACAACAAAAAACTATCCACAACTTGCTTAGAACACAGAACCCAATCCCAGGAGGATTCTAGAAACCCTAAAAAAAATGAAAGATCTTATCTTTCCCCACAGCACACTGAGAAAAACACGAGAGAGAGAGAGAGAGACTCTTTTGACTCGTTTAACTCCTTTGGTTTTTTATATGAATTCTACGTTTGCAGATTATCCCCAGGGGCTTGTCTTATATCATTTTCAGACCGTCCCGAGAAGAAAACGGTAAAATTACCCACTCTACTCCCCTTCCGCTCTAGTAATAACGATTACCGTGGCGTATGGATCATCCCAAACTAGTTTGTCTTCTTTGCCTTCTTTTTCTCAACGTTTACGACATGTTAATCTCTTCGCCCTTCCCATCTTGTATTAAAGGCGATCGACCAATCATTGTGGGTTCCAGTTCAGAACCCAAGTTGACAATAGATCTGGGCCTAGCTATTCAACCTATATCCAGATCCAAAATGCACGCTCCTAAGCTGGGGATCATGATTTTAGACATGTTAACCTCCTTGGACGGAAGTCACCCCATCTTTCTTTGGGTGTTGTGCGCACGTGATATACATACATATATGATGTATATATACGTGTATATATATAGTCTTAGTTACATAATGTTGATGGATAATCTTACAAAAACATTTTCATTATTCGATCTTTAAAATGGACGATAAAGAATCGAACGTACTATTGTACCTTTATACTTAACATTAATGCATCATATGCATTAAATGTAAAGTTATTCAAATATCTATGATTAGTCTCAAAGATCGAACGGTGAAAACCCTTATGCAAGATTATGCACTAGAAGACATTATGCAATTAAGATACTTTCTATATACATATATGCGCATATATATATATATGTGTGTGTGTGTGTGTGTGTGTGTGAGAGAGAGAGAGAGAGAGAGAGAGAGAGAGAGAGAGAGAGAGAGAGAGAGAGAAGGGGAGACTTTCGAAAACCTTGTCACTTTTGTATGAAAAAAGATGAACCAACTTAGTTTCAAGAAGTAAAAGAGAACTTTTTGTTTGTGTTGTTATGGTTTAGTATATTGTTCATCTCATCACTATATATTCAATGGCATTCACCTTCTGTCTAGTTCATTGAATAAGATTGATAGTTGATTGAATCATCTATTTGTTAGATAGTTGTCACTAGATATGACTAATACATGGGACTAGTATATGAGGCAATTAACCCTGGGTTAGTTGGCTTGAGTATTCTACTGAATCAGCATAAGAGGCGATCACTACATAAGCCAATGAACAAGGTTGATAGTCTGAACAGTGTAATGGTTGGCCTCAGGGTAGGTTGGTATAGGCAACCACCATTAATTTGTAAGATGATCGCCCTGATTAAGTGCATTCGGGCAACTATCTTTGATAAGTAGTTTATTGTGCAACCACTTGTCAACTAATTGATTTAGAGCCATTGAGCTTGTTTATGTTAACAATAATGTTGGGCTCATCCGTCAGTTGTAGGCTCTATTAATGAATGTTACGAAACTGATGAACGATTATTCACCATTATTTGCTTGAGGTAAATAACTGATTAATCGATTGTTTGTCAGTTGTCGATTTAGAGTTATTCATAACCAATTCATCTTTAGCTATCTCTAGCGAACCAATGACCTCATTAGATAAGGATTTTGCATAATCATAATTAGCTGACTCAAGATTATGTGGCAATTGATCCTTCATCGTTTATTGTTTCAGTGTATGTGTCCGACTCTATATTATTAGTTGATGCTATGTTGATAGCCAATCCAACATTTGTCTTTATACTATCAACCATATTCAGATCTACTTATTCAACACCAACTAAATCTACATTAGTTGTATGATAGCTTGGTTGAGATGAAGCACTAGTCCTCGGTTATAGATTTTGTACTTATCGTTTTTTTTGGTTGATGTATTTAATATCATTTCATCTAAATAATGACTAGTAGCCATGTACAACTTTTGTTTAAACTTTTGTTTATATGATCTAAGATAGCATCTATGTCTTTGTCTTTGACGCTTGGTGATTGCCCCTCCAACTAGTGGATAAGGGTAACTATTCTCATTGACAGCTTAGTCGTTTATAGATTTTGTACTCATCGATTCTTTAGTTGATGCATTTGACAATATTTCATCTAAATAATGAGTAGTAACTTGTAAAACTTTTGTTTAAACTTTTTTTAATGTGATCTAAGATCTCATCTATGTCTTTGATGCATGGTGATTGCCCCTCCAACTAGTGGATAAGGGTAACTAGGTGAGTACAAGGTAGGTTGCTTTCCGTTGGGTTGAGATGAACCAATCCAATGACTATTGCATGGGACAATTGTCCCTATGTTTGCGAATATAGGCAATCAATTACTACATAAAAATTTACAATAACCAATCTAATGGCCCTATCAGGAGTAGGGATACCAAAAGTTTGTTGTTGTTGAGAACGAACTGACTCAACTTCAATGGTACAATGTTTCCACTATTTTGGGTTGAGGCACCTGAAAACGCTGACCTCCGTTCTCAGATGGTTTAGATAAGGCTCAGACATTTGTGGGCCTTTGGGAATCCTCGGTCAACTACCCATAAAAGATGGTCCCAATCAGGGCTTTGGAAGCTTTCTAGAGTATTTGCCAAGTTTTGGATCGGAATCTAGTTCAAAATTCAAGAACCACCTGATTGCAAGTCACATCGAGACTGAAATTAGGTTAACCTTTGATAACTTGATAGAGTTGTGATATTTTGATCATATCTTCTTCAATACAGTTCCAATTGATGTAATTCTATGTATGTTGAAAAATAGGTAAAACATCGAATGATTCTTACTAGAATTTGCTAAGTTATAATCTTTCATTGAAAATGTACGCATGATTGACTAAGACTTCGAGTACCTCTTGTAGGGTAAGATTGTTTCTTTTGTATTTCAATGTTCCAAACTTAAATTCAAACGATTCTTGTCTCTTTAGAAAGTAGGCGATGCAAGATTTCTATGTGTCTAGAACTGAGAAGACCAACTTAGAAATTGATTTTTGATGAATTTTAGAACTCAAGACAAATCGGTAGTAGGTCAATGGTAGAAAGTTTATGTAACTTAATATAGAAAGACCAAACTCGCAAGAGAAAATGAAGGAGTGTGGAAGGAGAATCTTTATCAACTAAAAAAGAGGACTATAACTAAGGACTATGATTAGAAAAAACGAAAAAAAAGGGAACTAGATGCTCCCGATGATGTGTTTGTGATTGATAATTCTTCCAAGTGAGCAGCCATCTCCTTTTATAGATGAGGGTGTACTTATTTTTAGATTATTCTTCACTTCTCTAAATGATTTTTTGACTTCTCCAACTATTAGAATAATGACTTATAACTCTTCTGCCTATTTTTAAAAGGTGGTTAATGGTATTTGTTAATTGGTTAATATTTTCAAATTAGTGGTTATAACGTTTCACTACTCATCAGTTTCAAGTTCCTCGAATGAGCCTATATTGAGAAGAGGTAATTACTGATGAAAGCAGCTCCTCGGTTCTCATGGAATTTTGGGGTTAACACTTTAAATATACTTTTTTTTTGTTTTCCAAATATGCTCATCTTTTTTATCAAGTGTAAGAAGCAACTTGTATGGGGTTTGTGTATGAGGTGATTCGCATACATGAGCCACCCTCTCTCTCTCTCTCTCTCTCTCTCTCTCTCTCTATCTCTCTCTATATATATATATATATATATATATATATATATATATATATATATATATATATATATACATGTAGGCAGCAGTAAATGCTCAAACCCCATATGTGCTCAAATCTATTTTATCATCTTAATTATTTGATATTTGAGATAAATAGTTGAGATGATAAAACAAAAAGCATTTAATGTATATGATGAATTAAATAAAAAGTATAAAAGTATAACATTATTTTAATTAAAATCTCTACTCCATGTCAATCAAGTGGTGGAGATGTTTGTGTAGATTTAAATACAAATTGGTTTGAGTATTTACTACTATATATAAAGTGGATGATTGAAACCACTTAGATGTAAATTCTATCCAAACCGTTCTCAACTTTCGATTGAGAAGTTTGAATGATTGAGATTGAAAAACAAAAAGTGAAAAATATATATAAAGACAATTAAATACCCCAAAAGGTATATATACTTTTTATGATTTTCAATCCATGATCTAATAATTGAGATGGGTTTCAATAGAGTTTGCATCATCCAACCTTTCACACACACACACACACACACACACACACACACACACACACACACATATATATATATATATATATATATATATATATATATATATATATATATATATATATAGAGAGAGAGAGAGAGAGAGAGAGAGAGAGAGAGAGAGACCAATCAATGCAAATTGTGACTGATTGTTCAATTAAAAGTGATGATTTATTAAAATTAGTACAACAAAAAGTTCTTTTTTTCTTTTTAGTCAAGTACTTCTTATGAAGTAAGAAATCAAATATCTCTACTCAAAAATCAAAAGCAACTTTATAGTATTTTAAAATGAATCATTCATCTTCTTTGATTGAATAGTTAAATGTCGTTTATGGTTTGTGGAACCCCATGACCAAGATTCTACATACGTGTGCATGCACACACATACTATAGAGTCTAGATTTAGGAACCCATAATAATAGAAAACCACAAAAAATCCATCCCAACCATTTGATCTTTGAGATGAATGGTTGAAATGATAAAACAATAAGCATTAAATGTAAAGTACAAAACTAGAATGACACTTTTAATTCAAATCTCCAAACTTTGAGCATGTCAATCCAATGATAGAGACAATGGGTTCCGTTTATGGTTCTTTATTTTTGTGTGTTCTTTAAATCTAGACTCTCTCTCCTCTATGTGTGTGTGCATGTGTCTGGATGTATATATAGACGAGGGAAGAGAAGTTGGACCGTTGCCTCCTTTCTCATTGAAGTCAATAATTCCTTTTCTCACAGCTAACCTTTATATAACTAGTTCATGTCAATATACTTATCTTTCCATTGGAATCAATATCAAAAACTCTTTCCCACTACTTACATTGTCTTGGGTTCTTTTAGCTCAAAATCCTTATGAACTTGTATCTGTTTTCAGCCCAGAAGCTCAGGTGACTAACAAAACAACAACAAACATGCTTGCCATGCTCGCTTTACATATAAAATCATTGGATATAAACATGGCTTCATGATCATGTTCAACACATGAATTAACACTGTCCTTTGCTGAAAGCAGAATGACTCTGATATCTTGCATATAATTGTAGACTTCTTTCGTCATAATTGGATCATGAAAGCATCAACAAGGCATCACATAATTGGACATGCATGCATACGTACATACATACACGTGTGTGTGTGCTCATGCATGCATGTGTGCAATTAATAATTTAAGTTCGAGCCCGTATACACGTCTAGGTTGACCTCAGCTGTTCTCTTGCACTGGTCCTTAGTCCATGGAGGAACAGTTTGCTAGACTAGGACAAGCTTGATTTACAGGCCTATTCGTCAAAAACTCGTGCTTGACTTACAAGCACTTACCTCCATGTCAATCTCTTCTACCTCCATTGTCGCTACTGGCTTCACTTTGAGCCTAATTAGCTGAATTAGATTCTCTTTGCACACACAAACACACGCACACGCACTTCTTTCAATTTCTTATTCAAAACTTTCTTTACTGGTCCTGTTATGGGTGTAGTGGCTCACCCTGACTGCAATTCGCCGGGATATTATCTCCATCTATTCTTCAGTGCATTTAGGACTTATCATTCTGAAATCAATTGGAAGATGTAGATACCTTTTCTGTTTACATAGAAAGTGTCTTATTAAGGATTTCTCTGCTCGGAGCTATTCACGAAACCGTATTTGATAGTGAACAAAGTCTGTTGAAACAGATCTTTCACGGCAATACCAAAACTCACCTACAAATAACTCGAGCAAAGCAGCATTCTGTTTCTTGATGCAAAACTATTTGAAAGGCTGCTGTGGTCATTCATGTAGCTTTTAAAAGTTTGAAATGGGTGTGATTGGGTTGGGATCAATCCTCCCCACATTGGTTTCTTATGATTCATCTCTTGGAGGTGTAGGAGTTCTTCTTCTCTTAAAATCACAATCCATCTCTTTCAGTCTCCATGGATGGTGGATCTAGAAATTATTGTAGGGTGGAGCGAATAGACCACAATACTGTTTAGGATCGGCGAGTAATGCTATAGACCAAGGACCCAATCATGGGCTCTAGCTTCTTGTTGATTTTCAAATTTCAAATAATGTTTATGACCAAGCTCAGCTCAATGTAGATCAGCCGAGGACTGGAGTTACAAGTATTCTTGTCATAGTCTTTGGAGTCGCATTAGAGTTTTGTTTGAGCATTGCTGGACTCTCCCCGGACTTTTCAAGGTTTAAGAAATCTCCATGATTCATCTTTCAATAGAAACTTAAGATAATTAATTTTTTATGAGAAGATTTGACATAAAGAATTTCTCAATTTCTTAAATGGTTTCATATCAAAAAGTTAAGTTTACATTTTACACTTTTAACAACAAAAAACAAGTTTTTAAATCCAAAAAAGTTATCTCTCGTTGATGAATGATTCAATCTTATTTGCATCGTTTGAGTATAAACAATTTACATGCACGACCTTCTTTCTCCGTATTCCTTTATATATATAAATAAATGCTCAAACCCATCGATGCTCAAATCTATTTTATCATCTCAATATTTTGATGTTTGAAACTCTGCTCATGTAAAGGATCACCCTTGCATGGACTGTCCCAAACCCGGATAAAGGAGGAGAGTTGCGTTAGGCTTCCGACAATAAGCGTAAAACTTTGTTGGATTTTTATGCCACGGATTATACAAATTATGAGCATTGCATTGGGGCGCCCCTCTTAGCGATGCACTGTAGAGCCCCAATGTAGTGAAAATTAAGCAAGGACCTCTACATTTTTGCCAGAATGTAGTAAATCAATTGCAGAGAGAGTTTCCACATTATGGACGAGTGTGGCTAAAGAAGTTAGTCCTGCTACATTGTCGCCCGAATATAGTGAATAAATTGCAGAGAGGATCTCCTTATTTTCAGCATGGATGGATGGAGGGGGTAAGAAAGCTAGTACTAGATAATAAGATTCGTATTAGTTATTAGAATATCATAACATTGTCCAGTAAGCTAATGGAGGGAGTAGATACTATGATTCAGAGAAAGATTAATATCCTATGTTTACAAGAGACAAAGTGGGTTGAAGAAAAAACAAAAGAGATTTAGGATACATGTTTTAAATTATGGTACTTAAGAAAGGAAAAGGCTCAAAAATGAGTTGGTATTATCATAAATAGTGTAGTTGGACAAAGTTGCTCCCAACGGCTAGTAGTGTAGCTGTTGAGGAGAGGGACCGGCCCTTGAGGCCTAGTCCCAACGATCCTGTTGGGCACTAATAACCTAAATACCTATTACAAATTAACACTCTCGCTCAAACTTGTGGTGTATATACCAAAAATTTGTATGCAAACATAAATCTAGGAAATGACAAAAACTTGATGAAGAAATATGCCAACTATAACTCTGAAGGAACATAACATACAATTAACCTTTTCTTTAAACATTCCTCCTTAATATAGTGACAATCCATCTCAATATATTTAGTTTTCTCATAAAATGTATTATTTGAACCAATATACATAACGCTTTTGTTATCTCAAAGCAATTATGTTAGTCCTCCAGGATAACCTCTATGTTTGCTAAGAGTTCAGTAATCCAAGATATCTCAAATGTTGTAGTTTCCATGACTCTATTGTGCCTCTATAGATGATAAAGCCACATTTTGCTGCTTTTTACATCTCGAAAAAATTAGAGAATCACCTAAAAATATACAAAATCTAGTGGTCGAATGTCTATAATTCACATCCCCACCCCAATCAGCACATCAGTGTAAGCAATTAGTTTAAAATTTAAATGAAGAGGATGAGGTTACAATGATCACCCTTTCAAGTGTATCCTTATGTATCTTACAATCCGCATAACCGTATTCATGTGTATACTAGTGGGGGCTTGTTAAAACTGACTTGTCACGTATACTGCATGTGTTATGTCTAGTCAAGTGATGGTAAGATATGTCAAGGCTCCTATCATGTGTCTGTAGGGAGTGAAATCCTCTAATTTTTCTCTATTTGTTGTTCTCAGTTTGGTCCCTATCACCTCTAGTGTGCTCACTTTCTTGACATCTGTCAAACCTAACACAATAACAACAACAATTAAGTCTTTTCCCATACTACATGGGGTTGGCTACATGGATTCTTTGTTTCTACATAACCCTATCATGTGTCATGCTAGCAGTTAACTCAATATAAACTAGATCATTCTTTATTGTTTCTTTCCAACACTTTTGTAGTCTTCCTCTTCCTCTTTTAACATTTTCACAATCTAATTTTTCATATATTCTTACGGGAACATCCTTGGGTTGTCTTTCTATGTGTTTAAACCATCTTAAACAATTTTCTCTCATTTTATTCTCTATTAGTGTTACTCCCAATTTGTTTCTAATAACCTTATTATGTATGCAGTTTTTTCTTGTGTGACTGCTCATCCATCTTAACATCTTCATTTCTACTACAAACTTCTTTTGCACATGTTGATGATTAACTTTCCAACACTCAGAACCATAAAACGTAGTAGGTCTAATTGATGCTCTATAATATTTACCTTTCAACTTCAATAATGTCTTCCTATCATATAGAATACTTGATGTCCCTCTCTATTTTAACTAATCGATATTAATTCTGTGTAACATCTCCATCAATTTTTCCATCACTTTAAAAAATTGACCCTAGGTATTTAAAACTTTCCTTATGAGGGATGTAATGTGTGTCAATCTTAAATTCTATGTCCTCTGAAGTACTCAAATGATCAAACTTACATTCTATATATTCTGTCTTTGTTCTACTAAGTCGGGTAGTGGTGAGGTTGAGCTTGACTTAATCATATATTGAGATGTACATGAGTGTGACTCGAGCTTGACTAACACAATATCATTTGCAAATAACATATACCAAGGTACTTCATCTTGAATATGTTTTGTTAACTCATGATGACCAATATAAATAAATATGGACTTAAAGTTGATCCATGAAGTAACCCAATCTTAACTTTAAAGGAGCCGCCATTCCTTCACGAGTCCTCATACATTTTTTGCACCATCGTACGTGTCTCTTATAAGATATGTCAATAGGATACCACTCTTTTGTAAGGTTTTCCAAAGAACACCTCTTGACACCCTATCGTAAGCTTTTTCTAGATCAATAAATAGCAGGTAAAGGTTTTTTTTTTTTGCTCTAAAATGTTCCATAAGATGTCTCAATAGGTGAATCGCTTCAATAGTAGATATACTAATCTGTCAAACTTGACCTATTAACAATATCACTAGCAAATTTTGTTTGTGACAAAAAATATCCTCTTTTATCATGTGTCACTTCTATTTCCAAGAAGTAATTAAGTAGACCGAGATCTTTCATTTCAAATTCTTTATGTAAGTCTCATTTTGATTTGTAATATACCATTTTCATCACTTCCAGTGATAATCATATCATCTACATATAGAAGTAGAATCACAATACTTGCATCCGTTTTTCTTATAACAAGACAATGCCAATATAACAAGAACGAAAATCCTGTGTATACATAAAATTCTCAAATCTATCAAACTAAGCCTTAGGAGCTTGTTTTAGTCTATGTAAAACCTTTTTTTAGTTTAAAAACATAGTTACTTGGGGCAATAAATCCAAGAGGAATAGCCATATAGATATCTTCACTAAGATTTCTATTTAAAAAAGCATTTTTAATATCCAATTAATATATATCTCATTCTTTAATTACACAAATAGAAATTAATATACGCACAATAGTCATATGAGTAATAAGCGCAAAAGTTTCCTCATAGTCAATCCCATATTCTTCAAAGTAGCCCTTCGCCATAAGTCTTGTTTTGTACCTTTCAATAGAACCATCGCTATGAGTTTTGATGTTATAGACTCATCTACAACCAATAATTTTCTTTTCCTTGGGTTTCGGAACAATGTCCCAAGTACTATTCCTTTCTAGAACTTCTAATTCATCATTCAAAGATTTTCTTCTTTCTAATTTATTTTTTACTTGATATGGTTGCTATATGGTTTCTATGTTGAGGTTGAAATGATTTACAAGACACAAATCTTTAAGGGGGTTTTATGATCCTTTTACTAGGAACATTATCATTTTCTCTATTCTTCTTTACATAATGATATTCAAAGGGTCTTAGAATTTCTTTTATAGTTTCAAGGTTTGTAGATTCATCTTCTAGGTGAACTATGCTATCCTCTTTTACTTCGTCATTGTTATCTAACCTTTCATCCGAGATTTCATCCAAAAACGTATAACTATCTTCGGTGCTTTGTGACTCATTTCCATAATAACATTAATCTTCAATGAATTTGACATCTCTAGACACATAAAGTTTATCTTCTTTTGGGTTGTAACATCTATTCCCCTTTTTATCACTAGGCTTATTTGAATACAATTTTTCTATGAGAGAATAATTTTCAAGTTTGGTTGATAACATCCTATTTATCAAATATACGAAAGTTAGAGCGGCTTCGGCCCACAAGTGTTTGAGAATTTTACTTGCTAATAACAAAGTTCTAGTAGTTTCAATAATATGTCTATGTTTTCATTCGGCTAAACCGTTTTGTTGGGGGAGTTTTTGTAAAAGATTTTTTCTGCCAAATTCCATGTTCTTCAATATAGTTTTTGAAATCGTTTGAAAGATATTCGCCCTTGGAGTCGATTCTTAAGATTTTAATATTATTTTTAAATTGAGTTTTTATTATATTGTGAAAAAAAATATTTAAAAACTTTTGATTTATGTTTCAAAAAGTATATCCAAGTATGTTGAGTAAAATCATCTACAAAGATAACATAATAGGTCACTCCTCCTTTTGAGGTTATGAGAGCAGGTCCCCAAACATCAAACTGCACCAATTCGAAGGCTTTTTTTGTGATAAAGCTTTTTTCAACAAATGGTATATGATGTGTTTTGCCAAAAATACAATCTTTGCAAATAAAATCATTCTTTTTATTATTATTATTATTATTTTTTTCTTTATCTATGGATAATTTAGCCGACCCCGTCTAGTATGGGAAAAGGCTTAGTTGTTGTTGTTGTTGTTGTATCTATGGATAATTATTCATTTTACTTACATCAAGATATCCCAATCTTTTGTGTCAAAACCCAAAATCATTATAAGTAATCCCACATGTTTCAAAATTTGACATAACTAAATTATTCATGGCATAGAGATCGCCTTCTCTATGTCCTTACCCAATCACCTTTTTCAATAGATGATTCTGTACGATGCATCCATTTGGTGAGAAGGTAGCAATACAACCATTACGATAAATTTGAGAAATCGAGAGAAGATAAGGTTTAGTTTTGGTATAAAACGTACTTTGAGTATTTTAAAAAGATTAATTTCTAAGTTACCAATTTCTTTAACATCAACCTTAGTTTCATCTACCGTAAACACTTATGCTCTAACTTGTGTGCATTTGTCTAACAATTTATATTCATTAATCATTAGTCATATGAAAGGAAGCACCAAAATCTAAAAACCATGGTATACCTTGGCATTTGGAAGAAGATGATAACGTCGGCCTGGAGATGCTTGCCTTTTCTTTGATTTTTTTTTCAATGCAACCTTTGATCTTAATTTCCTCTACCGTAAACCACTTCTTTGTTGTCTCTTGTATTCCCTAATCTAGTTTCCTCCATAATTAAATCAATCAAAATCTCATAGCTTTTGGGTCTTAATCTTCTTTGGATCAAATTTGATCTAATATTTTCAAATTCATTTCAATCCTTGTATAAAGAAGACAAAGTATTCGTTATCAAAAAATTCTTAAAACTCATGCATACTTTGAAGTTTTTCGAATTTGTCAAAGCTTTTAAGTTGGTTTCAAAGATCGAAAAACTCATTATGATAATCCCTAATGCTCATAAAAGCTTGTTTGAGCATTATAATTTTTTCGATCAAATTTATTTAAAAACAAAATCGTCTCGATAATGAGTTTTTTTAAGATATTCTCGAGCCTCAAAACATTATCAAACATGCTAATTCGGTTACATAGTTTTTCATCCATATTTTGGCCAATAATTTAAGTGATTTTGACATTATACTTTTATTTTTTCGACTCTTATTTATATTTCTCTTTTAACTTGAGAAATTCATCACCATCAAACCCTTCCTCTATCTATTTGGGCTCTTTAATTGTATTGTCAATATAAACCCAATAGTCTTTGTAGTTAAAATATTTTTTTATAGTACCTGCGCAACTTAGATAAGAGTTGGAAACTAACAAGCAATGAAATGTCTCACTTTTCTTTTTTATTTTCTCAATAATAATGAGAAATATGAAGAGTATCTTATTCTCTCAAGATAATCAAAAGATTCTCAATTTTGAGGATCTTTCCACAATTGGCATAAATCTCAATGCAACTCTAATTGGATTTTTCGGCTCTAATACCACGTGAAAGTAACACCAATAACTCGCCAATGATATCCACAAACTTAAATACAAATAATCTCACAAGATCTTCAACAAGTCAAATTACTAAACAAATCACCAAACTCTTGGTACACAAGCCAAAACCCAATAGGTGAAATAAAACACATGCCCTTTATTTATAGAGGCTTTACAACATTGATAATAGAGAGAGATTGAGAGCAACTGCTCCCACCGGCTACACAACTAACCATTGAGGAGAGGGACTAGCCCTTGAGGCCCAGTCCCAACGATCCTGCTCGGCCCTAATGGTCCAGTATACCTATTACAAATTAACACCATCTACTGTGTATACTGCTTACAATACTACTGGTGCAACATTCTGGATACTACTTCATTGGCTTAGGACTTGATGATGGACCAGGATTTTGCTATATTTACCCATGTTACACAAACAGTGAGTAAAGTGGTCTGCTAAGACACGGATGTGGCACCGATACAGACACAAATATGGTGTCAGGCATGCCCCAGCCGTATCGTCCACTTTATCCTTCTAAGACCCTCATTTTCCTCTCTCCCTCCTTTTAGTTTTCCATTCTTTGTTCTCCCTGTAAATACTCCCATCCTCTTTTGACAGGCTGCAGTGCAAAGATTGTACTTTGATGGGTAGCATTGCAGATTTGACACTCTTTATTTTCCTCTGAAAAGGTGACAAGCTGCGCTCTCACATTTGTATATAAATATATATGCACTGACTTGATAAACTGCAGTTACTAGAATGTAGGCCTTGAAAGAAAAAACACAAAGATGGATGAAAGATTGCAGTATATTTTACGTGTATATATCGAACATGATATATGCTAACACACTTAGATTGTAACATATCCAATCAAATCTCAATCATCCATCTTGGGTTAACGAATGGTTGAAATTTGAATTCATAAATAAAAAAAGTATACATGCGAATAAAGTATATTTGCAAAAAGTATTACTTTTTACTTTTGCTTTTTGAATTAAAATTTCAACATCACCCAAGATGGATGGTTGAGATTGGTTGGATATGCCAGCACATAAGTGTGCTAGCATATATCAGGTTCTCTCTCTCTCTCTCTCTATATATATATATATATAAATATATAAACTGACGAAATGATGAATGAAAGGTTGAAATAGATTTTATGCACATTCAGACAAATTTTAGTACAAACACAAAAACTGATTCATAAATTACTAGGCATATTTAATTTCACTCTTGTATACCATTATAAACTGGTGAAAAACAAATCAATCTCTTTCAAAGGCTGTTACATACAAGATGCAACCTGGAAAAGGTAAGGGTGGCATACAAATAAGGGATGCCTAAGTCCATGCTTTCTAAGAGACACATGAAAAAAATAGTCAATTCTTCATATATATATATATATATATATATATATATATATATATATATATATATATATATATATATATCTTGCCGTCCTCACACCTGAAAGTTTATATATTTGCTGTATTTGCATCCACATCCGCACCCATGTGACGGATATTTACCATTCTACTGTAATCTGTGGTCTGGTCATTTATTTTCACCAACATGGGAATGATGAGTACAGAAGCAAGTTTTTCTCTTTGTTGATGTACACTTTTTACTTCTTTATCTTGTTCGGAGTAAGTCAGCTTGCTTGAGGTAAATGTTTCTATTATCTTTGTTGGCTTCTTGCAGACGTCAGAGAAACCAGCCAGTATAGTAGCTCTTCTGGAGGCAAGCCAAAACCATGCATGAAGTTCTTCAGGTTTGCTCTTTCACCAAGTTTTCTGTCTCTGATGCATTCTATGACAGTAGGCTATTGTATGCGATGAAATTGTCTAGAGTAGATGTTAACTAGGCTTTAAAAGTTCTCGAACCAGATCAGTAATTTGTCTTTCTGGTGTAGAACATTTTTGAAAGGCAGCTGTTTCACTTTCAGGTCTGCCCAGTGGCTTGGAAGTAAAAATTTGCTGACTGTGAGTGGTCAGGTACTGATTCTGTAGTGGAAAGGAGATATCAAGGAGGATTTGATGGGTTCAAAAGAAAAACATCACTACACATTCTTTAGTGGATCTGTCTTAGCTAATAGTTATAAATGTCTGTATTTATGTGACAAAACTGAGTAACATCACAACAACTAAGCTTTTTTCCATGATGGAGTTGGCTACAAGGATTCTTTGTTTCCACATAGCCCTATCATAATTTGCAGAATTCATGGTAGATAAGTCCGACAACTGACTATTGGAAGCCTAATCCAACCCTCTTCTTTTATCTGGGCTTGGGACCAGCCATGCAAGGATGATCTCTTATATGGGCAAAGTTGTCAAAACTGAGTAACATTACAAACAGAAAATGAAGAAGCACTAGATAATGATTTATCGGCATTTTGCATGTTGTCATTTTAACTGACATTTGTCTGATATTCGACAGTACCTCAGGTTGTCCATTTGGAGAAGCTTGCCACTTTCTGCATCATGTGCCTGGCGGTCTAAGTGCTTTGGGCTTATCTCCTCTTGTATCTTTGCTAGCTCCCGGGGCATATCCCACACAGAAGAAGCCTGCGGGACCAGTTGGAGATCCAAGTGTTTCTGTTAATGGCTACAAAACAAAACTCTGCAACCGATACAACACTGCAGAGGGATGCCGATTTGGTGATAAATGTCATTTTGCACATGGCGAGAATGATCTGAGACCCTCATCAAATCATTCATGGGGAAGCAACTTGCATGTTCCTACAGATGGTCCTCGAGAGTCGGCCCCTCCTGGATTTGACGACAATGGTAGTCCCATCCACTCAAATCCAGTGGCCCATGGCAGTGCCTCAAATGTCAAACTACAAGGATATGCTGAACCCAGTCCACCTGGTGTTGCAGCTAATGTTGATCCTTCCAATTGTTCACCCAGGTCCGTTGGCACAAATGTCCAGGTACTCTTATGATGTAGAAATGAGATTATAAATGAAGTGATATGCCCTTGATGATCAAAGTTCACCTAATCTGCTGCTTTGTAAGTCTTGGGATATGGAGTTGTATGGACAGGAATTTGCTTCAACAACTTAAACCAGTCTGTGTGTCATAGAGCAAGCAAATTTTGTAGTTTTTAGGCTTTGCAAGCAACTTAGTCCAGGTTGTTGACTGTAGACTATTTTTGGACAACTCTTTGTATTGTTCTATTACTGATTCAATGACAAATTCAAGCAACGGAGTAATAATCTGAGCAGTTGCAACTGTACTTTCTTGTACGCAATGACATTGTGTTCTATTACTTTATCAATAACTTCCTGTTGCAAGACAATCCAAATGATAGATCCTTTATGCTAACCATGAATGTCTCCTGCAGTACCTTTATGGGTTATGATCTGTTCTTGTGTTACATGCAATATTGAGTTAAACATTTTCCTTTAAATAAAATGTGTTAACTTGTAATTGGATAGCTGGGCCTTTAGGGCCCAACACTTCCACCAATATGGGCCAGGAGGGCCAGTTTGGACTGGCCCTCAAAGGCCAACGGCTACACTACTAGCCGTTGGGACATCCCCACAACTAGTAGTGTAGTTGGGAGCTGCTGCTCCCACTCTCTATCTTATCAAGTGTAATAAATCCTCTATAAGTAGAGGATGTTGTGCATTCTAATAAATTAGAGCTTTTTGTGTACTCATTTGACTTGATTTGGCATTTTACCTATTTGGTTTGACTTGTGCACCAAGTGTTTTGTGATTTGACTTATGCAAGATCTTGTATGATCATTGGTGTTTGGGTTTGTGGACATTATCGACTATATCATAGTGTTATTTTGAGACGGTATTATAGTTGGTATGGTTCGTTTAGAACTGCATTGGGATTCATGGTGATTCTAAAAAGATTCTTAAAATTGGGAGTTGTTTAACTATTTTGAAGAAATCAAGGTATTCTTCATATTTCTTATTCTTGAGAAAATATAAAAAAAGTGAAACATTTCATTGCATGTTGGTTCCCAATTCTTATCCAAGTTAGGCACGTACCATAAAGAAATATTTTATTTCTAAATACTATTGGGACTATATTGATGGTACAATTAAAGAGCCCAAATAGATTCAAGAAGGGCTTAATAAGAATGAGTTTCTCAAGGTGGAAGAAAAATACAAATAAGAATTGAAAAAGTGAGAGAAATACAATACATAGATTATTGACCAAAATATGGATGAAAAACTCTGTAGTAGAATTAGCATGTTTAATAATCTTATCATACTTGAGAATACCTTAGAAAATCTCATTCTCAAGATGATTTTATTTTTTAAATAAATTTGATAAAAAAGATGATAATGCTAAAACAAGATTTCATGTGAATTTTCTGATTTATGGAACCAACTTAAAAGTTTTGATAAATTCGAAAAACTTCAAAATGTAGATGAGTTTTAAGAATATCTTGACAATCAATATTTCTTCTTGTTTATATATGATTACAAAATTCCGCCCATGTAAGGGATCACCCGTACATGGTCGGTCCCAAGCCTTGATAAAGGAGGAGTGTTACGTTAGGCTTCTAACAACTATTGTAAAACTTTGTCAGAGTTATCTATCATGGATTATATAAATTATGAGAATTGCGTTAGGGTGTTCCATCTTAGTGACGCACTGCATAGTTCAAATGCAATGAAAAGTAAGTAAGGTCTTCTATATCTTCGCCTAGATGTAGTTAATTAATTGCAGAAAGGGTTCCCACATCATGAACGAGTGTAGTGTGGGTAAAGAAGTTAGTCCCATTACATTGTTATCCGAATGTAGTGAACAAGTTACAACGAGGTTCTTTGCATTTTCAAAATGAACAGATGCGGGGGTAAGGAATCTAGTCCTAGATAATAAGATTCGTATTGATATTTGGAATATCGGAAATAAGTTAAAGAGGCTGAAGAAGGGCTTGATAAGGATGAGTTTCTGAATGTAGAAGAAAAATATAAATAAGAATTAAAAAAGTGAGAGAAATACAATGTCAAAATCACATGGATTATTGACCAAAATATGGATGACAAACTCTGTAATAGAATTAGCATGTTTGATAATACTTATCATACTTGGAAATACCTTAGGAAAACTTATGAAATCTCATTCCCAAGATGATTTTATTTTTTAAATAAATTTGATGACAAAGATGATAATGCTAAAATAAGATTCCATTTGAGTTTTCTGATCTATGGAACCAACTTAAAAGTTTTGATAAATTCGAAAAATTTCAAAGTGTGGATGAGTTTCAAGAATATCTTCGCAATCAATATTTCTTCTTGTTTATATGGGATTACGAAACTCCGCCTATGTAAGGGATCACCCATATATGGTCGGTTCCAAGCCTAGATGAAGGAGGAGGGTTACGTTAGGCTTCTAACAACTAGTGTAAAATTTTGTCGGACTTATCTATCATGAATTATACAAATTATGAGCATTGTGTTAGGGTATTCCATCTTAGCGAAGCGCTGTATAACTCAAATGCAATGAAAAGTAAGGGCCTCTATATCTTCGTCCAGATGTAGTGAATTAGTTGCAGAGGGGGTTCCCACATCATGAACGAGTGTGGTGTGGGTAAAGAAGTTAATCCCACTACATTGTTACCCGAATATAGTGAACAAGTTACAACGAGGTTCCCTGCATTTTCAAAATTAACGGATGCAGGGGTAAGGAAGCTAGTCCTAGATAATAAGATTCGTATTGGTATTTGGAATATCGGAACATTGACCGAAAAGTTAATGGAGGTGAAAGATATTATGATTTGGAGAAAGATTCACATTTTATGTTTACAAGAGACAAAATGGGTTGGAGAAAAATCAAAGGAGATTGAGAATACAAGTTTTAAATTATGATACTCAAGAAATGAAAAGGCTCGAAATAGGGTTGGTATTATTATAAATCAAGATTTAAAGGATAGTATAGTAGACATACAATGATATGGTGACTGAATTATGAAAGTGAAATTAGAGTTAAGAGTAGAGGGTTTAAATAGGATTAGAAGATAATACAAAGAAGATTGTTTTGGAGGAGTTAGATAAGGTAATTCAAAGAATTCCACAAAGGGAGATGATTTATTTGGGAGAAGACTTAAATAGACATGTCAGTAAAGATACATTATGATATCAAGGTATTCATGAAAACTATGGTTTGAGGGATATAAATGAGGAAGGTAGAGATATTTTAAATTTGGAATGGCTTTTGATCTCTTTATAGCCAATATAATTTTTAAAAAATGAACTGAACATTTAATTACTTATAAGAGTGGTTTGTCACAAACACAAATTGATTATTTTATTTGTAGAAAAAAAGATAAATCGTATTTTAAGGATTGCAAGATAATTCTAAGAGAAAGCTTAACTACTCAACATAGACTTTTAGTAAAGGATTTACAAGTAAAAAAGTGGACAAAGAAGAATAGAGTGGGTTGAGCTATTGAAATTAGATGGTGGAACCTCAAATATGAGAAAGAAGATGTATTTAGACATAAAGTTCTTGAAGGAGATGCTTGAAATTATATACGTATATCATTTGATACGTGGAACAATATGGCTATACATATTAGGAATTTGCATGTAGCAATTCGCAACCGCACTAATATGTGCCTAGGTAAATTGTTTATCTTCGCATTTAAGTTTCTTAAATCTTATATTATTATGGATTAAATCCCTAATGTTTGTCTTTTTATACATATGTTTGGTGGAATAGGTTTGAAAGTAATTGCCGTAACTGAAGAAGACATTGCATGGATTAATTTGGAAGGAGAACAAAAACATTAACAAGGAGATGAAGATTTTGATTTTGAAGCAAAAGGTGGTGAATATCTTCAGCAAGGAAAAAATGAAGATTATTTAGTTGATGATCCTGATTACAATATGTAAATGTAGCTACATTTCATTTTTTGCTTCAAAATATGTAAATTTTTTCAATTGTTCAATGGTGAATGATCAATATGTATTAAACTTTGCATTATATGAATTCTTTGTAATTATTAGATTTTTTTTCTAATTTTTTCTGAATTTTAAAGATTTTTTTACTAATTTTTAATATTAAAATATGATACGATATGCTACAATACGCCCGTATCGTGGACTAAAATGATATACGATATGATACGCGTCGAACAACACTGGGTGGTTGGCGTTGGGAGTAGAGGTGAGGGGTGGGAAAGAGAGAGGAGAGGCAAGAAGCATTTTTATTTAATTTTGGTCAGGTCAATCCAATGGATCGATCTGACCCAAAATGTGTCCAAAAAGGTCACCCATTAACTTCTGCACACTATAACGGTCCGAGATCCGCTAAAATGCTATAGCGGCCACTATAACGCGATATTGCTAAAATAGGTTTTTATACCAAAATTAAATCTTAATCTTCTTTCGGTTTTTGAAATTTGTGATAATGGTTGCATTGTTTCCTTATGGAATTAATAAGGATTGGTTAAAATAGAGGGCAAGTATTCTTTGTGATAAGAAGATACTATTAAAGTTAAAAGGTAAATATTATACAGCAACAATACAATTAGACCTGTCATGTTTTATGGTTATGAGTGTTAGAAAGTTAATTATCAACATGTACAAAAGATGTTTGTGACATAAATGAATATGTTGAGATGGATGAGTGGTCATACAAGAAAAGATCGTATAATAATGAGGTTATTAGAAACAAATTAAGAGTGTCACTAATAGAGGATAAAATGAGAGAATATCGTTTAAAATGATTTGGACATATAGAAAGAAGATCAAAAGAAGAACCTACAAGAAGGTATTAAAAACTAGATTTTGAAAGTATTAAAAGAGGTAGAGGATGACTACAAAAGTGTTGGAAAGAAACAATAAAGAATGATCTAGCCTATTGTGGGTTAACTGCTAACATGACACATGATAGGGCTATGTGGAAACAAAGAATCCATGTAGCCGACCCCATCTAGTATGAGAAAAGCTTAGTTATTGTTGTTGGTTGCATTGTTACCTTCTCACCAAATAGATGTGTGATGCAGAATAATAAGGTGATTGAGTAAGGACAGAGAGAAGGTGGTCTCTACGCCATGGATAATTTAGTTATGATAAATTTTGAAACATGTGGAATTGCTTATAATGAGTATGGTCTTTGGCAAAAGAGATTAAGACGTATGGATGTAAGCAAAATGAACAATTATCTATGGATAAATACCAATGAAAAGAAAGATTTCATTTGCAAAGATTGTATATTTGGAAAAAAGCATTCACCATTTGGTGAATGAACTCATATCATAAAAAAGGCTTTCGAATTAGTGCACTTCGATGTTTGAAAACCTACTCCCATAACCTTAAAAGGAGGAGTGACTTATTATGTTGTCTTTATGAATTATTTCACTCGACACAATTGGATATATTTTTTGAAACACAAATTAAAAGTTTTTAAAAATATGATTAAGTCTCAATTTAAACTAATATAAAAATTTTAAAAACCGACTTCGTTGGTGAATATCTCTCAAATAACTTCAAAAACTATCTTAAAGAACGTAAAATCTGACATGAACAATCTTATATAAAAACTCTTTAATAAAATGGTTTAGCTTAAAGAAAACATAGTCATATTATTAAAACTACTAGAACCTTGTTGATAGCAAGTAAAGTTCATAAATACTTATGGGTCGAAGCCGCTTTAACATCCGTATAGTTGATAAATAAGATGTCACCATCTAAACTAAGTAATTGTTCTCTCATTGAAAATTTGTATTCAAATGAACCTAATTATAGTTATTTAAAAGTAATTGGATGTAAATGTTATATTTATATAGATAAGAGTGACAAGTTCATACCCAAAGCTATTGAATGTGTCTTTCTTTGCTACGGTATCAATAAAAAAAACTCAAAAGAAGATAAACCCTATATATCTAGAGATGTCAAACTTTTTTTACAATGAATATTATTATGAAGATGAGTTAAAAAACTCCCAATATAGTTATATGTTTTTGGATGATATCACGGATTTAATGTTAGATGACAATGAAGAAACACAAGAGGAAAGTATGGTCCAACTAAAGTGTGAACCTAGAGATCAATAAGCTAAAAAAGAAATCATAAGACCTTTTGAACATTATTATGTGAGAAGAAATGGAGAAAATGATAATATCTCAAATCAAAGAGTCATAAAACCTCCTTAAAGATTGTGTCTTATGAAACATTTCAACCCCAATATAGAAACCGTATAGCGATCATATTGAGTATTAATGAACCAAAATATGACCAAGTAAAAAATAACTTAGAATCTGTGAATGATGAACTATAAGCAATAGAAAAGGATAATACTTGGGATATTGTACTTAAACACAAAAAATCATTGGTTGTAGGTGGGTCTATAAAGTAAGACTAGTAGCTAAGGGATATTCACAAAAATATGGAATTTACTATAAGAAAACTTTTGGTCATCTTGCTCATATGACTACTGTTAGCATATTGATTTCTATTTGTGCTATTAGAAACTAAGACATATATAAATTGGATGTTAAAAATGCCTTTTTGAATGGTAATGTTAGTGAAGAAATATATATGGCTCTGCTTTTGGGACTCTATACTCCAAGTGATTATATCCTTAATCTAAAAATTGCATTATATGGACTTAAAGAAGCACCTAAGGCTTGGTTTGATAAATTTGAAAATTATATGCATGCACAAGGTTTTTGCTCTTATTATACTGACACTTTTTTGTTTGTAAGGATAACTGATGCAGGTATTGTGATTCTACTTCTATGTGTAGATGATAATCATTAGAAGTGATGAAAATGAGATATTGCAAATCAAAAGAGATCTTCATAAAGAATTTGAAATAAAGGGCCTGGGTGTACTTAGTTACTTATTGGGAATAGAAGTAACTCGTAATGATAGAGGTTATTTTATGTCACAAACAAAATCTAATAGTGATGTTAATAAGTTATGATTAACAAATGACAAGAAGGTGAACACATTGTAAGTGTGACCAAACTGAGAACTATAGATGAAGAAAAGTTAGAAGATCCCACTTCTTACATATAAATGATAGGAGCTTTGCCGTATCTTACCATTACTCGACCACATACAATACATGTGGCAATTCAGTTTCTGCAAGCTCCTATCAGCATACACATGAGTGATGTCATGCAGATTATGAGATAAATAAAGGATACACTTCAAAGGGAGATCATTCTAACATCATCATCTTGTCATAAATTAATTGTCTATACTGATATTGATTGGGATGGGGATGACAATGATACACATCCAACCACTGGGTTTTGTGTGTTTTTAGGTTACTCACTAATCTCTTACAAATGCAAAAGCAACAGAAGGTGTTCCTATTATCTACGGAGGCAAAATATAGAGTCATGACCAGTAAAGTAGCTGAGATATCGTGGACTACCAAACTTCTAGCAAACATGGAGGTTTCTCTGCAGAAACCTACAAAATTGCTTCGTGACAACAAAAGTGCCATGTATATTGCTTCGAAGAATACATTTAATAAACGTATTAAAGCTGAAATGTAATAGGAGACGGGCCACTAGGGGCCATCAAATTTGGACTAACTGACATGGTCATTAGGGCTAGGGCCAATTAGAATTGCTGGCCTCAACTAGGTGTTGGGCATTTCTCTTTCCTCCTTCTCCATGATGTAAGTGTTGTACATAATGCTCTATAAATAAAACCTTTCTTCATCAATAAATCATGTTGTTTTGCCACACCTTTACATTTGTTTGATCCTTGATTTTTATGATATTTGACTTGTTGTTTGACTTACATTGAACATTAACACCAAGTTTTTGGTGAACCAGTTTCGTGGTTGTTTTCGGTTTTGTTTATTCGACAATTTGTTGAGATTCTTCAAGCAACTTTAAGGATCGTTTCCTTACAGAACGAACCAAGCACATTGAGATGGACTGTCACTATATTCGAGAGGAATGTTTGAAGAAAAGGTTGAATTTATGTTATATTTGAGCTACACCTAAAGGCAATAGATTTCTTCACAAAATCTTTGTTAACACCTATATTTATGTTTGTGTTCAACAAACTTTAAGTATACATACCACAAGTTTGAGAGACGAGTTTTAACTTTTAATAGGATAGTTGGACCTTTAGGGCCCAATAGTTCCACCAACATGGGCCAGGAGGGCCATTCAATGCCCAACGACTACACTACTAACTGTTGGGACGTCCCAACGGCTAGTAGTGTAGTTGTTGGGAGCTGATGCTCCCACTCTCTATCTTATCAAGTGTAATAAATCCTTTATAAATAGAGAATGTTGTGCATTTTAATAAATTAGATCTTTTTGTCAGCTGATTTGGCTTGTTTTGGTATTGTGCCTATTCACTTTGGCTTGTGCATCAAGTGTTTGATGATTTGCCCACTGCAAGATCTTGTGTGATCATTGGTGTTTGGCTTTGTGGACATTATCAACTAAATCATAGTGCTATATTGATAAAATGTACAATGTCTTGTTTCATTGTTACTGAATACATGGTTATATGGAGAAGTTGATGGATGATATACTGCATTTGCATAGTCACCTATTTCCATATTCTAAGTTGAAACTGATCTGTACAAATCAATCCAGTATCATATTGGTCTATTGGGTTCTATATAACTAATCAAATGTCTGTGCCTGTGAAATTTCCCTTATTTTGTTTTTCTGATTGACCTAAATGGGAATAACTCCCAGGAACAGCCTCTAGGAAATCAGGAATTGTCCCTTCGGGCCTACCTTGAGCTGTAGGTGCGGCACCGACACGGTGTCGGTCACCATCGACCTGTTCGAAGGTCGTTTTTGGCTTCGTTGACCGCACCCAAAAACGCGTTTTACCTGGTTCTTTCTTGCCTCTGTGCCTGTCGCCTCTCTCACCGGACATCACAATGCTGACTTTGAGTCTGTAAGGAGATCGTGCAACGTCCGCTTCCGTTGGGAAGATCGAAACGGATGGCTGGCCGAAGAGGTTGGGGAAGAGCTTCATGATATCGTCGGATTCTCGGCGGCTGAACTCCCATCTGGCACTTGGTCCTCTCCTCCGCACATAACTCGGCACTGCATTGCAGCCTCATGGTCTCCATGACCACAAAAACCAGTAATACTTGTGCTCTCCTCATCTCTCTATCTCTCTCTCTAAGGGAAAGCTTCACTCTAGAGAAGGCTAGGAGGAGGATTTAAAGAGCGGAGAGAAAGGTCTGTTGCTTCTTTTACCTTGGGAGTGGACGAGTATTCAAAGTGCCTCTTGTAATCAAATAAGCGAAATTTATAAGCGCAGTCAACAAGACCGACTTATGTTTTCAAATATTACATGTAACTGCCTAACTTTTCAAAGTTTATTCCTAAAGATGCTCTTCACACTAAAATCTTTGAGGTGACTATGGACCAACATATTTGGCTGATTTGCCTCTCATTGTTATCATATTGAAAAGAAAAACTCTAAAGGTCAAAGGCTAAGTTTCTAGGGCATCCATTTTCGTGTTGTGTCTTTTCTATTTGTGTAGAAAACTGGCCAATTTAAATACAATATGTCTTTTTGGTTTTTCTTTGAGTAGCAATGAATCCACCCATTATGGGTGTGCTTGTTGGTTTGTTTGTAGGGTGCTACATTACAACAATTATATATATCTATTTGTGTCATCCCCGAGCATGTCATATCATGTACCATGTTAGCAGTTAACTCACAACAACAACAACAACTAAGCCTTTTCCCATACTAGACAGGTTCGACTACATGGATTCTTTGTTTTCATAGAGCTCTATCATGTGTCATGTTAGCAGTTAACTCACAATAAGCTAGATCATTCTTTATTGTTTCTTTCCATCACTTTTGTGGTCATCCTCTGCCTCTTTTAATACTTTCAAAATCTAGTTTTTCATACCTTTTTAAAGGTTCTTTTGATCTTCTTCCTATATGTCCAAATCATCTTAAATGATATTATCTCATTTTATCCTCTATTAGTGACACTCCTAATTTGTTTCTAATAACCTCATTATGTATACGGTCTTTTCTTGTATGACCACTCATTCATCTCAACATCTTCATTTTTGTCACAGACATCTTTTGTATATGTTGATGATTAACTGCCCAACACTCAAAACCATAAAACATGGTTGGTCTAATTGATGCTCTATAATATTTACCTTTTAACTTTAATAGTATCTTCTTATCACAAAGAATACCTGATGCTCCTCTCCATTTTAACCAACCAACATTAATTCTATACGTAACATCTCCATCAATTCTTCCATCACTTTAAAAAATTGACCCTAGGTATTTAAACCTTTCTTTTTGGGAGATGCAATGTGTGCCAATTTTAATTTCTATGTCCTCTAATGTAAGCAAATGATCAAACTTACATTCCATATATTCTATCTTTCTTCTACTAAGTCGGAAGCCTTTACTTTCTAATGTTTTTCTCCATAATTCCAATTTTCTATTAACTTTTTCCTTAGACTCCTCCACTAACACAATGTCATGTGCAAATAACATACACCAAGGTACTTCATCTTTAATATGTTTTGTTAACTCATCAATCACCATTATGAATAAGTATGGACTTAAAGTTGATCATTGATGTAACCCAATATTAACTTTAAAGAAGTATGTCATTCCTTTAGGAGTCCACACACATGTTTTTCTCATTTGCTCTTGTTTGAATATTATAATATGTAATATTATTTACCTTAACCGTGTCTATGCGCCCAATATTTTTGAAATTTTCCGTATCCTGTATACGCACCCGCACCCGTGTGACATAAACTAAAGCATATCAGATGATACGGGTACAACTGAGCTGCCAGGAGGTGAAGAGCTCTCGAACAATGAGGCTTTTTACTTCCAGCTCTCATGTAAGTTTTCCTTTTCTCACAATCACCTCCCAGGAAGAATGCCATCCCCACACATTAGGGCCTTCCGCAGATACATAGATTTCTCTATTTAGAAAGCATGTAAGCACCTATAGTTGGGTGCTTTCTTGTGTTTAACAACCGAGCAATTTGTTGAGTTACTAGTACTATCTCATTGCCCTATGGCCTGGAGTGTTATTTTATGGAGTGGTCATCACAAATATGTCCCTTGCTTGCTAGGCATGTCATAGACCATATATTCCGAAAGTTTTGGAATTTTGAATGTTGGCAGTATGTTTTCAGCGACCCCCTATATAGATATGTTAATATGGATTCTCATTGAAGATGCCTACTTGACTGGTGGAGGTGGATGAGTTGATTCTTGTTGTTGTGATAGAGGGTGACCATGGAGATCAGTTATCTTCCCCTTTCTTTTTCTTGAAGGTGTAGTACAAGAGAGTGCGAGAGAGCAGCTCCAGGAGATCCTCTCACATGGTAGAGGCCGCAATAAGTTTCACCGAGTTGATGGGATTCCATAGATGATTGATTCTGTTGAATGTGTAGCCACATGATGTTGCGATAAGTAACTTTTTCTTAAGTATAGGGCTGTGACTATTATTATCTTGTACTTCATCTTTCTTTTAAATGCAGGAGTTAGTGGCTAAACATCTTTTGGTGGTTAGGCTGGAGTAGTTCTCAAATATCTGGCCGAAGGGACAGGAGTGAAATCCCATCTGTATCTTTCACTTTCTCCTGCATTGAGGTAGACGGAAGAAATGGGATTCCACTCTCGTAGATGATAGAAAATGGTGCTTCATATAGGTTGTGGTCCAGCATTTTTATGGATCCATAATATTGAAAGGATGAACTAGCTCTTCTGAGCATTCTACTAATAAAGGTGAATACATGAGCACAGATAGCTAGCTGGTATAATATCTAGATGGAGGGGAGCTAGACCAGCTCCAAGATTTTCTAGTGCAACGTGTTGCCTGCCCTATGGACGCAGAGATCAGCCCAGGTCACAAACCATATTTAGTCCCATCGATATACATGAATTTCAGGAAGGCATAGCCGAATGATGATTCATTTCTCTGAAAGTTTCCCCTCGTCTTCCATCCATACAGAACAACAATGTCTGGATCGGTCATACACCGGCAAAACCTCTATGAAGTCCTTTATGGCACTCACACATTCACTTCACGGTGCTTTTTTGGAACTGCTTCAGGGTTCCCTTTCCTCATGGCCACAAATTCATCATAGTTGATCCTTCCATCATGTTCATATTCAACAAAATTGTGATATCAGTCCTTACATATGCATGCATCACTAAATGTTGTTGTTTAGACATCCAAAAATTTTCTCAAAAGAATTGATCTTTTAATTAAGAAAAAATTACGGTTTTGGGTCTTTTAAGGGTTTTTAAATAAAGACACCTTAAATGAACTCATTTCCACACCAAAATTTCATGTCAGCCTCAAAATAAAGGTAAATTGTACTCCTCTCAAAAAAATCTAATTTTAACAAAAAGTAAAAAAAAGGACTGTTTTACCCTCAAGCCCAAATTGACAAGATTCTGCTTTTCAAATGATTTCCTTTAAAGAAATGATGATTTTAAACAAATTTTCTTCAAAGAGACAAATGAGAATGAGACATTGGGAACCAAAACCAAAAATGTTTGCAAAATGTCAAATTTGTAAAAACCTTTGAAATACAAATCAAATCAAAATTAGGCCTCAAAAACTCGCCCAATTAAGGATAATCCTACTCCGGGACCCTACACCCATCAAAGGGTTAAAACGGTCTGAAACCCTATGCCCAAGGGTTACACCCAAGAGTTAAAGAGGTTCGACACCCTATACCATCAAAAGGGTTAAAACGGTCTGAAACCCTACGCCCAAGGGTTACACCCAAGGGTTAAAGAGGTTCGACACCCTATACCATCAAAAGGGTTAAAACGGTCTAAAACCCTACACTCAAGGGTTGAAGAGGTTCGATACCCTACACCATCGAAAGGGTTAAAGTGGTATGACACCCTATACGCAACAAAGGGTTAAAGTGGTTGAAACGGTAAAGACTAACTCACGGAGCGAAAGTAGGTCGCCCGTGCAAACAAACACTGGGAATGAAACCCAATTGTTTTTAAAAGTATTTGAAAATTTAGATAAAACTTGTTGTTTCTAAATATATTTCAAACAAAATAATTTTAAATAATCAAAAGAAATATTTGAAACCATGAACCTGAAATCAAGCGCAGGATTCAAGTCTGATTCAGGAACAAAACTGCGAATCAAATCAAAGCGGGATCTAGTGAAGCTTCCCGATCCAATCTCAAAACAAAAACAAGAATGCAAAGCTCAGAGCAAGGAATGAACCAAGACAAAGGATTAAGTTAAGTTGAAACCAAAATGGGTCAAGACTATACTCAAGTCAAGGATTTAAGTCTCAAGTTCAAACAACAAATAGAGACTCACCTAGAAGGACCCATGAAGTAGGGCACCTAGCCGGATTGAAATGAAGACATGAAACAAGCCAAGACTCCATCAAATATAGTACAAGGTTGCCCCAAGTTGAACTTAGTCGGGCCACATCCTTCTACATTTGGTTGGCTGCACCCAATCAAGTCTAGCCGACCATGTCAAGTCCAATCGAACCCACTTGGTTGAATGAACCTCTTTGATCGAACACACCTTGGCTTTGCTTGACCATACCACCTTGGCAAATCTTGATCAAAACCCCTTGACCAAACTCACCTTGGCCCTTACTTGATCGAACAAGCCTTGACCGAATTGACTTGGCCAAACATGTTTGTACCAAACCCACCTTGGCCTTGTCTAATCAAATCACCTAGACCGAACCCACCTTGGCTGGGTTTGCTTTGACCAAATGGGACCACTCTAAGGCCATGTGGTTAGCAAAGGAGTGGATCAAGGATTGAGCTCCAAAGACCCACCCAATCCAAATCGTGGAATGATCTAGGCCTTCTCCCTTGAGGCCTATAAAAGGGGCTATTGGGATTGATTTCCAGCAATTCACAAGCTTGAAGAAAGAGTGTAGAGAGCTTTGGAGAGAGAGTGAGTGCTTTAGAAAGAGAGGAAGAGAGAAGAAGAGTGAGAGAGGAAGGAGAAGAGAGAAGGAATGAAGGATCCATCCCCTTCTATCCCATTCAAGGCTGACATCCATTGAAGTCCGATTGTAAGGATAATCCTCATCCTTTACTTGCCTAAATCTCTCCTTATTCTTATTCAATTCAAAGGGGTTATATTAATTGAGTATTAGTCTCCCCTCGTGATGTAATAGAGTAGTAATATTGTCCATTTCATTCATTTACAT
Source organism: Brasenia schreberi (assembly GCA_036023115.1). NCBI lineage: Eukaryota > Viridiplantae > Streptophyta > Magnoliopsida > Nymphaeales > Cabombaceae > Brasenia > Brasenia schreberi. The sequence goes on from JAYKKT010000090.1 coordinate 25,585,770, forward strand.
TTACACATTATACATGTTTGATTTCAAGTTTCTCCTACCTCTCTATATCATATATCCTCTTATATCTTCTAATCCCCTCTATGCTTAAGCTATAAACATATTTCAATTCAATTTCCTTCAGTCATTTACTTTAAATTTGTTGTAGTTAGTCTTTTAATTTCGGACGAATGCATTCACGTATGTTTTAAATACATAAATTCTGTTTTCAACATCCTGCATATGTCCGATGTCGTATTTTTCATACATATTTCAATTCAATTTCCTTCAGTCATTTACTTTAAATTTGTTGTAGTTAGTCTTTTAATTTCGGACGAATGCATTCACGTATGTTTTAAATACATAAATTCTGTTTTCAACATCCTGCATATGTCCGATGTCGTATTTTTCATTTTCATATCTCTGCTCCAAATAATATGACATTTTGTATACCGAATCTACACACAAAGCCAATACATAATAAATTTTTCAAGAATTTTAGGTTCATGCAACCACATAATTAAAATTGGAGAAGTTCGAACAAATTAAGAACCAAATCTATCGAGTCTGTGTTTCCTACAATAGAGGTTGGGAAATTATCTCATAACTTTATCTACAGTAAACCAAATATATTGAAACTAGTCTTATTGTAAATCTGACATCCATAGCTTTTCAACAAGACTAAATTCATAAAAGTCGGAGCTTTGTGCACTGAAATACAGAAGTTTCTTTAGACCTCTTGATTTCTGTAATTGATCAGTTTTAAACGCCTGAGCAGATGCATTTCTTAGATTTAATTCTGTATAATCACATCACACAAAAATAAAATAAAAATATCTCCAAGATCTCCACATTCGTGTTTACATACTCTAAAATTTTCATCAATTTTGGAGATCCCAAACTATTTAAAAAAATATAAAAATAAGCTCTCAAAACATAACCAGTTTTTGTTTTTCAGAACTTGGAAAGTTTTCCTTTTTTAGACAAGTGCACGTTTTTGGTTGATTCAATTTTTGGTTCAAATTAACCCTCAAAGCGTCTAAGGTGTCCCTTGAGTACCGGTTCAAGAAACCTTTAGACGAAAAAATCTCGCTTCCCCACAATCGCTACACGAAGTCAGAAAATCACTCTTTGCTAGCTTAACAATGTCCCTTGGTACGCTCGTGCACGACGTAGATTGAAAACTTATTTTAAGTCTCTATATAAACTTTAAAGTAAAATTTTCACATGTTGCTAAGTATTCTTTTATCTCCGTAACATGAATTTCTAGGGGGCCATTGTTTTCCTTTGGTGAAGTGGAAAACAACAAAAAAGGAAGAGTAGTTCAATGATATCCTTAATGTCCCTTCCATCGTACATGCCATACTCTCTTAGTGCTTGCTCCAGCTCTTATATGGTGATGTATCTGACAAAGAAGAAAAGTTCGAGATGAACGCAGGAAAAAAAAGCCTTCCCTCTCCTCGCTATTATAGCTCCAGTTTTTATTATCCACGTGCCCACTATTATCTTTATCAAAGTATTGGAATGCTGTATACAGATGATCTTCTCTATCCATTTCGTTCATGTGCATTGTGGCTGTAATGAATTCATCATAATCAATTGTTCCATTGCCGTCGGCATCAGCCTGCAATAATTTTAACAACATCAAAGGGGTTGTACCATAACAGCCTACTGATTATTGTTGGCTTCTCTTAAACATGCATGAAGTGGCCTTGAACAGGCCTCTGTTTGCACAGGGTTGTCCATGCCCAGAACTGCAGCGCAGAAGAGCACGAGTACTAGAAGTAGTCGAGGATGGAAGGGAGTACTCATGGTAGTTTGGTATTGTGTCGAAGACTTACCGCTTCCATCAACTGTTTGACTTCGATTTCGGAAAGCTTTGTTCCTTGCTTGGCTAAGCCCTGCTTCAATTCTTCCAGAGTGATGGTGCCGCTGTTATCAGTATCCATGTTCTTGAACATCTCCTTTATCCCCTGATCTCTTCTTCTGATAAACATCCAGCCATAAGTGATAAGGAAATTCATTTACAATTTTGCATGGCTGCATGAAAAAACATGCATTCAAAGAGGTATGATATGCACGAATAGGCGTTTTTGAAGAGAATGCCTCCAGAACTTGCCAAAATAAGTGAATTTCTGTTGCAGTTGAAACTATATAGTAAATGTGAAAATTTTTACGCTAAGAGCAACTTTCTTGAACTTGTTCATTGCTCTGAATTGCTTGAGTCTGTTCAGCACTGATTTGTCCAGCGGTGTGTCTGGTGCCTCTCCATCCTCTTTTATCCATGGATGATATGTTAATATATCAATCTTGGAGTAAATCTCCAAGTAACTTGTAACCTTTCCTCAGAAGTTCAAGGTACAAGAGCAGTGCATCTAATCTTTGGGACTTACAGTTTTGAATTGCTGGCACTTACCGAGTACTTTGAACGCTGTAAGTCTCTGCTTTGGATCAGGATTTAACATCTTTCTCACAAGATCCTTTGCCTTAGATGATATTAATGGCAATGGATCACTCATGAAATCGATGTGCCCTCGCAAAATTGTGTTGAAGATTCCATGTTCTGATTCTGCATTCCCATGCATAGTATAGTATTACATGTTCAGTTCAGTATGCTTCTCTCTTAAAATACGCTGTTAATAGAACATGCATAAGCACACACTAGCAGATGCATCAACCTGCTATAGGAAATGTGACTGCGTATAACATAGTAATCATCCCTACAACATGGATATATAGTAGTAATATTGGCAGTATATTTCACCTTTAATATGTTTCTAGAACGAACATCTTTACCCACATATGCAGGATCAAGGAAAACAAGCAGACTATGTGCAGGTGGGGTTTTTAAATTATTTTTCATACACACACACACACACACACACACACACACACACACACATATATATATATATGTATATATATGAAAATTTTCATATGCTTGCCATGTTATATAATGATGTATCCTTGAAAATCTCAATCAGAGAGATGGTCCAGTTTAAGAGTCAAAAAGAAAAAAGTATACCTACTTTTGTAGGTATCCTTATTTCACGTGTACTGTTCGCTTTTCAACCAAACCATCCAGCCATCCAAGCTGTCATTTTCAGAGACAAGCAAGCATATTACTCACCTTATATATATATGTATGTATGTATGTATATATGTGTGTGTTGATATTTTTACTTATGATAGATAGACCAACACAATATACATATCTGCTGGTATAATAGATTCTAGGTTATGTACAAAGAGTATTACCAGACCAAAAAGGTGGCACTCCACAGAGAACTGAGAAGTATATATAACATTACTCCAATGCTCCTAATGTCACACTCAGGACCATATTGCCTCCTGAGGACCTCTGGTGCAATGTAGTATGCACTGCCAACAATATCTTTAAGCACTTCCCTTGTAAAAAATCACAGTATACGTGAGGATTTGTGATTCTTTTCTTCCTTTATTCTCATAGGGAAAAGATAATGTTGCATACCTTGCTTGAAAAGAACTAGAGCCGAAATCCGTAGCTTTGAGTGGTGCATTCTCATCTTTGCTCAGCAGCAGAAAGTTCTCGGGTTTCAGATCCCGATGAACAACCCCCATTGAATGGCAAGTATGCACAATCTGCACGATGGTCCGGAGTGATGCTGCAGCCCTCTCTGAATAATGCCCCTTGGCAATGACCCTGTCGAAAAGCTCACCACCAGCACAAAGTTCCATCACCAGGGGAACGGAATGCTTATCTTGATAGGCACCCTTCAGTTCTACAATATTAGGCTGTCCTATGAGGTGGTGCATGATCTGAACTTCACAGCGAACGTCCTCGACATCCTCCTTATTGATGAGTTTCCTTTTCGTGATGGTCTTGCAAGCAAACAATTCACCAGTAGCTTTGTGGGTACACAAATGGGTGACTCCAAATTGGCCACGACCAAGTTCCTTTCCAAATGTATAGGTCGCCTGAACATCTTCCATGGGCCGACCAAGGATGGGGCCTATTGGTGCCTGTTTAGTGGGAAGCTTAGTCGGAGAGTTGGCTTTACCATGAGGTGGGTTGACAGCAGGAACGGATGGTGCAGGGGTAGCGGCAGCGGCACTTGTGGAGGCACCGGAATTCGAGTCATCATTTGGAGGTTCTTCAGCCTTGCTTCCATGGGAACAACAGTTACCCATGGTGATTAAGGGGGTCAAAAATTTTGGCCAAGTTTTTAGGGTGAAAATAGCCTGTAAAATAAAAGGCAAGTGTAAAAAGGAAGAGGGAGACGAAGAAAGAAGAAGATTGGTACAGAGTGGAATTAAGAGGACTAACAGAAGGGAAGGAATTGGTTGGGAGGTTTTGAGGGGAAATTAGAGTTAGAAAAGTCGTTCAGGGGAGTGAAAAGAGGCGAGGAGGAAATATAGGTTGGTTTTTCTAAGTTTATACCCGCCAACAAACGGCTAGTTTTGTAAGCAGAATACGACAGGAACCTCTTCTTGCTTCAAACATCCTTAGAATGACTGAATAGTGTGGTTTTCCAGGGATTGATGGCTATACAAATGAGTCCACATTGCCATTCTCTGCGAGTACCATAATTTAATTTTTAATTTTAATATTATAAAATTTTGTTGAGTTAAAATTATATGATGAACAGTGCAATAAAGGGTGAGGAAGGTAGGAAAAGCATTCAACCAAACCATAAATTATGATCCTCATGTTCTTTTTTGAGTTCAATGTGGGTATGATTCAAGATAGGTCATATCAATCTACAACTATATTGCACAAGACCGGAAACAAGACGTCAAAAATCAAATCTCAAAAACTAGAAATGCAGCAACACACATGTAAAACATCCATACTAATTTGAACCATCAGTGAGAAATAGATGGTCTAGATAAAAGAAAGCAAAAGATGAGAGCTTCCTTTTAAAAAAAGCAGAAAATATAAACTACATGTACTATTTTACTTTTTGTTTTTTCTAATATAAACCATTCCTCTATCAAATCTTTTTTTGTTTCTCTAATATAAACCATTCCTCTATCAAATCTTACGATCCAAATTAGTAACAATGACCTAGCTGGGAAGTCTTGCAACTCCCCCCAAGGGTGTTCACGGTTTGGTTCTAGCCTCAACCTCAAACCGAACCACTAGGGTCGGTTCTCAACTTCTAGAGAACCGAATCATGCTATGGCTAGAATCGAACCACCTGTTTGGTTCGGCTCTGAATCACAGGATTTTGCTAAATACAGTGTATTATACCATGAGATTATTTGGATCTAAGATCCACATTTTATGTCTGAGGTTATAAAAATCATATATATATATATATATATATATTTTGCAAACTTGTCAATATAATAAATCCATATAAGTATATACACTTTATAAATATATATATATATAAATATATTTCATATGTATATAAGGTTATAAAACTCATATACATAAACTTATAAATATTATATATAAGTTTTATAACCTTATATACATAAATTGTGAGTATATATATAATGATCTGGTTCGGTTCCAACATTGGCACCATGAACCAAACCATTAGAATTTTCAAAAACTAAAACTGAACCTAGCCAAACGGTCAATATATATATATGCACATTTCAACAATGTTTGTTGTTGCAAAACAAGAAAAAAATAAATGAATTAGAGCAAGCATCCTGCACAGTACAAGGTGCTCTCCACGCAAAGCCTCGATGTCCACACGCGTTTTAGATTTCCTTTCCGTTCCGAAACACAAAACGCTGTGTAAAATCGTTTTTCTGCGACGTAGATGCTGAGCATTCATGTAATTGATACCATGATGGAAGGATTTGGTTTCCTCACTATATAATATAGCAGACGTTGTAAGCAGGCCTTCAAATACTATGAACACTTAGCTTTTCATGGCGAACATGGTAAAGCAAACCCTCAAAATAAGAACACTTAGTTTACAATGACAGACATACTAAGCATGCTTTCATAGTAAGTGACTATTCTCTAAAGGATGTTGAAGATAATAGATATTCCATATCAGCGACATAACCAACTAATTAATCTTTCACTAGTGTTCATGGAATCGCCAACCAAACCACTGATTTGGTTTGGTTCTACATGTCTGGCAGTTTGGTTTTAGGAGAAAAAACCCTAGCAGTTCCATTATATAGAAGGTTATAAAACACAAATATATATTTATGAAGTTTATATACTCATATACATGTGTATTAAAATGTGAAAATATATATATATATATATATATATAAAGTTTATAAATCTTGACAAGTTTATAAGTTATATATATATACGAATTTTATAACCTCATATACATATAAGAGGTGGACCGTAGATCCAAATAATCCGATGGCATAATGCACTGTATTCAGCAAAACCTTTAAATAAGTAGAACCGTAGTTGAGAACGGAAACAAATCGGAACTAGTGGTTTGGTTCTGGCCATAACAATGTTCAATTCAGTTCTCTAAAATTAAGAACCGAGGCTGGTTCTTTGGTCCGAGATTGATGCTAGAACCAAACTAAACCGAACCATGAACACCCCTATCTTTCACAAAAGAAAGGCGTTAGATGGGGGAAATTTTAGAGTTGTTACGAGCAATACTCCATTTAGAAAAAGAGGAGACACAAGCATATGCATATTTTGTTTTTTTTATACTTTTACTGAGTAAATAAGGTACATGTATACCAACGGTTAGATACTTGTTGCCCTTAAGCAAGGTCTCGAGCTTGAATCTTGTAAATGAGAAAACCAGCATTCGGAGAGCTTTACCCTCATAGTGGGCTGACCTAACTCGAGTGGGGGGTCTTTAGGCATCCCAATGCCCATCAGAAACTTCATACACGCCCCCGCTACAAATGGGTCTCAAGGGATGGCAATATCGATCCGACTAAACGGGGTGAAAAATACCCAAGCCCGAAACTGATTGGACCGGGTATGGGATAAGATGCCCTGACCTGTACCCACCTGTCAAGGTTCGGGTTGAGCCGGATATGTATACCCGTCCTCGACCCACCCTGTCGTCGTCCCTAATTTCTAGGACATCAATGTATCAGCATGCGAAGTTCTGCGATCGCCTGGGTTCTTCCTGCAACTTTAGAAATTCTAAGAATAAAATGGTGGGCATCGTTGACATCAATGGGGGTGTAGCTCATATGGTAGAGCGCTCGCTTCGCATGCGAGAGGCACGGGGTTCGATTCCCCGCACCTTTTCTATACGAATGGGTTCATGAGGAAATCACAAGTCCTTTACCGAATCAGAAAAGGTTTTCTCCAACATGGATGCAGATTCGAAGATCAATGTTTTGGGTGGATTATAGCATAACTATGGCACCGTCAAATGAGTTTCAATTGTGTGTGGAAATGAAAAGTCAACAGCAAAGCTTGTTTCAACGCCTATCCGCCTGCTGGGTTCTGGAGCGTTGGCTCACCTAGCAGGACACTCAGCTCACAAGATGAAGGTCATGAGTTCAATTCCTGGGGTGTCCATACCTGGCTCCCGCCTCACCATTGTAATCGAAAAACAAAAGGAGCAAACGGCACTTATCATGATGTCAAAACCCAAGGAGCTTTTTATCGCAGACACATAAATATGATATGTGTTGGCTTGGATATAAAATTGCAGTGGTTAAAAATTGTCGGTAAATAATGAATGTGACTGCGTAGGAGAACTTGAAAAGCAGCATACCCAAATCATGGTAACCTTTATGCACCAGAAATGCTGAGGAGCAAGATGAGTATTTGCACATACTGTGTCTCTCCAGTGTGTGTGTGTGTGTGTGTGTGTGTGTGAGAGAGAGAGAGAGAGAGAGAGAGAGGGAGAGAGAGAGATTCTACATCTTTCGCATCATTTTGCCAAGGGGCACAAAGAATAGACACTTCCACAGCCATGAACATCTTTCTCATGAATGGAGAACGCAAACGAAAAGATTCGGCTGGATATCTTACGGCCAGTCCGAATTGAAAGAGCACCATTTACATCAAAGAAAGAAAAGACAAAGGGCAAGGGCACCATAAATGGAGGACCCACTGTCCATCAAAGAGAAGGGTACGCTAACTGCAACTGCAGCTAGTAAGTAGGAACAGATGAATCGGCCTTGACAGCATATGCATGTATGCCTCCTGCAACGTTGAACACACTCTTGAATCCCTGCAGAAAAGAAACCGTAGTTACGGAATCCTCTGAGGCATTTCATACCATATTCAGTATGATCTCACCAAACTACGCAAACAATACAAAGACGTACTCAATTTTAAATTGGTTGGTAACCACTTGGATACCCAGCCCTGGCATATGTAGTGTCATAAACCAGTTCCATGTTGCACAGAAGACAAGAAATGACAACACACACACATATATATGTATTATACATATATATAGACAAGACACACACACATAAAAAACATCCAAATGTCTTCCTCCGTATTTGAACAAGGCCTTAAGTGCAAAACGAGAAAAATAGGCTAAGTAAAAAGAAAAACAAGAGCATTCATCCTTATTCATTCTTTAAAGTGTAAAACCAATTAAGGGTAAAAAAATTAACTTCATTAGAATCGAATTCAAGACCTCTTAGTAAGTGGGTGCTCTAACCGAGCTAAGAGAATTTTGATGCATACAAAATGCATTTTTTATATAGGACATTTTCAGCCTAGCAGAAATGTGAACAAACATTTCATACATGTTTCGAGTTTATGTTTTGTTTCAATATGCAAAATGGCTGTGCACAGCCATTTCCATGCAATATAGACCAGTTCAGAAAACTCCAATGAGGAGAACGAACAAGCCTAGCGCTTTGGTGCTTGTTGCAACTGCATGATACGGCCATTCATTGTGGCATCATGTTCAGTACGATTTCAGAAACCCATGTCTATGCTAGAATAGAATCATAAGTTAAATTTTGCTTAAAGAGTTCAACAATGGTAATGAGAACACCCAGAAACAAGTGTACTTGATCAGCTTCATTTCATTAGGACAGGACCGGAGATATGTCGGTACTAAAGAATGAAAAAGCTTCGGGTGACTAAGGTTAGATTCTGCAACAAAAGTGACCTGAGTTTGCAGCCATTTTGCAACCTGAAATGATCTCATCCCATGATGACACTGCAAAATTAATAAAAATTGACAAGTATCATACAGGTGAACATGGAAATAAGTGCTTTCACCATATAACACCTCATATAACGAATGTATTTAAAAGATCAAGGGACTAATAATAAAGTGTATGCATATGTGGGAAAGAAAACCTGCAGGTCAAATGAAATAGCTGTTGGAATGTAAATATGGTTTCACTGTAAGCAATTTCTTTCTTTTCATATAGTTAGTTTAGGATTTCGTTTACTAGGTTAGATTAGATTCCTAGGTTAAGATTATTATGTATTTTGGCATACTAGTTTACAGTTTCCCTTTTTACTATTTGGTCTTTGTAATGTATTAGACCTAGAAGGCTTGCCAATGAGCTAGTCTGGTTCGCTTACTTTTTTGCTCCCCCATTTTCAAAACAGCCACCCTCTCCTTGGCTTCTATGGCATTTCCCAGCCCATTGATGTATTTTAGTATACATCTTTTGAATAAAAAACAATTATTACGATTTATATTCTATGGTTTGAAACTGTGAGATGCTTTAACAAATATCCGGAAGTGCTTCAGTAAACACTTCCACTTGTGCTTGGCAAAAAAATACTTGGGATTTGATGACAATAAATACCTATTTAGATTAAATTATCATTGCCAAGAAGCCTCTGGATTTTCTTTATTCTATTGTTCTTGTCGAGGGCAGATTGTTTAGTTGAAAAGAAGTTGCCGCTATGATCTAAATAATGATCTGTTTACCGTAATATCCTAAACCAGGACAACACCATCTGAGTTGTCTGAGTCACTTGAGTCAATTTTGTTTAGTTGTTTTATGCGTATAAGATTGGGTTAACCTATTGTTGAACAAGAAGAAAAAGTATGAAAGGCTATTAGCATGAGTAGCAAAGAGAGTTTATCTGACCATAACATAGGTGTTCTTCTCCGGATCGAGCTCATTCACTATGTCAGGTCCCCAACTTCCAAACTGGCGGAGAGGAAGAACCTTAAATCCTGGAAGAGAGGCCAGATCCCTGACCAGTATACAGCATCATTAACTATAATCAGTCTAAGGCACCAACTCATTTACGCATGACCAGAATCAGGGGCTGGCGGTTTCTATATGCCCCCCTGCAAAACTGGAGCTTGATGTATCACGCTGAAACATCCAGAAAAATCTTAACTGATAACAAGTGGCCAAACACGAAATCTTGTTTCAAGGTCTTACAAAAGTTTTTTAGTTTGTAACAATTTTCAGATCATCGAGTAGAATTAGAACTTTTAACAAGTGTATGTTACTTGTGAGAGGTAAAAAATAAATTCTCATTTGCCAAAAGTAACATGAAGCACATACACTTCATCAGGCTCTCTAACATCTATTAGCTGAGCTTCCTTCAGGAAATCTGGATCTTGCATCTTCAGATGAAGCTCCTCTGGCTCAATGTCTTGAAGAAAGGATTCCTCCCTGACAAGATCACATGTCCAATTACAAGCTTGTACTCATTTAGTCATTCCTATGAATTTTTAAATGAGGAAAACATAGATATCCACTGAACTGAACGTCCACCACCTAACTAGCTACAAGCCTTTTAGTTTCTACTAGTTCAGAGAAATCATTTCAGGGTCGTAGGAGCAGACCTCTCAGACAAAACTTGCAACAAGTGCCATCCAAACTGTGTCTTGCATTTGACAACTTTATTTATGGGGGCACTGAAGGCAGCTTGTTCGAACTCTGGCACCTATTGATAATTTCACCATATGCAGCAGTGAGTTTAAGGAATTAAGGACTATGTGGTGGTACCGCATGCAGCATACAACTACATCAAGTTAAGGTAACACAATCGAGAAACACCACTAAGTCAAGTTTATATTCAATTAATTATTTTGCAAAATGGTAGACTTCCTGGTTGCACAATAACAACATATGAAGAAAAATGGAAATATGAAATCCTTCCCCCCTTGCTCCCTCTGTGCAAAACCACACACTCGGAAAGAAAACTCGTGCAGAACAAAATCAAGTCACAGCTGAGATGTGTTCCATAAAGTTGGAGAGATCATGTCTGATCTCCCATTCATCAATACACTAACATGACATAAATTCATCATGAATATTAGCATGTGATCATTTACTCATTCATTACTCCATAAAGTAATATGCACGCTGAAAACATAATCGATCACTGGAGCTGACTCATTGACAGGGAAGAACCAGCAATGCGTATGCAAACTCTATCATGGTTCAGTTTTGGAACAAGGACATCTTGAAATTACCTCATACCACTCTAATCTTCTTTTAAATGAATGGCAAGATAGGATCACGCAAAAAACCCTCCAGATGCACAACTGGGTATTGAACTCCGGACCTTCCCTTAGAGAGCCAATCCCCCCAGCCCTCCCTAGTCAGTGAGCTATAGCCATTTAGCTAAGGGAAAGTTTTGAGCATTTCACTTCAGAACATAGTGGTTATGAATGGAAACAAAGGATTTATAGCAGCTTCACATTCTTAAAGCATTTTCCACAGCGTTCAACAAACATATGGTTTATAATCTAGACTATACTTTGAGAAATGCGGCAGATAATGTACACAAATAACCTGATCATTTGGTTGAATAATAAGTTTTATTTACTCAACCAAGTTTCCACCATGAAGATTGATGAATAAATGCAGACATACCATTTGTCCTTTTTGTACCCACCCCAACATACCACCACTTTCTTTTGATGGACAGACCGAGTACTCTGCTGCCAAGTCACTTAAATCCTCCCCTAAATCAACAAGGAACTAGTAAGTAGCACGGAAATAAAAAATTAGAGGTGTAAAAAGTTTCACCATGATATTGGTCAGATGAGAAAGAGTATGAGAAGCAAAAGAATGTCTTAAACTGCCTTAGACAATACAACACTAATGTAATCGAAGAGTACAAAGAAGCAGTCTTGCCAACAGAAATATGAAAACACAAAAGAGAAGAACATAATATATCTTCTTAAAAATTCACTGAATGGGTGACTTATGGCGTAAGGAGTTTAGTCCATCATTATCCACAGAAAGCGGAAACATTGTTGACATGTCTACCAGCTTTTGCCAACTCTAGCGATGAATCTTTATGTTACTTCTGTTGTAGTTTATGTTATAATGCATTCTTGCTCTTTATACAGTTTCAATAGATGAGAAGCATATAGCATCACCTGGCTGCTATTGTTAGAAGTTTCACTTATTGGTTCCAAGTCTGTATTTATCGGAGGTAAATGTGAGAAGTGCATGAAATTACATGCTTGATATGGCCTAATAATATTATCATTTGACTATTGGCGGGTTCTACTTATCAAGTGTAGCCTATGCTGTCACCTAGTAATTGATATGGTGCGAAAAATATCAATAATTCATTACTGGCAAGCATGACTTGATCTTGTTTACCAATGCAGAAAATGGTGTACGTTTTGTTTCCAACTTGTTTTACTTGGGCATGCAAGAAAATTTGCAGCATGTATAGGATGTTCAGCATGTTGCAGCCACAGTAATCCACAAGAGTGTCTAGCTGAATTCACCAGAAAAAAGAAGAGGAGATGTAATTCTATTGCTAGGAAAACTTGTGCACCAATAGGAAAGTGTAATACCAGCTTTTCTTTCCAATATTTGGCGCATTCCTGAAAAGCACGAACATTGTAACTAGAAACTAGACTTGATATTTATTCCTATATTAGAAGCGTGTAAGCCGTGAAGCAATACATTCAGATATCTAGTTTCAAAGAACACAACTGTTCAGAGCAGAGTCATGTATGAGTCACATAAATCTATAGATGTACAAGAAAGCAGACAATTTCACGTAATGAAAAATAAGAAAGCTTCAAATTCAAAAGACAGAATCGATAATCACAGCCAACCTTCGGCAATCTTCTTTTGAAGTTCTAAAAGGAGCTTAACGTCGTCTCCACCAACGAGCAAGTGCTGGACCAAGATTTCCTTACTGCCTCCCTCTACATTTGCGGTACTAAACCGAGCTAGGACACCATATAAAGAGGTCAAAACACCATCATAGAAACAGAAACATCAGAAGAAAAGTATGCAGATTTCATATTCAAAATTCATCTACAAAAACCGTTTCATGGTCCATGCTTATATTAAAACCATTCAACTTTTACACAAAGAGTGGTGAAGGGAGAAAAAGTACCAAATATGAAATTATGAAACAGAAAAAAGCTGCTGAGCAGAATTCCTTCGAGGACGCATGGTGAAATAGATTCTTGGTTTTCTTTGAGAAATACTATCAAACAAGTCAAACAGGGAACTTTCGTATTGTAAAAACGTCATTTATTGGTCCATGCTCATAAAATCCGTTCAACTAAAACTTGCATAAAAGTTGGCGAAGATAAGAAAAGGACCGACTATATGAAATCATGAAGCTGAAAAATGAAAGCTGAGCAGAATTCACTTGACAACACTCAATATGGTGAAATGAGTATTTGTTTTCCACAGAGGAAATATCAAAAAGCTACTCAAGAAATAGGGGTTTTGCTTACCTCCTCCTCTGAGGTTTGGCCTTTCCGTTGCAAGAGGAATCTTGGTCTTAACAGAAAGGAAAGGCGAGTTGATGGATTGCAAAAAGGATCTCTCCGATAAAGGGAAGAAACGAGGAACCAAACACAGGGTGGGGGATTTCAACTTCAAATAAGAGAAATGGGAAGATGCAAACTTCAACCCGAGACCAGAAATTGTTGAAGAGAGAGAGGGAGCTGAGCTAAACGCCCTATGCATGGCCGCGTTCGCCATGTTTTGTGTGAGTGTCCACGAGAGATACAGATAATGTCCACAACCTTGGCTTTCACTGCGCCTTTTACGTCCTGGCAATTAATTTGATCTGTGCGCTGGACGATCTGGTGAATCGGAGACTTTCGTGTTGGGTGTGAGCGCCTACGAGAGATCAACATGGACTTCTTGTGTTGTGTCCGTGTTGGGTATTGTCTTGCCAGGGCATTTCATGTTTGCTTTTGTCCTCCTCTCCTGACATTTCGTGTTGGTCTCAAAAGCAGGTCAACCCGAGTACGACCTGACCATTTTTCGTGTTACTTTGGGTGGCTACGACCATAGACTTTTTGGGCGGTGTTCGTGTCACGCTTGTGTTTCTTATATTGTTATCCTATAGATGTATAACTTGTTAAACAAAGAAAGCAAGACCGTTGGAAAAGCAAGCCGGTGACCCGTGGGTAGAAGAAGGCGACCGACTTAGGTTCTAAGAATTTTAAACTTGAGATCATATTGATGCTATAGGCCCGTTGAAACACATAATCTTTTAAACTCTAAATTTTAAGGACTTCAAAACTTTTAATAATTGAGGTCCTAAATTTTCAAGTCGTATATGCAAACCTGATATATGTTAACACATAGAGGCGCTAACATATTTAAACAAAACCCAATCATTTATCTTAAATGATCGCTGATTGAGATTTGAATTAAAAAAACAAAATATATACTTGTATCTCAAGAATACTTAGAAAAAGTGTACATACATGCACCTTTTATTTTTTCAATTCAAATTTCAAACCATCTACCATTCAATGATGAAGATTTGAGATTTGTTAGAATATGCTAGCACCTAACACCTAAATGTGCTAACATATTTCAGGATCTCAATCACATATAATAATTAATTTTAGCTTCAAGACTTGATTAATGTCGAGACACTCCTACAACTTAAGAGAAGGTGTTGGCAACTTGGCTTTTAAGTCACTTGTAACTAGGCTCATATTCTATATGAATGAATCGAGCTGGCTTCTCTAAGAATTACAAAATAGACCAAGGCCAATGATTTTTGCATGGCTCATGCAATCATGCAGAAAATCTGCTCAGTATATTTTTTCATAGTTACTAAATGCACACTCGAAATTACTAAGAACACATCCTCTTCCCATAATACTCCTCCTTACCCAATACCCACCCCTCTCTCCTTTCTCCATCTTCTCTCCCTTTTCTCATACGGGAATCCGTTTGAATCCTCTCTCTCTCTTACTGAAACAAACCACTAAATCCCATCACCCCTTTCTTCCTTTCTCCTTTTACCATCATCATCCATGAGTTGTCGTTGCTCTCTCCCCCCACTCTCTCTGCTTTTTCGTATCATTGGAGCCCGTCAACATTATCTTAAGCATATCTTTTCATTTTATGTTCTAATGATCTCACCCCAATTTCTTCTTTAATAGCACTGAGAGTGTTAGCTCGGCATATCCACTCTTGTGTTGTTGGGAGTTTGACTCCTAGGGGGTGCATGGAGTGTGTGTGTTGGGGGCCTCCTCTTGTATATTAAAAAAAAACTTCTTTAATAACCTTGTTATGCATATAATCTTTCCTTGAGTGGTTGTAGTTTCTTCACAACATCACTATTTCTACTATATACTGATTTGGTTCAAAATAAACCACATTTTCCTCATCTATCATATGATGGAATTGTTGATCGTTTTATTCATTGTTCGTCACATTCAAGGTGGAAAACCAATTCTTGGGCCTATCCTTTTCCAGGTAGCAAGTTTGGACCCAAACCAAAAAAATCTATATTTGATTCAGGATTTAAGCACCCCGGATCGGGTTCATCTGGCCCAAAGCACCCCAACAAAAGTAGGGTCAACCTAAAACTAAATCAATTATACATACATACATATGTACATACACACAACCACACATATATACATATACATATATACATACATACATACACATACATATATATGTATATATACACATATACATATAAAAGATGGGTCTATGAAAGAAATTGTCATATTCACAAGAAAAAACAAGTGTAATACTCGAAAAGGCAGGCATAAGGAGAAGTGTAAAGTATTATGCATGGTCACTAGATGTATCTGCATGGATTGTGATGTTTCTAGATGATAGGTGGATTTTGTAGCGACTCAATACATTACAAAGAGCAAAAATAGAACTATTGACTTAAAAGAGTATCGATATAGGAAGTATCTTGCTTACATGGGAAACAATACCTATGTTGATGTTTTTGGAATTGGGTCTTGTGAGATTGATGTATCAAACCCTTCTATGTTACTAATATTGATTGTGCCTTCTATCTTTAGCATTTTAGCCTATTTAATGAGGAAGAAAATGAGGCTAGGTTGGTAGTTTGAGAAAGTGACAGTAAGAAAGTACAATTGTATTTCTTTTTTGTGTCTTTCATTTTGATTACCGTTGGTTTAAATTTGATGATTCTAATAATAAAACTAGTTCTACTTATATTTATTGTGATTCTATTGTTAATATAAATATGTGATATAGAAGACTAGGACAAGTTAGTTTGAATAAATTGAAGAAATTAGCTAACTTCAATTTATTACTTGATTTTAACAAAAAATATCATTTAACAAGTGTAAAGCATGTATCCAAGGGAAAATGATGAGAAAATAATTTTTCAAAGAAGTAATTAGAGCCATAAGTTTGTTAGAACTCATTCAAATTTTTGGTGTAGCTTTTAGGGTGACGTATCTTCAAGGAAAGGTTTATCTCATCCGTATGAGGTATTAGACACATTTAAGGAATACAAACAAACAATAAAAAACCAATTAGGATGTGAAATTAAAGTGTTGAGGTCTAACCAAGGAGGCAAATATACCTTCTTAGAGTTCTTTGAATATCCTAAAAATTTCAAGATTTGAAGGCGAAATATCATGCTTAGGACACCTCAAATGAATGATGTAACTGAACAAGATAAGAGAATTCTTTTGAACATGATAAGGTTAATGCTAATAGATGTTTCACCATACCCTGAGTCTTAAGAGAAGTAATATAATACATGCCATGTGTATCTTGAACCACTACCTTGTAAGGTTATATTATATTGTCTAGTCCATATCAATTATCATTTGGTAGAAAACTAAACTTAAGCCACTTGTATAAATGAGAATCAATTGCACATTTAAAGATCTTAGACCAATACCGAGATAACCTAGATAATAGATTTTTGAGAAGCATCTTTATTGGATATGAAAGGGTTCCAAGGGATATTGGTTTTATCATAAGAACCATTATATTTACAAATGATGATGACTGAAATGATCTTATAGATCACAATAAATCATCATTTGAACCCATTGATACCGATTTAAGTGTTCTATCCTCATGAAGTGAAACACTAAGTGGTATCAAGAGATTATGTTGATATATATTTTCATGTTACAAAATTTATATTAATAAGAATATAATTCTCGTTGTTATTATTTTTATGAGTCATACTTGCATTTTTTAGATATAAAAACTATATTTTTAAAAATGGCAGATTGTCTAAAAAATTACGAGTCTTTTTGCCGGAAATGATGCTAAGATGGCAGGTGATTAATGAGAACCAGACCTACCATCTCTTGATTCTCTAAAATTCATTTCTTTTCAAGGGAAGTGATGATAAGATGTGGGTGTTCGTCGAGCGACCAAGGAATCGCGTACGTGTTGATGCTGGTCGCTCTGGTGCTCACATACCTCATCCATCCTCTCGACGCCTCGTCTCCCTACAGGCTCTTCTAAAGAAGCAACACCAACAAAGCAGATTCTCTCGTTCGTCTTGTTTGGTGCCTCACTTTGATGGTGTTTGGTAGTGAAGAGGGGGGGAATCTGTTTTCCTATGTACGACTTTTCCTTGTCTTCATGGTTTAGGGATGGTGGGACTTCTTTTCTCTTCTTGTTGGTGTTTGTTCTTCACTTGGGATTTGTTTTCACCGAGTATTTACTATGGTAGATTACCACCGTTCTTTTTCCCATCATTTTAGCCGCAGAGCGAGTCTCCTCTGCTTTTGCATGTGCTTTGGTCAGTGACTCGGTGGAGGATCTACGTGGGGTAACCACCCAAAATTTAAAAGTAGAATCCTCATGAATACATACTTTGGGAAGGTCTGTTTGATTAGAGGCCCCAGTCTGCAGAATTGTCACTGCAGGGCAAGGGCCAGGGCCAGGGCAAGTTCTAGCCGCAGAGCGAGTCTCCTCTGCTTTTGCATGTGCTTTGGTCTGTGACTCGGTGGAGGATCTACTTCCCAAAATTTAAAAGTGGGAATCCTCATGGATACATAATTTGGGAAGGTCTGTTTGATTAGAGGCCCCAGTCTGCAGAATTGTCACTGCCGGGCAAGGGCAAGGGCCAGGGCCAGTTCTAGTGCTGGTCGGCCTTGTAATAAGAAAAAAAAGGGGCCAGGCCCTTCCCCCAACACCTTTTACTGCACGCCCAGGCCCGCGGTTCCAGTTTTGTAAATTCTAAGCCTCGAAATCAAATATCCCCTTGAGGTGTGGCAAAGGGGCCGTAGACGCAGGAAAATCCCCGCCTCCCACTTTTGGCTTTCTCAAGGCCTGGAGCGGATCCTCTCATGCGTCTAAGGCCTATTTGTATAAACAGGACGTGCCAGCTAGCTTACCTAAGCTAGCAAAGATATATTTTAATTTGACTTCTAACGTGGCGACTGTGAGCAAGTGAGCTCTTGTCGTCGTAAACCTTCTTGCACCAATAACGTGGCGACTTAGATCACGTGGATTTGCACGTGCCTAAGTCTTTCTTTTTATCCCTTTATGGGCCACCTAGGTGTGTGTTATGAACACTCCACTATATGGGCGAATTTGAGAGGGAATACGGGGCTTGCTTTGATGCAATATGGGTCCTACCTCGTGGTATGACATAGATGCAATGCAAACTCACGCTACTCCGAAGGGAAAACCCGAATGTAAAGACAATGCCGAAGGGAAATGACTTGTAATGTAAATGCCGAAGGGAGATATGTATATAAGGTATATATATGGGCCCTTACTCGGGTCTTGCAAATAAGAGCGAAGGCTCAATGTGAGTGCGTGCTTGAATTGAAAGACTTACACACACGACATGAAATAAAACCCAAATATAACTTGCAATATGGCCTTGATTAAGGTCTTGGGAATAAGAGCGAAAGCTCAATGTATGTGAGTGCTTGAATTGAAGTACTACGCACACAACATGAAATTTAAACCCAAATAGTATAACACGGCCCTTACTTGGGTCTTTCAAATAAGAGCGAAGGCTCAATGTGTGTGAGTGCTTGAATTGAAAGACTTACACACACGACATGAAATGAAACCCAAATAGTATAGCACGGCCCTTATTTGGGTCTTTCAAATAAGAGCGAAGGCTCAATGTGTGTGAGTGCTTGAATTGAAAGAAACCCAAATAGTATAGCACGACCCTTACTTGGGTCTTTCAAAT